>OX183132.1:45862271-46387491 GCA_945261195.1 Cryptosula pallasiana | reverse complement strand
AAGGATATACTGCGCTGTTACTTGGTCTCAACTGTTACTGTCCTTGTCTAAGTGTATATCTGCAACTTCCCTATGTAGGGCAACAGCAAGACTAGTTTTGAAGTGTGAGCTTTATTGCTAAGAATAAAACTGAGCTCTCTGGCTCAGTCTCTCACATTTATACAAAAAATACAACGTATATAGCATAATCTATGTCCAATCACATTTTACTATAACAATAACGCATGTAGTGAATCACTGGAGCATTTCGTTTATTTATTGTCCTATTGGTTCTTGACAGTAAGATGGGCAGACTCTTGTCTGACTTTTAGGCTGCATGTACATCTACCGATTACTAAGCGGTTTTCTTAGCGATTGGGTGATTTTGCAGTTTCTGTTTCTGGAAAAATCGCTAAGCAATCGCTTACATTTTATTTGAGGTTATTGCCAGGTTTTGATAGAGATCAAAAATTGCTAGCGGATTCCTTGATCAGCCAAACACAGCGTCAAAAAACTTTACTCTTGTTTTCAATAGTGTCTTGTCATATTCAGCGCTCCGATCTATCAACGATCCTATAATAAATTGGCGGCTATGCTTTGTAACAGCGAGTTTGACCGGAAACGCTGAAGAATAGGTAGTAGTGCAAAGTTACGCAAATAGGGAGAGGGACTTCTCCAATCGCTAAGCAAAATCGCTGGCACAATCGCTAGATCTACATGAAGCTTTAACTTTCTGATTTCTTTGCATTACACTTGTCAAGAATTGTCATCCCTTGATACAGTTAGGAGGAGGCAACTTGTAACTTTCGTGTCATCCTTCACTTGTAATTAGGATTAGCTGCAACTATCTTACCCTGTGCCAGGTAAGCATGATTCATCAGCAAATTTTCCCACATTATTACAAAACTATGGAGTCACTCACCACCCAATAACATATTATACATTACAGAGCCATGGTGTCACTCACCACCCAATAACATATTATATATTACAGAGCCATGGTATCACTCACCACCCAATAACATATTATATATTACAGAGCCATGGTGTCACCCACCACCCAATAACGTATTATATATTACAGAGCCCTGGTGTCACTCACCACCCAATAACATATTATATATTACAGAGCCCTGGTGTCACTCACCACCCAATAACATATTGTATATTACAGAGCCATGGTGTCACTCACCACCCAATAACATATTATATATTACAGAGCCATGGTGTCACTCACCACCCAATAACATATTATATATTACAGAGCCGTTGTGTCACTCACCACCCAATAACATATTGTATATTACAGAGCCATGGTGTCACTCACCACACAATAACATATTGTATATTACAGAGCCATGGTGTCACTCACCACACAATAACATATTGTATATTACAGAGCCATGGTGTCACTCACCACCCAATAACATATTGTATATTACAGAGCCATGGTGTCACTCACCACCCAATAACATATTATATATTACAGAGCCATGGTGTCACTCACCACCCAATAACATATTATATATTACAGAGCCCTGGTGTCACTCACCACCCAATAACATATTGTATATTACAGAGCCATGGTGTCACTCACCACCCAATAACATATTGTATATTACAGAGCCCTGGTGTCACTCACCACCCAATAACATATTATATATTACAGAGCCAGGGTGTCACTCACCACCCACTACTGTAGATAACTCTACATACAAGATAAGTGGAGACAATCTAACTGCCACATATCAATGTATAGAAGGTTATACAACCCACAGTTCTGTATCAGATAGAACTATATACTGTATTACATCTGACAGAGATACAACTCCTTGGACTTGGAGCTCTCCTTCTTTTAATTGTGCTATAGGTAAGACCATCTGAAGCGGTAGATTTTATTTGAATCATGTTATAAATAATAAACCTCTCAATGAATCTAGAATACTATGAGTTTTGTATAAGTGGTATTTTTTGAAAGTTTTTATATTTTGCCTCTGACAGTTGAATGCAAGCTGACAGAGGAGCATCACAGCATAACAAGTGGCAGAGTTATATACAGCAGATACTACTATCTACAACAACTACAATATATATGTGATGTTGGATATATAAGAGATGTAGTAGTAGAGTGTACTAGTAATGGTAGCTGGTCTTCTATTCCTGCCTGTATACCCACAGCAGCAATCACTTCTGCCACAAAAGCTACAACAACCATCTCTTGTCCCCGACCGGTTGATACAAACAAAGGTATGCCCATTAGTTAGTTACTGACTAAATGTGTACTGTAGTAGTTAGTTATATCGTGCTAAGATGAGTTAGCTATTTTACAATAGGTTGCACTGCTGGCATTGCTGCCGCATCAACATTAGCTGTGGTAGAGCTCTGTGTTATCCTTGCATTGACTATCAACATACTGAGGAGAGTACCACAACCCCCAAAACAAGGGAATAGTACTAAGGCTACAAATGACCCAACATATACAACAGAATATGAAGAAGCTGTTTCACCACCTAACAGAGATATAACTACAGATAACACTAAAGTATATATGAATGTGGGTGCTGTTAGTGAAGTTAACAATGTTAGTAGTGCTAGTAATACGTATGAGAGTCTAGAGTTAACATCTAGGGGTAACCAGTATGCAACTCTATCCGATGTATAAAGTATTACACTTTTGTGCTCCATGTTGTGTAACATTATCCTAACCATCATGTGATATACCACATGTTCCTGTATGTGTACTCTATTTATTATAAGCCATTATAGTATAATTATTATATAACTACTCTACCATTCATGCAATAATATTTTCTCCAATCTGATATATTGCATTCGCAATTGGATACAAATAAATACTTTAGCCTTATTGATTAAAGTAAAAAAGATTGATTTGGTTGCATTTCAATTAAAAAATATTTTCCAAATATAATTGATACGATTGTTTGAATTTTTAGTTTTTAAGATAAAGTGGTTCAAAGTAGAAATACTCTTACATTTTGTTTCCAGCAAGTACGAGGATTGAAATCTGTTACTTAGCTATTACAATCACAGTATAAACTGGCTGTACCAGTTCCATGGTTTACGAGCTCTTTATTGTCAGTCATATTATGGGACGTATAAAGTAACACTCAGCAATGGCTTGTAGTGAATCTACCATAGCAAACTCAAGCTAAGTAGTTTTCCTACAGTAGGTACAAGAAGGAAGTTTGTTTTGTAACACCAATGATTGCTTGTAATGTAAAGTGGTTGAAGTATTCAGTCAATGAGTGAATACAAGAATGTGCTGCTACTAAAATGTATAGAACAGTGTAGTCTGATGTAGAATCACTAGTAGTAATATATGAGCAGATCTCCCTACCAAGTGTTTTTTTGTGGATTACACTTCGGGGTGAATGCAATGGGTTATGGCGTTGAATGAATTCGCCGAGTTTATATTGTATTTCTTTTGAGGGGCATTTGAGTGGCATTTGAGTGGCATTTAAGTGGCATTTGAGTTTTGATTATTTTTTTACTTAATTTGAACTTATATGGCATATAGATTTTGAATGTATGGCATTTAAGTTTTGATAATTTTTTTACATAATTCGAACTCATATGGTATCTTGAGAGAGAGGAGAGAGAAAAGAGGGAGAGGAGAGAGAGAGAGAGAGGAAAGAGGAGTTTTATCTACATTGAATAAATATATTGATCAAAAATGAAACATTATATGATTATATACATTGATTTCATAATAAGTAGGGGAAGTCTTCCTATATAATATAGCTAGAGTCAGTAAATACTAAGTAATACAAAGCACTACAACTTGTAATGACAATCAATGCATACATACATACGTACGTACGTACGTACATACGTACATACGTACATACGTACATACGTACATACGTACATACATACATACATACATACATACATACATACATGCATACATGCATACATGCATACATGCATACATGCATACATGCATGCATGCATGCGTGCATGCGTGCATGCGTGCATGCGTGCATGCATACATACATACATACATACATACATACATACATACATACATACATACATACATACATACATACATACATACATACATACATACATACATACATACATACATACATACATACATACATACATACATACATACATACATACATACATACATACATACATACATACATACATACATACATACATACATACATACATACATACATACATACATACATACATACATACATACATACATACATACATACATACATACATACATACATACATACATACATACATACATACATACATACATACATACATACATACATACATACATACATACATACATACATACATACATACATACATACATACATACATACATACATACATACATACATACATACATACATACATACATACATACATACATACATACATACATACATACATACATACATACATACATACATACATACATACATACATACATACATACATACATACATACATACATACATACATACATACATACATACATACATACATACATACATACATACATACATACATACATACATACATACATACATACATACATACATACATACATACATACATACATACATACATACATACATACATACATACATACATACATACATACATACATACATACATACATACATACATACATACATACATACATACATACATACATACATACATACATACATACATACATACATACATACATACATACATACATACATACATACATACATACATACATACATACATACATACATACATACATACATACATACATACATACATACATACATACATACATACATACATACATACATACATACATACATACATACATACATACATACATACATACATACATACATATGGTATCTTGAGAGAGAGAAAGAGAGAGAGGAGAGAGAGATCTTTTAGTTTTCTATACATCAATGTATTTATGGTCAATTATGTACATATTTATGGGTATATTTATATCTACATAGAGAGAGAGGAGAGAGGAGATATATCTAAATTGAATAAATACATTGATTAAAAATGAATCATTATATGATTATATACATTTATTACATTTATTACATAATAAGTAAGGAAAATCTCCCCATATAGTATACCTAGAGTCAGTAAATACTAAGTAATACAAAGCACTACAACTTGTAATAAATACAAAGTAATAACAGTTAATGCATAGTTTGTTCCTTTACAATGATGTCTTTGATGTATTGATGCTATATCTTAGGAAGGAAGACTTCTGTTCCATGTGCTTTTAATTTCGTAATAAACTAAAATAATAAAGTTATGTATTAGTATAAAATGATTAAGCAAAAATGTAAAATAATTACATGAATTTGAATTATAGTTCTAGTTACATTGGATAGTTTACATTATTAGAAAAGGGAAATAACTCACCAAGTTACATTGTTAAACTTTTTCTTTCTTGAGCATTATTTTCACCAAGTGCTTTTGATTTTCTTTAATCTATCTAAAACAAAACAAAAAATACTTGCTTTATAAATATGTTGTAAAAAATACACTAGTTACACCAAAAAAGTGATTTTTTTTACCTGGAAAAATATAAGTATTCAACATTTTGTTGTAAAAACTACACTAATTACACCCAAGAAGTCCTTATTTTACATCGAAAATGTATATATTCAGCACTTTGCTGTAAAAAAAAACACTAATTACATCAAAAAAAGCCTTTTTTCACCTGAAAAATGTATATATTCAGCATTTTGTTATAAAAATGACATTATTTACACCAAAAAAGTCATTTTTTCACCTGAAAATGTATATATTCAGCATTTTGTTGTAAAAAATACACTAATTACATCAAAAAAGTCCTTTTTTGACCTGGAAAATGTATATTCAGCATTTTGTTGTAAAAAAGTACACTAATTACATCAAAAAAGTCCTATTTTCACCTGGAAAATGTATATATTCAGCATTTTGTTGTAAAAAATACACTAATTACATCAAAAAAGTCCTTTTTTGACTTGGAAAATGTATATATTCAGCATTTTGTTGTAAGAAAATACACTAATTACATCAAAAAAGTCTTTTTTTGACCTGAAAAATGTATATATTCAGCATTTTGTTGTAAAAAAGTACACTAATTACATCAAAAAAGTCCTATTTTCACCTGGAAAATGTATATATTCAGCATTTTGTTGTAAAAAAAACACTAATTACATCAAAAAAGTCCTTTTTTGACTTGGAAAATGTATATATTCAGCATTTTTTTGTAAGAAAATACATTATTTACACCAAAAAAGTCCTTTTTTCACCTGGAATATGTAAATATTCAGCGTTTTGTTGCAAAAAAATACACTAATTTCACCAAAAAAGTCTATTTTTCACATGGAAAATGTATATTTTTAGCATTTTGTTTAATTCGTTGTAAAAATTACTATAACTCACCTATAGTGATATGATTGCTTTGAGTTATAGATTAGCTTCTTGAGCTCTTGTTCTGGACGGTTTTTTTTTAGCATCATCAAAATATAATCCATGTAGTTTGAGTCTTCATTGGTTTGGTATCATCTATGCAGGAGAGAAAGCAATGTTGTGTAACATTGACTCTTCATTGGTTTGGTATGATCTTGTTTTCAAAATCCATGTAGTTTGAGTCTTCATTGCTTTGCCATCATTTAAGTAGGTGGTAGATCTTGAAAGGAATTCCTGCTGTGTTGGAGAAGTATGCTGTCTTCAAAATCCATGTAGTTTGAGTCTTCATTGGTTTGGGATCATCTAAGTAGGTGGTAGATCTTGAGAGGAATTCTTGCTGTGTTGGAGAAGTATGCTGTCTTCAAAATCCATGTAGTTTGAGTCTTCATTGGTTTGGTATCATCTAAGTAGGTGGTAGATCTTGAAAGGACTTCTTGCTGTGTTGGAGAAGTATGCTGTCTTCAAAATCCATGTAGTTTGAGTCTTCATTGGTGTGGTATTGTCTAATTAGGTGGTAGATCTTGAAAGGAATTCTTGCTGTGTTGGAGAAGTATGCTGTCTTCAAAATCCATGCAGTTTGAGTCTTCATTGGTTTGGTATCATCTAAGTAGGTGGTAGATCTTGAAAGGAATTCTTTCTGTGTTGGATAAGTGAGCTGTCTTCAAAATCCATGTAGTTTGAGTCTTCATTGGTTTGGTATCATCTAAGTAGGTGGTAGATCTTAAAAGGATTTCTTTCTGTGTTGGAGAAGTGTACTGTCTTCAAAAATCCATGTAGTTTGAGTCTTCATTGATTTGGTATAATCTAAGTAGGTGGTAGATCTTGAAAGGAATTCTTGCTGTGTTGGAGAAGTGTGCTGTCTTCAAAATCCATGTAGTTTGAGTCTTCATTTATTTGGTATCATCTAAGTAGGTGGTAGATCTTGAAATGAATTCTTGCTGTGTTGGAGAAGTATGCTGTCTTCAAAATCCATGTAGTTTGAGTCTTCATTGGTTTGGTATCATCTAAGTAGGTGGTAGATCTTAAAAGGATTTCTTTCTGTGTTGGAGAAGTGTACTGTCTTCAAAAATCCATGTAGTTTGAGTCTTCATTGATTTGGTATCTTCTAAGTAGGTGGTAGATCTTAAAAGGAATTCTTGCTGTGTTGGAGAAGTATGCTGTCTTCAAAATCCATGTAGTTTGAGTCTTCATTTATTTGGTATCATCTAAGTAGGTGGTAGATCTTGAAAGGAATTCTTGCTGTGTTGGAGAAGTATGCTGTCTTCAAAATCCATGTAGTTTGAGTCTTCATTGGTTTGGTATCATCTAAGTAGGTGGTAGATCTTGAAATGAATTCTTGCTGTGTTGGAGAAGTATGCTGTCTTCAAAATCCATGTAGTTTGAGTCTTCATTGGTTTGGTATCATCTAAGTAGGTGGTAGATCTTGAAAGGAATTCTTGCTGTGTTGGAGAAGTGTGCTGTCTTCAAAATCCATGTAGTTTGAGTCTTCATTGGTTTGGTATCATCTAAGTAGGTGGTAGATCTTGAAATGAATTTTTGCTGTGTTGGAGAAGTGTGCTGTCTTCAAAATCCATGTGGTTTGAGTCTTCATTGGTTTGGTATCATCTAAGTAAGTGATAGATCTTGAAAGGAATTATTTCTGTGTTGGATAAGTGTGCTGTCTTCAAAATCCATGTAGTTTGAGTCTTCATTGGTTTGGTATCATCTAAGTAGGTGGTAGATCTTAAAAGAATTTCTTTCTGTGTTGGAGAAGTGTACTGGCTTCAAAAATCCATGTAGTTTGAGTCTTCATTTATTTGGTATCATCTAAGTAGGTGGTAGATCTTGAAAGGAATTCTTGCTGTGTTGGAGAAGTGTGCTGTCTTCAAAAATCCATGTGGTTTGAGTCTTCATTGGTTTGGTATCATCTAAGTAAGTGATAGATCTTGAAAGGAATTCTTGCTGTGTTGGAGAAGTGTGCTGTCTTCAAAATCCATGTAGTTTGAGTCTTCATTGATTTGGTATCATCTAAGTAGGTCGTAGATCTTGAAAGGAATTCTTGCTGTGTTGGAGAAGTATGCTGTTTTCAAAATTCATGTAGTTTGAGTCTTCATTGGTTTGGTATCATCTAAGCAGTTGGTAGATCTTGAAAGAAATTCTTGCTGTGGTGGAGAAAAGTGCTGTCTTCAAAATCCATGTAGTTTGAGTCTTCATTGATTTGGTATCATCTAAGTAGGTGGTAGATCTTGAAAGGAATTCTTCAAAATCCATGTAGTTTGAGTCTTCATTGGTTTGGCATCATCTAAGTAGGTGATAGGTCTTAAAAGGAATTCTTGCTGTGTTGAAGAAGTGTGCTGTCTTCAAAATTCATGTAGTTTGACTCTCCATTGGTTTGGTATCATATAAGTAGGAGAAAAAGTCATGTTGTGTTACATCTATCATTGGTGTTGGTAGATCTTGACCAGATGTTTTATAGTCTTTGCTGCTACTGCGTTTTGTCTCAAACAAGAGTCCAAAGTAGGCATTGTGTCTACAAAATACAAAAAATTGATTGTTACAATTGATTCATTTATTTTTATCGGCTTTATCTACATAAAGTAGTGAAGAAAAAGTTTGTGTGAGTATGAAACTATCTAGTAGAGATAACTTTATATCTAGGTTCAACTAGCATTAAATAATTATTTTGTTGATAATAAATAATTAGAGTCGGTTACTTTACTAGTGCTCGGACAAACACACAATTTTGGTAATGTCAAAGTCTGTGATCTTACAAAGAAATATCTTAGACGTTATCAGCATAAAATTTAAAAATAAATAATTAGAGCTTTCTACTAAAGTTAAATAATTATTGAAATTGATTATTTTTTACCTTATCACCACTTAGAGCCAGATGATTTAATTAACTAAAGACAAATAATTATTTTAGCATTTCTTACCTTGATGCTCTCCTAGTAGCTGTAGTAGATGATGTTTCTCCGCTTGCTGTTGAAGAACTGGATGCTTTCTGTGTGAAAACAGTGGCTCTTAAATAGCTAAAGTTGCACTGATAAAACCCTATGAATCAGCATTTTTTCCAATGCTTTCGCGGGAATATAAACTGTTTTTTCGCGTGAATAAAAAACAACGTTTTTGCGGGAATAAATAATTTATTTTCACGCGAATGGAAATCGTTGCTTTCGCAGGAATACAAATTTTATTTTCACACAAATACAAACCAATGTTTTCGCGGGAATAAATAATTTATTTTCAGGCGAATACAAACCGTTGCTTTAGCGTGAATAAATATTTTATTTTCACACGAATGGAAACTGTTGCTTTCGCGGGAATAAATACTTTATTTTCACGCGAATGGAAACCGTTGCTTTCGCGGG
This sequence comes from Cryptosula pallasiana, assembly GCA_945261195.1. Classification (NCBI taxonomy): domain Eukaryota; kingdom Metazoa; phylum Bryozoa; class Gymnolaemata; order Cheilostomatida; family Cryptosulidae; genus Cryptosula; species Cryptosula pallasiana. The sequence goes on along the minus strand of OX183132.1, from coordinate 46,377,676 downwards.
AATAAACATTTTATTTTCAGGCGAATACAAACCGTTGCTTTCGCGGGAATAAATAATTTATTTTCAGGCGAATACAAACCGTTGCTTTCGCGGGAATAAATAATTTATTTTCACACGAATGGAAACCGTTGCTTTCGCGGGAATAAATACTTTATTTTCACGCGAATGGAAACCATTGCTTTCGCGGGAATAAACATTTTACTTTCAGGCGAATACAAACCGTTGCTTTCGCGGGAATAAATAATTTATTTTCACACGAATGGAAACCGTTGCTTTCGCGGGAATAAATACTTTATTTTCACGCGAATGGAAACCATTGCTTTCGCGGGAATAAACATTTTACTTTCAGGCGAATACAAACCGTTGCTTTCGCGGGAATAAATAATTTATTTTCAGGCGAATACAAACCGTTGCCTTTGCGGGAATAAATAATTTATTTTCACACAAATGGGAACCGTTGCTTTCGCGGGAATAAACATTTTATTTTCAGGCGAATAGAAACCGTTGCTTTCGCGGGAATAAATAATTTGTTTTCACGCGAATAGAAACTGTTGCTTTCGCGGGAATAAATAATTTATTTTCACGTGAATAGAAACCGTTGCTTTCGCGGGAATAAATAATTTATTTTCACGCGAATGGAAACCGTTGCTTTCGCGGGAATAAACAGTTTTTATTCCCGCGAAAGCATTGGAAAAAATTCTGATTCATAGGGTTTAATCAGTGCAACTTTAGCTATTTAAGAGCCACAGTTTTCACATAGAAAGCATCCAGTTCTTCAACAGCAAGCGGAGAAACATCATCTACTACAGCTACTAGGAGAGCATCAAGGTAAGAAACGCTAAAATAATTATTTGTCTTTAGTTAATTAAATCATCCGGCTCTAAGTGGTGATAAGGTAAAAAATAATCAATAATCATTTAACACTAGTAGAAAGCTCTAATTATTTATTTTTAGAATAAATATTAAAAACTTGTGAAAATGAACTGTTAACATTACGTCGACTGAAATAATGCCTGAAACGTCTCGCATAAATTTTGGTCTGACCAAAAATGGACTGAAAACCTTTACCTTTAGAGCGAGTACAAAATTATCGTATTTTGCTATAGCAGATATTCCAAGAAATATTTATTTTTTTCGTTGCTAACTTAACGTAAATATTTGTAACGGATGTCACATGATCTCAATCGGTTTTTGCCAACTGAATCACTTAGTTACTCGTAAACATTTGATACTCGCTTGATTTTTTGGTTGATAACAGCAATGTCCCAATTTGGTTTATCGTAAATATTTCAAAAACGGATATCGCGTGATTTCTGTTAGTTTTTTCTACTGAATCACTTAGTTACTCGTAAACATATGAAAATCGCTTGATTTTTTCATTAATAAAACATGTCGCAAGTATCTATTAACAAATATTACCGTGATTTCAATCATTTTTCCTTACTAGATTACTTAGTTACTCATCAACATTTCATAATTGCTTTCATTAATAGTCGTTGCAGAGCAATGTTGTATTTAAAAAATATTACTACGATTCCAATCAATTTCCTTACTGAATTACTTAATTACTCGCCGGTATTTCATAATTTCTTTCACTAATAATTACAAAGTAGTATTGTAAATATATAATGCAGTAGATGCTAAATTGACACAAATTTCATTCATATGATTTTAAAACTTAACTAATGTAGTTTTTTACCAGAAATAATAATGATTTTTAAACAAAATCAAAAATTAACGCTGATTACATGTATGGTAAACATAATAAGTGTAAATATATATAACTAAAAGAAATATTTATGCTCAAGTCTCCTCTCTCTGTCCTCTAACCTCTCTCCTCTAAACTCTCTCTAGATATATACAAATACAGCTATTTTTATATGTAGACTCGATCTCGAATGCTGATGATATGTAGTCTCAAATGGATAAATGAAGTTAATGTACTTTGTATTACACAAAATTTACTGTAAATTTTAATCATCTAGAGGACTAATGGTATCCTCTCTCCTCTCTCTCAAGATATCTCCTCTCTCTCCTCTAACCTCTCTCCTCTCTCCTCTCTCTTCTCTCTAGATGTATACAAATACAACTATTCTTATATGTAAACTCGATCTCGAATGCTGATGATATGTAGTCTCAAGTGAATCAATGAAGTTAAAGTACTTTGTATTACACAAAATTTACTGTAAATTTTAATCATCTAGAGGACTAATGGTATCTTCTCTCCTCTCTCATACATTTTCCAGGTGAAAAAAGGACTTTTTTGGTGTAAATAATGTATTTTTTACAACAAAATGCTGAATATATACATTTTCCAGGTGAAAAAAAGGACTTTTTTGGTGTAATTAGTGTATTTTTTACAACAAAATGTTGAATATATACATTTTCCAGGTAAAAAAAAGTACTTGTTTGGTATAATTAGTGTATTTTTTACAACATATTTATAAAGCAAGTATTTTTTGTTTTGTTTTAGATAGATGAAAGAGAATCAAAAGCACTTGGTGAAAATAATGCTCAAGAAAGAACAAGCTGAACAATGTAACTTGGTGAGTTATTTTCCTTTTCTATATAATGTAAACTATCGAATGTAACTAGAACTAAAATTCAAATTCATGTAATTATTTTACATTTTTGCTTAATCATTCTATACTAATACAAAACTTTTTTATTTTAGTTCATTACGAAATTAAAAGCACATAGAACAGAAGTCTTCCTTCCTAAGATATAACATCAGTACATCAAAGACATCATTGTAAAGGAACAAACTATGCATTAACTGTTATTACTTACAAGTTGTAGTGCTTTGTATTACTTAGTATTTACTGACTCTAGCTGTATTATATAGGAAGATTTTCCCTACTTATTATGTAATAAATTTATATAATCATATAATGATTCATTTTTAATCAATGTATTTATTCAATTTAGATATATCTCCTCTCTCCTCTGTCTCTCTATGTAGATATAAATATACCCATAAATATGTACATAATTGACCATATATACATGAATGTATAGAAAACTAAAAGATCTCTCTCTCTCTCATCTCTCTCTTTTCTCTCTCAAGATACCATATGTATGTATGTATGAATGCATTGATTGTCATTACAAGTTGTAGTGCTTTGTATTACTTAGTGTTTACTGACTCTAGCTATATTATATAGGAAGATTTTCCCTACTTATTATGTAATAAATGTATATAATCATATAATGATTCATTTTTGATCAATATATTTATTCAATGTAGATATATCTCTTCTCTCCTCTCTCTATGTAGATATAAATATACCCATAAATATGTACATAATTAACCATATATACATGAATGTATAGAAAACTAAAAAATCTCTCTCTCCTCTCTCCCTCTCTCCTCTCTCTGCCTCTCTCCTCTCTTTCTTTCTTTCTCTCAAGATACCATAGTATGTATGTATGTATGCATTGATTGTCATTACAAGTTGTAGTGCTTTGTATTACTTAGTATTTACTGACTCTAGCTATATTATATAGGAAGATTTTCCCTACTTATTATGTAATCAATTTATATAATCATATAATGTTTCATTTTTGATCAATATATTTATTCAATGTAGATAAAACTCCTCTCTCCTCTCTCTCTCCTCTCTCTCTCCTCTCTCTTCTCTCTCCTCTCTCTCAAGATGCCATATGAGTTCGAATTATGTAAAAACATTATCAAAACTTAAATGCCATACATTCAAAATCTAGCTGCCATATGAGTTCAAATTAAGTAAAAAAATAATCAAAACTCAAATGCCACTTAAATGCCACTCAAATGCCACTCAAATGCCACTCAAATGTCCCTCAAATGAAATACAATATAAACTCGGCGAATTCATTCAACGCCGTAACCCATTGCATAACCCCCCCCCCCCCCCCCCCGAGATCTAATCCACAAAAAAACACTTGGTAGGGAGATCTGCTCATATATTACTACTATCACTAATATATGCATGAACATTAAGCATTATTTTATTGCTAACATTAATGAAGAGCTTTCACAAGTTTTATATTCGGTATTACGTTTAAACAATACTTACATGTTTCCATACAGTCTATACATATGTACACACAATACATGTATGTGCGCACATAGTACATACACAAGCACATACAACATATGCCCCGGTACATACTATTCATACACATACACATACAAAACATAAATGTGTACACACGATACATGCACATGTACATACAGTACATACATATGTACATACAATACATATGCATGTACATGCAATACATACACAAGTACATTCAATACATGCACATATACATACAATACATGAATACGCACGTACAATGCATACGCAACTTCATACAATAAATGCACATGAACATACAATTCATGCAGATGTACATACTATACATGCATATGAATGTACAAGACATACACAAGAACATATAAAACATGCATATTTACATACAATAAAAACACAAACACATACAATACATACACAAGTACGTACAATAGATGCACATATACATCTGATACATGCACATGTACATACAACAAATATAAATGCATATACTATACATACACAAGTACATACAATACAAGCGAATGCATATGAAAATTATATACCAACAACAGCCCCTGGAACTAACAGTACTGCTCATAATTTTAGTTTCACCAATCACAGGGTGGCCGCTTTGAATCAGTAACGAGTCAGATAGTAATGAAAGGAGAGAGTCTAATTATGAGACCGACAATTACGAGTAGACTGCATAGTTTGAGAAAAAGTCCTACAAGCCATATGCCAGGATATAGTGCAAATCAACATGAAAATTGTGTTATGGACAGAAAATTTTTTTATGCCTTTTGTTAAGTACGGGCAGAGTGGACACACACTCTTGGGCACTTTCTTTAGTTGCTTCTGCACAGCCCTCTCCATAATGGGGTTGATCTAATGGAGCAGTCTCCTGGCAATAAGGGCTACTTCCTTGCTAGGTGGGGCGCCACTATCTTTTCTTCGACAGTAGGTGAGGAAACACGAGAGTTTGTGATGTCCACCAACCTTACAACGGGAAAGGCAACCACAGTAGGGGATCCACTACAGGGGATGGGGAGGGGAAAAGGTTGGCGAGTGCAGAAATTGGGGTAGGGGGAAGACCAGGTTTGTTCTCACCTTTCTTTTTGGGGATGAGGTCATCAATAAGGACCTTGCTACCAGGTGCTTGCAGGCTGGGAAGGGTGGAGATAGCCCTAACAGCCATCAAGGGGAGCACGGGTGGCTGGGGCTGCCTCGATAAGTTGGGCCAGCCAGGAGCTCTGCGCCTCTCCTCTTGCTTGCCACAACCTTGACCAACGCCTGCATCCTTTCTCTTATAACAAACCTGGGGCAGACTAGTATGGGCATAGGGTGCAGGAAAGACAGTTGTTGAGCTAAAACTCAGCCCCAGATCAACACAGGTCAGTGAGGGGTGGTCCCCGGTAGCAATGGTGTTATCCCAGATCTGGAAAGAGGTAAGGGAGCCACGGGAGGTGTGGAAAGCATTGGCAAGCTTGGAAACACTTTGGCTGCATGTGAGAGTGTTTCTGGGTGGTGGAGCTGCCACACTGGGGAGAGGGGAGGCAGCAAAGCGAGGAGGAGGGGACTTGGCAGGCTGGCAATGGGGAAGGGTGGGCTGCTTAAGAGCAAGGAGGTCACGGGGGAACTGTGACGGCAAGTCCACTGGTCCGCCAGCTCTCCCTAGCTGTCTATCTCCCACAGCTTTCCTTCTTCTTTCTTACTCCAGTCAATGGAAAACACTTGGTAGGCAAGGGTCTCAGGCTTTTTGGAATGGGGATGATGGGGGAAGGGTAGCTCGTGTGGGAGATGGTGGGGAGGGTAAGGTTCCAGTGCCAGTAAAGATCTCCATCTCAAACTCCTGGTCCGCACTATGCTGCAGACAACAGTCTTCCTCAAACGTGGTAGTAGAAGATGACTTCATGTTGCTAGTAATAGTGATGGCAGTGCTTACACATCTGGCTACTTCAAAGGCTGGTTTAGTTATGCCTGTTTCCATGCGTGGCAGAGTTGTTTGATCTTGTTTGGAGTTCGTGCTAGTATCAAACAGGGGTGGTTGAGTAGTGGCTGACTGGTGTTTCTTCGCCGTCTTTGGCCAGCCGTACTTCCCCGGGTTTACGAGAATTATCTCCTGAGATTCTGCTGAGATCTTTGCTGGAGTTTTTTTCTGTTATTTGACACTAGCATTTGCGGGTGGCTACATTAGGACCCATCTTATTTTTGTTTCTGTGTGGTATTGACCGTTTTGATAATTTATTACCGCTCGGTTTAAAGCGGGCGAACTTTGGATAGCTGGCGAGTAGGAAGAATTGTCATCACTAAGTTGGGGGTAGCAGCATTAAATCCTGGCCTTTCTGCAGATACTGTTTTGAGAGGGGTACTAAAAGAATCTTGCCCAAGAGAATTGTGTGAAGGTTAGCCTTTCGTGCATTTTGACCATTCTATCCACCTCTTCTTCGGTTCCAACTAAGTGGCAGAGTGACTTTCTATAATGCTTTGGTGGCATGGCCATTGTACTACTGTACTGGATGACTGACCTCAGTCTGTATAGGGGGTGGGTGTGTCTCACTTGGAGTAGGGGATGACTCCTGCGTGTTTCTGTCTCTCCTGGCAAAACCGCTTGTCCGACTTGCACCGAGTTTGCAGAGAATGACGGGGGAGCGGCAAGTTTAGGGACAAAGGCTGCTCCAAATTTCGCACAGCTTACCCGGTGCTAGGGGGCTATTTAGCACTGGAAATGGACAGTTCCGGGGGGAGGGTTGCCAAAAGGCAAAGTGGAGGTACGGTTTCTAATATAACAAATGTACCACACATGTTGAGAAGCGTTCTAAGCTCAGCAGCTGCTGGTGCCTGTCCACTGAAGTCAATACTGGGGTGGTAGGCACTTATTCTGCACGGAAAGTTGGTTGTGTTGACTGATGAGGTATGTGTGGTTATCGTACGCTTTTCTATCTCAAAACAATCGATGAACTTGGCCTGAAGTTTTGAGTTCTCGCCACAGTGTCTACAACGGTTCTCTAATCACACCTGATCTCTAACCGTGTATAAGCTTGACTCCTTCTCTTAATCAGGCCAAACTGCCATCTGCTGTTCTTTCAGGGTTTCATGTACATCCTCTAATCTCAACTTGAAATTTTGAGCGTACTCATGCACTATCGTGCAGTTAGGCAGCGGCTGATCGTAAGACACCTTATCGGAAAACCGCATGTATCATGCATCATCATGTAATTGGCTTTCTCACCAATGGTGGAATGGGAGGTGGCTCTGAAGGCTCTCATCAGTTGAGGAAGCAGCAAGTCCCAATCACCTGGACTGTGCTCCAAGAGCAGGGATAGAAAGGAATTGCCCAACACCCGATTGTTCCTCCCGACCTTCCCAATGTCTTGTTGGTGGTAAAGGGCGGTACTTGGCTTCTCTACACTCCATAGGGCACACCACTCCTGCATCAGGAGGAATTTAAACTGAGCCTCCTGTTCGGTGTGCATTTTCTCAGGGATACCCATATAGCAGAAGACTTATTTATCCAAGGCATTGGCAAACACCGGGGCCATGGTGTTTGGAACGGCCGGAGTGTCTTGCCAGAAACCATGCATTCTTCATCATTATTTATTTTTTTAATATTTATTTATTTTATTATCTATTTTTTGATTTATCTGTTCATTTATTTATTTGTCTATTTATTTATTTGTTTATTTATTTATCTACTTATTTATTTATTTATTTGTTTATTTATTTATTTATCAGTTGGTTTGTTTATTTATTTATTTATCAGTGTGTTTGTTTATTTATTTATTTATTTGTTTATTTATTTATTTATTTATTTATTTATTTATTTATTCATTTATTTATTTATTTATTTATTTATTCATTTAATTATTCATTTAATTATTCATTCATTCGTTCGTTCGTTCATTCATTTATTTATTTTCTTTTACTTTTTATTTATTTTTGTACGTATTTGTTCATTCATTTATTTGTTTATGTATTTAATTATTTATTTATGTATTTATGTATTTATTTATTCAATTTTTTATTTGTTTCTTTGAATATTAGCTTGATGGCATGTCATCGAAATCAATAATGACTATTTTTGTACTCAAATAGTGAAGATAAATTATAAATAATTAGAACTAATGAAAACAATCCATTGAATTCTCATGTTTAGATAATGTAAATGTAGAAGAGTTGAAAATTCAAAAAGGCTAATGCATAGCCCTGTGGGTCATGAAGTAGTGATCAGCAGAAGACACTTTTGCGTGCCTCATATAGTCAACTCAATCCATGTACACAACTAAAGTTGTAAGAGATATTTTGAGACAGGTATAGCACAGAGCCAAGAAAACCTACAGCAGTTTACTGTGGAAACCAAATGCATCAAAGAGTACAGTGATTTAATATATTATATTACTTTGGTTGGTGGGTACCAAATGTTACAATTATTTAATTTAATATGGGCTCCATCAAGATCATTGAGTGGTATCAGCACAATATCTTTCTTGGAATGCCCATGGTCTATGTTGGACTGGTAGAAATGTAGATATGTCTTAGTGAAGGCAGAAATAGCGTGTCAAGACTCAAAAGTATCAATTATATAATGTTTGCAATTACTTTGTCTAATATATTGGGGTATTATCTTTCCCCTTCTCATTAGAGTTCAAGTGGTGACCAAGACCAGCATGTATGGAGATAGCTTTATCAAGTGATGGTAAAAAAAGTAATGAATTTGGGAATAGTGTTGCAAAAGACGTGAGTGTACTGGGCATTTGAATGGAATGTGTGCCAGATTTTGTTGTCTGAAATGGTTCACCATGATAAAACTAGAAGAAATAGTGGGATATAACTCATCATAAATCAATATTATCTCTACTACACTGGCAAAGATACACCACATATCGATAAGCTACACACATAAGTGCCGGTTAGAAACAATGTGATTATTGCACTATTTCTTTGACTTGCTTTATCTTATCGGTAGTGGGTTATGTGTCTACTAGGTTGTTTTGATGAGAAAGGAGCGACAGATTTTTTGTTAGTGCACTGTATATTTGTGAGGGACGCCAATACCTGGCCAGCTCTATGTTTGTTACTCATACTTAGTCTAAGCCTTTGACTCGATATCGTCTCACCCTTTGTTCCCATTGTCTACACATTGTCTGAGATATTAACTCACTGTCTACGCATTATCTCAATATGTACTCTATTATGTTCTGTCTATGTTTTGTCCCAGTTCTATTGCTACGAGTGTCTATCTAGACTAGTTCTATGATGTGCCCAAATAATAATTATTACTATTTTATGTTTCTACTTTTTCCACGAATTAATTATATAAATGCATTTTGGTGCTAATGTAAGGACAAGGCGTGGCTTGCTCCAAGATTTTCTCAAGTGGGGTTTAAGTAACTTGTACCCGCCTACCCTGTATAAATATCTATGTTGGTATAATAAAAAATCAGAGTTAGCCTGGCTCTCAGAAGATTTTTTCTCTCAAGAAGCAAGCACAGCTAGAAGCAACAAACTACAAGCGCTGACCTGGTCGACTATTGGCAAGCACGAAGCTAGGTGGAAAGTGAGAACGGTTCGCCCTATCACTGCGTGTTCCCTCACCTGAGGTGAGAAATACGACACAACGCTTAGTACCCTAATAGTTCGGCTTACACCAAATTCGGATTCGGGGAATCCAAACCAAGTAGGAAACAATAATTACAGTGCAATTATTATCGTCGATCTCGACTGAGTCAGATTCGACCTCAAATAATTCCAGCACAATTATTGTCGGTGGCAACAGTTTGAAACAAACTATAAACTAGGCAATAACTCAGCACGAGTATTGTCGGTGATACAGTTCGCAACAAACTATAAACTAAACAATAATTACAGCACAATTATTGTCGGACATAGACATGTTCGGACGCAGCCAATAATTATAAAGATAATTATTGTAAACTGCCAGCAATCAGATTCGGCCGCACCCAAAACTGCACAAGCCAATGTACGCACCCTAAACAATAATAGCACATTATTGAGCGCTGACTTAGGGTCGAGATAGAGCACGTCGGGAGAGTGTACAGGTGGCTACCACCCAGACTCAAATCCTGTACATATTCACGAAGATTTTTGGTGAGAAAATCTCATACATTTATTTGTAAACTAACACTTAGATGCTATAAAAATGTTACAAAATTTATTTGCGTTAGTGAAATTTTAAAACAGTTTTTTTATGAAAATGCTAATAACTGAATTTTCAAGGAAACAGATTTAATGTTAATTGAGTGATTCAGGAGTTGTCTTATCAGTATCTTCATTTCTTCCTGAACAAAAACTAATTAAATCAAAAATTTAGAGTAAATATGAGTTGGCATCATTGGTTGAAAGCGATCAGCCAGATTTACATTGCAAGAAAATCATTATTTAATGCAGTTTTATTTAACTGCTAAATTCACTCAGTGGTATATTAAAGGGCTTAAGACAGGCACACTCAGGATGCACAGATGTTTGCTCATTGAGCATTATAAAACTGTTAAGAAAAATAAATTTTAGCAAACGAAAAACACCTGGTCTATCGAAGTCTATTGAGGTCTGTAGCTCCATTTCCAACAAAAAATGGCTTTCAGTAATTGGCAGCTTATCATGTTGTATTGTAAACCTCAAATACAGGTATTTTCAGCAAATTTTCAATTTTAAATGAATTTCTAAAGGTCTCAACTATAATTACATTTGGTGCTTTACAAGTTCTGTACAAGTATTTAGCTTATAAATATTATCATCATTTTGAAGGAGATACTTAGCAAAATCTCAAACTTTCATAAGATTTTTTCATCCCTTATTATTATGCAATTATACTAACCTTATTTTTAACTAACTGTATTGTCTAACCAGGAAATTTATTTTTTGATAAAAAAATTTATTCAGTCGTGTTTTTGATTTTGATTACAAAACACTGTTATGTGAAGGTCAATGGTTGCAAAATGGTGGCTTCAAAAAAATTCAAAAAATTGCCAACATTGGACAAAGAGCTGAAAAAATTGAAGTTTTGGTAAAATCTTTTTGTCTTTGTAATATGTGCGATGACTTGCTTCCATATAAATAGACTAAAATTTTATAAACATGTTTTGCAGCTGCGTATAAGTTATGGTGTACTTAAGGAAAAACTGCATCTAGTTCAGCACCGCTTGGGTTTATTAGTATCGTTTTACTGACAAGAAAAACTTTTTGCATACAAGTTGTTTTTAAAAGAATTTTAAAGCAAAAAGGTCTAATTTAAATGAAATCCAACCAAATTTAGGTTTTTTTAGCCTTTTTGAATATCTCAAACTTATTTTTTTAACATCTTTTGGTGTTTTTGTTAATTTTCACAAATAAAGAACCATTTCCCACCATCTGCATCCGTGACCAGTGCTTGTTTGTTGCCTCCATTACCCCAGTGAATCATCAATCCCGCTCCTGTCTCTCTTACGCGCCGGCCAAAAAACCCTGTAAGACTTTAACATAATATAATTAGGAGTTATCTGCTTCTTGCCATAGCAATGTTTAGAGTTGCCTTCCTTAGTTGTGACATCAAGCTTCCCTTCCACATTTTACTATTTGTCCTCAGCCACTGAGAACTTAGACTATAGCTTGATAATTAAGCAGAAGTTTTTATATATTTTTTGCTTACAATCAATCCTAATGCACCTCCATACTAGAATGTTTCAATAGCTAGAGTAGGGACTTCAAATATAACTTGGAAATCTGAACTTTAACTCTATAAATGAGAGAACCTTACTTTTGGTAATCAACAGGTTGCTAGCTGTGGTAGGTACAATATCTCCATATACAGTATTTTTTTGCAGGAGCAAGGTTTTGTCGTCTTGGTTAAATTAATCTGGCTGGTTCTTTAAGCAGGGAAAGGGGGAGTGAAGGGGAGAACAGAAGGGGGAGCAGGGGGGAGTGGATGGGAGGGGTGACTGAGAGAATGAAGTTGATAGTCGGTAATAAATAAATAGTTACAATTATACAGATAAGCCACAGAAGCCTGGTAAATTTAGTTCAATTTGCGAAATGCTTGCAAAGCTTGTCGAGCAATGCAGATTTTGTGAAAATTGCGCTTGCATTCATGTAGCCCCCCTTTAATGACTACACATACAAAAGTCTTTTCCTGGAACGGCAGCCAATCTCAAGCTACAGATCTTCAAAGATGATTTCAATACTTAGTGTGTCATGTCATAGCTGTTACATCACAAAGGTATCACTTTGCCATTTTTTCAATAACTTTCAATAAAGAACGAGCAGAAAAATGCTTCTAGTTTGCTGGTGAAACTAGTTATCGAGTATTGCCACACCTCAAATTGAGGCTTTCAGCCCGCTCTTTCAAATAAGAGTACAAAACCTTATATATATTAAAAACTATAGCATTGCAGCTCACAAACTCGCTTTCAGGTGTTAACTGTGCATTAGATTTAGGTATTGACTGTACTCTTAACTAATCAAATCACTGAAGCGTTTCACTAGCCCAATTAAAATAGATGCTCAGTGCTCTCAATAGATAAGCAGAGTCTACATAGTAGAATGCAACTTCACACACCTTGCCAGTCGCTCACAAATAAAGTAATGTTTCAATTTGTGAAATGCAAAATACTTTGATGACTGAGATTAACCTTTGAGATTATGTTTCGGGTACACCAATATTTTATCCTTCACCAAGTCACCGAAATCGGTCATTATCTAATTAATCTCACACAAGTGGCTGCAAAGTTAGCAGTACATTGATAAATGCAACTGTTTATTAATCAAACTGGCAACGTTATATTGTAATGGAATTGCACAGCGTTGCCATAATCTACAGCTGGCACTATACATGTACTAATCAACTTATGCTACTCAAGACTATACATACGCATGAGCACCTACAGCAGTGCAGCTGCACTACAGCTACAGCTTCAAGCCAGCAGGAAGGACATTTCCCGCCTTATAGTTATTTTTATCTTGGCATGTGCCACATGCTGTTTTGTTTACTTATGCTTAACCAATCATCTTTTTATACGCATCTTTGATTCTGTTACTTATTTATAAGCACTTGCTTGTAGCCCAGCAGGGCAGTTATTAGTTAGTAGTAGTGCTCGGACATTGTACTGTAAGAGACTGCCTAGCAATAGTGCGTGCTTAGCTATAGCAAGACAGCTGAGGAGACGTTCAGACTACAACAGAGAAGTTCCCTGAAGTGTACAGAAGACGCTTGGACTCTCGTAAGAACACCCAGCAAGAGACTATACCCACAGACGCATACCTACCAGTACGGACATCAGTATTAGAGACATTACTATAACTTTTATAGTTAGCCTTATTAGCAATTCTGTGCGTATTAGACAAAGTGGAGAATAAAGTCTTTGCTTACACTTTCAACCTATTAGGATCTGTTAGGCCGGTTGCCAAATACCGTTGTGTCTGCTGATAAGCAGCATCCTGTCTCCTCTAGTACAGAGAGACATTCAAGCCTTGCACTCTGTAACCACAGCTACCACTAAAGCACAGAGTTAGCCATAATTACAAAGAATCTTGCAGTACCTGTGGCAGTATTCCTCTCATTACAAGGGGAAAAGCGTTACAATATTGCGAACTTTTGTGTAAAATATTATCTTCAGCATGGAAGATGTTGTGTAATGCTTTCTTACCATCTCAATAGGAAGAGTTGAACTGGTAAAGTAAAACATGCAGATAAAGCGGAGAGAACATGAGTTGAGATACATATCTACATTATTTCCAGTCAGATGTTTATATACATTTGTGTAATTTTGCAAGGTACACCAAGTATGATAGATAATACATAAAAAATTATTTTATAAAAAACTTTTATTTTATTGTCCGTATAATTTCTAGAACATTCCACAAAAAGCACTACCACATGCAACACGGTTGATAGCCGTTTGTTTGTATACAAAGTCATGTTCCGTGTCTCTGGAGCATCTCATCACCCTTATTCGAGTTTTGTGGGTTCTGCAGTGGCTTCCATCCATAGCATATCCATCTACTGTACTCTCTACTCCTACTACTGTAGGCATCTTTGCATCTGTCCAGTATGGAAGTAATGCACCACAGCTCTTCCACTTCAGGCATTTGTTTAGCATTCTACTTCCTGCTTCCCCTGCAAATCTGAACCATGAGTTGCTGACATGCAAGTCACAGGCATATCCATCGTAGGAATTCGATCCTCCTGGTCTGATGTCAGATCCGTTGTAATCTCTTCTCCACCATTCTGTACAGTTGGTAGCTTGCTGACATTCTATTGGTTGAGGGGCAGCTGTTACTAGCGCAGCTGTAGCTGTTCTTGTAGGAGTTGTCAATTCCATCGGCGTAGTAGTTGTTCGCTCTGTTGTGGTAGGAACTACCTGCTTTGTTGTGGTAGGAACTATCTGCTCTGTTGTGATAGGAACTATCTGGCCTGTTGTGGTAAAACTTACTTGTTTTGGGGTTGAAGTCACTTTTCCAGAGTTCTTTTGTCGGCACTCTATAAGCTCTTTAAACAGTTGTCTGTAGAGTTCTTTCTCAATCCGCAGCTGATCAGGATAGTAGCCTTGGATCTGCCTCTTGGTCCTTAGGTGCGGGTAGCATTCTTTAGCCAGAAAGTCGTAGAGTACTCTTACCCTGGCTTTGTAGATATTCAATTCTTTGTAAGCAGAACCCTCGAGTAGAAATGAGTCAGTCTGGAGCAGCCCGGCAACTGTTAGTAGCAGAACTATAGCAAAGAACTCATAGCAATTAATGCGTGCTTTCGAGTTGAGATGTCAACTATTGTATGTTTTCTTATTACTACTGGAGTGACTACCAAAATTTAGTGGCGTTTTGAGTACAATGATATTGCCCCTGCGTGAGTGCTTTAGCAAGAAACTGTATTTCTTAAACTAAATGAGTGTACAACAATCAAAAGATAACTAGTTCCAGAGCAGCTCTTGCTACCCTTATATAGTTAATGTAAAAGAACATTCTAGAATGCGCCGAGTTGTGCTAAAAATAACTCATTAAGCAACAGCAGTGTATTATTGAATGTTATGGAAGCATCATGTGATGTGCCGAAGTATGAATCATATAAAGCGTGATGCAGCAAGTAAATATCACGACCACATCTATTAATCAATATAACTAAGCAATAAAAGTCAAACAAGTGCAAACTATACAATAAACTCAAGGGTAGCAAAAACATAGATTAATGTATATCAAGAGTAAGATATTGTAGTTATGCTATTATGTACATGCAGATTTCTGACAACTGGGCAGCTACATATAGATTAAACTTGATTCTTTGTAATTTTTCTTTTGTGATGGGTGTTATTTACATGCACTTACTGGTTGCGAAACCTTAGCCAAACAATCACTCAGTATTATCTAAATTTACATTAAGGTATCTGTATTTTATGGGGCTTGCATGGTTTAGCTGCATTTCTAGTGCCTTATATCACACATTGTTATGAACTAAAAAAGCCTCAGTACCTAGGTGTAGAAGTTGGCAAAGGTCCACCCCAATTAGATGAATCCATTTTGATAATTTACTGTCATCGTCATACCTTTAACTCAACCAAAAAGAAGAGTAGTTTATTGGTGAAGAGTGATTTAGGGATTAAATAAAAAATCTATGTTGATGAGCTTTAATACCAGAGTGATTAGACTAAGTTTCAATTGTTTTCAATCGTTTAAGGGTGAATATATAAAAAAATGTATAGCGGAATGGTAATTTTGACTGCAAAAGTCTAAGTCGGTATAAAAAAACACTAATACAAAATATGGAA
The DNA here is from genome assembly GCA_945261195.1 of Cryptosula pallasiana. Taxonomy (NCBI): domain Eukaryota; kingdom Metazoa; phylum Bryozoa; class Gymnolaemata; order Cheilostomatida; family Cryptosulidae; genus Cryptosula; species Cryptosula pallasiana. Next base: position 46,361,892 of record OX183132.1, on the reverse strand, counting down.
TTGAAGTTTTAATGATAAAAAAAATGAATAATAGTAAATAAAATCTTTGTTATCCCATGTGGCAGCTGCTTTTTCTTGCTGCTTGGGAGCAACTTCTACTTATTTGACAATCCTACTTTATTACCATTTCTTTATTGTTCAATTCATTGTTGACTTCTATTATAATTGCTGCAGCAGATACTAATCTGTCCAATGCAGACAATTATGACAGTCACTTAGCAATTATATACTATTACAAATACTTAGCACCAGCCCTTCTGAAGTAATTGCTGTCCACCCTGAATGCTATTTCGGTTGCCAACCAGCAATATTTCTTAAGACGCTGATTAGATTAAAGTTTATAGTGACAATTTCAACTTATTGATAAGCAAGGATATCTGCAGAGTATGAGAAAATCTGCTTTCAGTTTGAGAATTTATTACAATCTTAAGCTCTTCAATTCATACACAGCCTATTTATGTAAACATAATCATATGAAATATAGTACACGACCAATCAAGTTGATAACAATAAATGAGCGCAATCTAATTAAGCTTCAATAGCATCTTTTCCAGTTGATATAAGCAACATAATAATAATTTCTCCCCTGAGCGAGCTTCTTTTTCTCCCTATATCAATGGGCTATTAACCATTGTATCATCACTCAATGATTGCCAGTACCCAATATCTGTATAGTGACTAAGGCGGTCTTTCTTGAAACAGCAGGGGACTGCGTTAGCACTGGTAAATATATATAAAATGTTAATTTCGCCTCATTAAAATAAACAGTAATAATTATCAACATACCAGTTTGATAAATTATTCACACTAAAGGTGAACTAATCATCTTAAAATGCCAACACCAGGAAAAACTTTTAAAGGGAAAATTTATACTTTTACAGCCCTACAAATCCTTACTGACTCGTTAATATTTTCGCGAAAAAAAACAGCTAGTTATTCAACTACAGGGTTGATAATTATTTTGATTGAGTTGTAAGAAAACAACTACACAAGTTTAGTCACTTGGTCTTGGAATATGTACTGCTACTATCTCATACATTGTTACTAGTCTGTCCATTGCTATAGACTATCCATTTTAGTCTTGCTTTTAATAGCAGCTGAGAATTCCGTCATCCTGGTTTTGCTTGCTTACATTGCCATAAAACTGCATGGTTTGCTGCCACATGACATGCACAAACGAAGTAATGTGACTATAGCTTATTTTCATCAAGTTTTCTCACAGTATTATGTAAACAAGCAAATGTTTTTATTCATCGTTATATCACAAAATTTCACTAAATAAAACAATTGTGTCTATGCTTATGGCCAGTTGCTATTATGATAGTGTTTAAACCGTACATTTTAAAATACAGTTAATGAAATCTGCTGTATAATGCGAAAGTTTTCTGTTTGTGTATGTCAGTGTGTCTCTATGGTCTATGTCACCGCTATGGTGAGAGAAGCAACAACTGCTTGAAAATATTCCATAGGATTAACCTAATGTTGATGTTATCTGATGTGAGACTTTAAGTTTGTCATTTGTTCTGAAAAAAGAAGATAATCATGTATTTAACATTTTATGAATAATAAGTTAGAGTGATCACAGTTTGATAAGCCGAGTGTCAAATGGGTATGTACGCCAAACTTATACATTGAAGGAAATGAGAACTGCTGTAAAGCATTCTTTTGGACCATTTAGATGGAGGGCAAGGTTTTAAATTGTCCATTTCCATGCTCATATCTGTTTCTTATAATGTACAGTTTAAACAATGTATCTGTACAATATACAGTCTGTACCAACATGTAGCTTAAATTTCATTTCTTATGTAATAAAACTATACCAATAACTATACAATTTCAATCCAACTATCAAACTCTCAATACAAACCTCAGTATAAACAAACCCTGCACAATAAAGATTTAAGCCTGGTTCACATTGTCAGTGATGCATCAGGGACTGTCAGTGACTAGTGTCACTGATCATCACTGATGCATAACAGAAATGATGTTCACATTATCCTAATTCAACGCCGAATGCAGCCGACTGACAATCGGGAGCAGTCAGTGATGCTATCACTGACAACACCGCATTCACAATAAGCTCGACCTATAAACCTCAACAACCAATAGAACGCAGTTGAGTGGTAGCGACTAGCAGTCAGTGATTAGCCGTGATATAGCAACAATTTCAACTGGTATATTTATAAATAATAAAAAACTGTAGTACAATTTAAGCTCAATATTATTTATTGCTTATTTGGTACAGCAATAATAAAATATGTGGATAAACTATTTTAGTTTAAAGCCGCACAGTGATTGGTGATAGTCACAGATATATTTCTGGCAAATGTGGTAAAAGCTGAATTAAGTGGAGCACAGAGATCATCATGATGATATATAGACTCGTTGATTAGGCCAATTCTCTTCACCACCTAAAACCAAAATAATGATTAATAACATTGACTGAAGTGAGTGTTCAACTACTTATTAATAATAATATTTATTATTATTACAATAATAATAAATAATGTTGTTTTTTGTACTTATTTTTTATTATTTTCTTAACAAGTTTCAAAGATAATGAATTTCAATATTTTAAATGTTAAAAAAATAACAATTGGGTGTCATCATTATTTATGCGCTGCACTCAGTTGATAGCACTTATTATAATTTATTATTTATCGTGATAATTAATTATTATTATAATAATAATTATTATTATTATTAATTACATCATTCATTTTATTTTTTATTAGTAGTTATAATAATTAGTACTAATTAACAATAATGATGATAATAAAAAACAGATAAGAGTTACAGTCAATTCAATCAATAAATAAATCGGCAGCAAAAAGAATAAAAAATGGCAAACAACAAGTAATAATTATTATTTATTAATAATAATAAATAAATAATAATTATTGTTACTCTTTATTTAGGTTTATTATTTTTTTGAATTAAGATCAATCTAATCTGACATCTCTTACCTGACAATGGTGTGTAGATATTATCTTCATTTAGAGTCTCAACTAATTTTCTCTTTAAATATTATAATTTGTGAAAACAAACCAATAAAAAGTCAATGATGGGTTATTATTTTATTTATTATCCGTCGTTGGGTGATGAGTGAAAGGTTATGACAGTTAGAGCGGTTAAATTTTTATAGGTCAACTCAGACCTATCGCTGACAAACGGCGTTCATTGGTTCACATTGCAATAATGGATCGCCGTAATTCACCGATGTCGGAAAAGTTCGACACTGCCAAACTTTCCCGATGGAGCGGCGTTATGGCGGCGACAACGGTATTGCATGTTCACATTATCGGCGATAAGACAATTCCCACTATCGCCCTAGCAATCGGTGACAATGTGAACCAGGCTTTAGTTAATCATACAATTACAACAAAATGAAAACACGCGATGAACTGGTGCACACAAAAAGGTACCTTCATGGTTCCCATGGTACGTGGTGCCAAAAAATGCATTCAGAATCAGGAGAACTTTATTTTCCTTAGACACCATGACCAATATCTGCTTCTATTATAAGAAAAATTCAGGAAAGGAAACAGTTCAAGTGCCAAAAGTAAGAAAGAGATAGAAAAATGACAAGAGCAACAATAGCGCAGCTGCCTTCATTCATTAATACTAATAGGCCACGCAATGAATACTCATGTCAAGTAAACAGCTCAGATAGCACCCCCGATAAAAGTCCAGGTGGATTGATCTGCTCGTCTTATACTAGGGTCATATAAAATCAAAGCTGACCAGCCGTTGGCGCAAGTTTTTCTACAATCAGACTGAATAAGTTTCCATTGCTTAAAGGGCCTATGACGTCGAATTTGAAGAGGATTTGATTTAATTTAAACTATTTGAGGTTAAAATGTGTTCAGAAAAAATTATCTGGAGTTGCCCTCTCACCAGTAAGACGATTCCTACAAACGCAGTCAGCACTCAACAAGACGCCTTTTTTCGCGAAGACGCACCAAGTTATATAGAGCTATATAGCGAGTTTTCAAAAATTTGGCTTGTTTGCATAGAAGCAGGGCTACCTCAATATTAGTATTGTGCAGAGACTTTTTTGATTGCAAAAAATGATATTGCAACAAAATTTAATTTTTTTGGAGCTGTTTCTATCAAGGCAGCAATTTGTTTTATCTTTGGTAAGCTCGCTATTATGTATACACCGGGGTTTTCGTGATAGTGTTTGTGATCAAAATCAAAGATTTAATGAAACTTTTTTATCAAAATAATAATTTTCAAGCGAAAAATTAATCAAATAATAACATTAGTATAATTTCCTAACAATATTAGGTGAAAAAAAACATTGCCGAAATTGTATTTCCGGCGTCGTTTTTTTTTTCAACAACGATAATAATTAATGCTGAAATACCGGCTATTTTTCCAAGAAAAGACTTCCAAAGCACTAAATAATAATAATTAAGATTTTTAAAAAGTAGTTTGAGACTGAAAAAGTAAAAAAGATGGTACAAACAACTTGCTGGAGCATACTATATAGTATCATAATGCAGATAGTCCCTTCTGTCGAACGCGTCGTCATAGACCTCCATAGACCTCTACATACCTATTGCACTTTTGTTGCCGCAGGTGAGTTTCTTAATAGTTTTACAATGCTTGATGAGAAAACAACTCTACACACAGAGTGCGTCTTGAAAAGCCCGTCTTATGCCCTTTAAGACTGAAGACTTGGAGATTGTGTAGCCGATTCCAAAGATTCCAGAAAGAGCCTCATATGAAGGGAGACCCACAATAGGCCTATTCGGAAATATTTCATTGTTGAGATGGTACAAATTAATTCACTTCTGACCGTTTTCTAGCATTAGTAGCCAATTAGGGAGTTGTGGTACTTCTATACAATGCCTTGAAGATGGATTCCTTATGCAACTTACTCATCAGAGTTGTCTTTTCTTAGTTGCAGAGATTGCTAAATAATTTTAGCCAAACTACTGAAAATAACCATAAGCTGTCTTATCAAAAATTTTTGTCGCTTTTCAAGTAACTGTTTATTTAAATTTCATATTTTCAAATTTTTTCTAGCTAAAATATATGCAACTCAGGTTTGAAAACTATTGTTTTGCTGATTACAACAAAAATGCTGAAAACACAAATATTTTGTGTTTTTTCTCTCTACAGATAAATTCCACATTAGTAAAAATAGAATCTTTTCATGTTATTTGAAAATAATTTCCTTGATTGTAGCATTGCTATAATTTTTCAGAGATTGGGTGTACATTATATCTTGTGGAAACCAGTGTGTGTGCTCTTGCAGTCAGTGATTAAAAGCATGTTTTTGTTCTTGCTACGTTTGTAGCAAAAAGACGGAAACGGGGTCGCAAGTGGGTACAATGAGATCATACTAGAAAGTACTAGTATTTCCCATGCTCACAATAAATCATGCAAAAACTGCTTTCAATCCCATTCATTTATTTGTGCAACTAGGCTATTTTATTTAAAATTTTCCTTTCACTATATATTAAATTACAATTTGAATATCTTTCAACTTCTAAAAGTTCCAACCTGATACATTTTACCATATAAAATATAAATGAAATTGTTTCATATATATAATTTTGTACATTCGTCTCCACTAACAATGTTTTTCATAACTGATTTTTTTTGATAAAAAATAAGCATCGTCAAACTTAACCATTATGATTACATAATGGCCTATAGTTAACCAGAACTTGCGCCAGGTATGCAGGAAATGATTATAAGTTATCACTTCAGGTGGAGATCAAAGTTGCATAATCAAAATATCCATATGCAAAAACTTCAAAGTTTCTAAAACTCCGAAAGCTAAAGTTCCTGCAGAATTTTTGACAGCAGACACTTGATGATTTACCATTTTACAATTTGCATCATTTCGAACACGCTTAAATAGGAATTGAAAAAGGATATAGCATTACAATTTGAGGTGTGGGGCAATTTGAACTAGATGTGAAGTGACTTTCAGTATAATATAGCAAAAGAAAATGATCTGTGATTTCAATGGACAGAGCCAAGCTAACTTATTTTTGTTTAGTTTTATTGGATGTTTATTCCATGTGTGCCAGTCTACAAATTTTATGCATGTTGCCAACTGAATATTTTAAAGATAACAAAGAGCAAAAAATTATCCAGATAGTTTTTTCAATGATAATTTCCACAGCTGTAGAATCAAGTTTAATTGTTTGATTTAGTTTTAGATGGGCAACATAAAAAATATCAAGTAAAATCAGCAAAGAGAGATTAAAAAAGTATCGAAATAATTGATCAAAAATTAATCGACTGGTTATCGAGACTTATGCTCACAAGTGCAGAAATCATTAAAATCAAGAGCAAGTTCTGCGGCAGCATCAATCAGTAAACAATAAAAACAGCTAAACAGATGAAAAAGAAACTGGTTGAGCCAGAATTTCTCGTAGCTCTAGCTCCAGCATCCTCTTGTACTTTAGTGGAATTTTTCTCAGTGCACTCCAAATTACCACAAGTGGAAACCTGACTAATCTTAAGTACTTGGCCATTTACTGTAACCTCTCCCTGACTTAAAGCTACAGAACGGAACTTGTCGGCAGCAGAATCTAAGGCAGCAGATGGGTCATCACTTGTAGAGATGTTTGTGGAGACATTGAGAAATGACCGATCACTGAGCAAAACTGTGACCTCCAGCTTGTCTCCTGATGTCTTGGGAAGGGCAAACCATTCAACAGAATTATTAACAGGTAAATTCATACTGTTGAAGATAGATTCCGTTGATCTTTCAGCCATGCAAATTTCATTGCAGGAAATGGATCTTTTCTCTCTGTTAGCCAACCATATAGTAAATTGGATTGCACGAAATATTTTTGGCAAAGGTGATACAGCACCAACAACAGAAACAACACCATACAGGCAGTCTTTAAATCCTTGGCTAGCCCCCGATCTCACACATGTTCCTGTTACTCCCAGGCTTTGCTCAAGAGTCTTTCTAAATTCTTGAAAAAACCCACCTGCAACTGTCAACATCGTAGCTAGTAAATCAGGGCAACCTAGTTGACAGATGGAGTTACCACCACCTGGGTTGGTATAGCATTCTTCGTGGGTTGCAAATGCAAAATCTTTCAACTCGACGCACGAAGGTTGGGGATCAGCTGAAAGCTGGTCAATGAGTTTGTCTTGTAAGCAAATGCGAACACTTGTAATCCATCGCTTTCCTTCATCTGAAAACAGGTACATGTTTTTCACATACTTGTTGCAGTACTTCAGTCCATAGTTGAGTGCGTAGTCGTTTTTCCCGGTACAATGTGGAAATTGCCAATTCAAACAATCTGAGTACCAGTCACAATTGTCTCTTGGTGATTTACATCGTTTCCCTGCACAGGGTATGCATGTTGAAGGGTAATAGCAATTGCGAGTTCTGTCATAACAATTGCTGGTGATATTATCACATCGACAAAGACTAGGTACATCAAGGTGATTGCGAGGTGGACAAGCGCATCCTTCCCAAGTTCCTATTCTTGTATGGTGCAGTGAACACAGGTAATGCTTCGAATAGTAATTAGATACCTGTTGGCCATCAGGCTCCACACAGCTGTCAACATGGCAGCCACATTTTCCAAAGCTCTGTCCTTCTGATATGTGAAGGCATGCTGACAGCAGTACTAGCAATAGTAAAACTATTTCAAGTTTTAACATCTCCTAGAAAGATTAAAGAAAGTATTCTTAGTATCTATTTTTACAAAAATAAGACAAAGGCCTAATTAAAAATTTAGCACCGGTCAATTAGATAGCAGGTACAGATGACACTGTTTAGCATCAATAACCATCTCATTATTGCATTACCTGAAAATGATTTGATAAAAGCAATTTTTCTCTGGTTTTCTTAAAGATTCGCTTTGAAACTTCATAACTCTCCACAAAAAACAATGGTTAACAGTGACAGTCTTAGACTAATGCATCAATGATAACTTATGTTGTTTTAGACCTATCAGTCTATTTTTTTTCTATTGAATCATTATTGCATAAAATTTTGGGTCCATGAAGTTTTCTGGAAATTCCACAATAAATAATGCAAGTCTGGTGCATTGTAACATTGACTTAACAATCTCAATAAATGATAATCCTTAATCCTAACCATGTGCCTTGCTTAACAAAAACTTTCTGAAACAATTTTTCAAATATAACTGCTATTGTTTAGAATACTATTTAATAGCTTAAATGTTTCTTGTATGCCGCATTGGCGTTAATTCTAAAACTGTATTACTGTTATGTGTTCTGGTTGCCGAAAGGCTCTATCATTAAGCATTTCAAAACTGCTACAAAACACCAACTTACAGTATGTAAAACATAATTGGCTTATTGATGTGTACAACAATAAGGTCAACAAAGGAAATATGTGTTAACATAATATCCAACATTATACATGTAGTATAATAGGAGCAGAGCTCCATCAGGTGCAATCAGGACATCCAGAAACTCATGGAAAAAGTGTCTTTTCTGGCACCACTTTGTACTTGGTGTATTTTTTAAAATCATGTTTACACTCCGGATTAGCATATTTGCTTGAACTTTGGTTCAGAAACCTCAGTTAGTTTGTCTGTTTAAACTTGGATTTGGATATTGCTGCCTGTCCCAACTGTCAATTTTGGGGGGTTTTCTGGTTTATACAGTTGAATTTTTTTGTCTTTCTTACGTTATAGGTAATGAACAAAAATTTGATCATAAAAACGTTTATATTAGCTGTTATAATTTCTATATGTACTTATAAAGTGGCTATTTTTTCACAGTTTGGCTTTATGTATAGTATGAGTCTTTCGTTATGCTCCATTAGGCTTGGTTGACACATCGTCAAAATGTACTAGGCATGTACCATAAAAATGTGTGAGTCCTCGCTAAGTCAGTGTGTATGTCAGTAATTTTTTTTTCATGGCCAAACTATAACACTGCTCTAAAAAAAATTTTCTGGTGCTCAAAATACCAGTTAGTTGTATTCTTTCAACTCATTGCTTTTGTTGTCTAACATTTTCCAACTAAACTCGCTACCTATTTTAACCCAGCAATAGTGAGCTTTAGAATTAAGTGGGACAATTCCATTCTGCGTCAACCCTAATTTGAACATCCCAGGTACTTTCTTACAGTAATTTAGCATTTCGATACAATATTTACCAGCCTACCATTCAACTTCCGATGTTCTAACCCTCAAAAAAGTGTCTCCATGTTTTTACAGCAAGGAAGTAGAAAACAGTGTGTTTGAAATAAAACATATCTCTAACTCCTGTTTGATCTAATGTTTCTACAAATCTACTCGAAGCTATTTGAATGATACCTGTATCCATTTGTGCGTTATGAAAGTTGCATCTGTCAATGTACAAATATAAAAAAATGAAAGTATTTTTTGCATTTATCAAATGTGTCCAGTGTATGAGCATTTTTTTTCGCACAGGCGAAAAATACTTACTCGTCCATGAAGCCACTGTAAAACTTCAACACCTTCAGTATTGCATATTACAGTACAGAAAAGCTTGAGTAAGCTTCAACACTTATATTTAACTGCCAAGAATGCCAGCTTGCCAGATTAAGTTTTTTCTGCAGTCTGCCAAGTACGGCAGAACCCTGTATCACTCAGAGACAACCACAGTTAATAAAGATTCCAACACTACTGCTAGTAGAGCTTTCTAGGCGAAAGTTGTTTTGTGATGTAACAAGCCTAATATTTGCTTTGCATTACAAGCCGGTGCTTTTTCTGTAGTTGTTCAGTGAGGGAAACGTTATTTTTTTAGCATGGACTATAACCACAATAAAATAGCGTGATCAAATAAGCTCACTCCTCTGTCACAGTTTGTTGTACTTCTCTAACCAATTATGCTGCCTCACTCATGTGCCGTAAAATGTCAAAACTTGAGCAAAAAAGGGGAAAATAGTAAAAAAGTAATGCAAGTAAAATGAAGTCTGTCATTTTTTATGTGAGTATTTACAATCACTAACAGCTACCATTGGGGAGCATTCTAGAACGGGAGATAATTCAACAATTGCCATCCTGTTAATTTCTGTTATCTTTGAACGCGCATAAAGTGGTGTGTTGCTGTAGCTACCTCACAAGTGTTTGCGTACAGCTGGCTACACTCACAAGCCGGTATAGCTCGTCACTTTTACTACTTGAGTTTTATCTATTAGCGTTTGTTTTATTAGCTGGCTTATCAGTGGTTGCATAAAGGAACCTGCTCTACCTGAACATAAGGGCTTTAGATATTAGATATCAGTGAGAAACATCTATAGACTGGCACCGTCATACTGGTAGTGTAGGTCACAGATAAAACTCCAGTGAATGCAGCATCTCATGATAAGGTTTAACTTCCCAGGCCCCAAACAATCATATCATCCGCGTTAGTATTTTAGTTTGAAAATTTTTTGCAAATCATTTTCTTTTATTGTTCTTCATTATGTAAACATTACAAAAGCAAAATTACTTTAAGTTCTCAAGATATTTCTGTGAACTGAGCTTCGCCCAAAGCCCAGAAGTGCTGGCTATACTCAAATGTTGCTCACAAAGCAAGGCTTTTAAAGTAAGTCATATGTTTGGCCGTGTGTTGATGAAAGTCGCAATCAATCAGTTTAAAACATATATTGGTACATATGCAGCTTTAACAATATCATATCAGCAGTTTCGTGCTAAACTATACAGTTGTTTTGGTTTAATTGTAGTGTATTTATTGACATAAGCAAAATTAAATGTTGCAGACCATTACTTTTCCTGCTTATGGATTCTGACATACCGAGTCAAGTTTAAACATCCAAATAAAACATCTTACAAATTCGGAAATAAACAGCTTCAAGTTTTTTGTAAAAACTGCGTAAAAGAAAATATTTCATGGTTACTCATCACAGTTTTAACTGCAGAAATGAAAGACTACTCCAATTTCACTTAAGAATAGCACTGTTAGAAATAAAATATTTAGTTTCATTACTAATACTACAGCTTACAGGCATATTAATTGTATGCATCTTATTTGTCATTTGTGGATTACTTACCACTGAAGACCAACGTATCCAATATCATTGACAAATATAGAAGTTATTGCACCTTGTTATATAGAGTGTTATCACCTAATAGCAAGCTTTTCTAGGTTTATTGAAGCTAACTCAAACCCAAGCAAGAGCTTTTGTGCTATTTGAGTGGCTTAGTGTAAACTCTGACGAATATGGTGCTAAACTCTAGCAGCGACCAATGCAATGAGAAGTCATTCACACTGATCAGTAAGTAGCTAAACAAATTGGTTTTGCTGTTTTAAGAAATGCAAAAGATGCAAACCATGATGATATTTTCAGCCTCACAATGGACCTTCATAAAAATGAATGTAGAATCAAGAAAAATTAAAAAATTGAAAACGATTGTTTTTATCCGGCTTTTAATGTGTGTTTGCGAGATTAGTTTATTGTTTATATCAAAAAGAAGATATGTGTCGCTTATCTGCTGTTTGTTTGCTCTTATTTCATTGTTGTCTTCATGCATGAAAAGCTTTCCTAAAGGGTTTATGCAATATAAAATTTCCTTTTTCCGCTAGGTGAAAGCCGTAACGTAACGTGAACTTATTTTCGAAAAAATGGTTGGTTTGAAATAGTAGAAAAACTAAAAAAAATAGCTATGGCTAGTAATAAACATGAAAATTACTGAGTTACTTAAATGCGTAATATGTTCGATGGAAATTTTTTGTTCCAGGGATGCCTTCCTGCCATGAAAACTTCAAAATACAAAAAAAGTAGTGAACAAAGATTTTACATATATACAGCAGTTGCGTGGGCAGCTGAGAATCCTGTATCCAATTGCTTCTGCAGGCAGAAACACTCCCTTTGCCACCATGCTCAGTTTGTGTAATGTTCAACTTGCCTGGCTGCAAAGCTGGATGGTGGGACTACGGGCTAAAGTTTTCATCTGTTTTATGTTGTTTTTTTCCCGCATTTGTGAGAACACTTATGTTTGAATAAATCCACATTTTAAAAATTTCACAATCGGTGGCAGACCATTTTTTATCAGAAAGCGATGGAGCTCTGAACATTTATCGGACTGTCCAGGCAATCTGCGCTGACGTCACCGCTTTTCGGTTTCACACTTTTCAAGAAACTTGCAGATGTTTGACAGTTTTTGGGGCCGAAGTTAAATAATTTTTTTCAATGTATTTAGAGATTTGTTTTTAATGTTTCTCTGGTCAATTGCAAACCTATTTTTTCATAAATAATTAAAGTGATCATCCTTATTACTATTGTTATATAATAACAGCAAATAAAACCTCTGTGATTCTAACATACAGTTATATTTTAAAAGAACTATCATTATCAGTAATATTATTATCAACATTATTTACTATGATTAGCAAAAATATATATTTGCCATTATTTATTATTTCCTACTGATTTATTATTACTGCAAAGTGGAAAGCTGCTATAAACCGACAAAATTTATAAAAAAGTATAAATTAATAAACTATCTTATTAATAATGGCATAATATTGGGTATATTATCAATGAATCCCGCTGTGCTGACAACTGTCAAGGCCATGCGGCATTGGGTACGAAAATCGCAAATGTGACCTCTTGAAGACAATGAAAATAATCGATTCTGTCTAATAAGCACGTTGCAAGTTATGGTATAGTGTGAATCTAGCTTCAATAATACAAACCAAAAATACAAAACCCTAAAGATCTGTCCTAATTTTTTAGGAAGCATGAAACTACCTTGCTGAAGTCACAACCGCTAACAGCAGTGTTGAATGTGCAAATACGAGGTGCAATTTTACTTTGCTTGCTAGGAGTGGCTTGCGTAACTAGGTGTGTGTATTTGATCAGTAGGCTTTATCAGATAGAAGCTTGAGATACCCAGAGTGCTTTAATACACAGTGGCGACTTTGAGCATATAGTCACCATTTTGGTGCTTACCGCCACGCAGCTAGTATGAGACATCATAGGAATTTTCGGATCGAGAACGCTCATGTCAAAACGGGCAAATTTTTTCGTTTTTCTCTCAAGTACAAAACCTGATTTTTGGAACTCTATGCTGAACGGTGGTTTTATTGTTCAGGGGTTGTTCACTGCATGATGTTCTTGCTCCGAATACATACAGTTCTGGTATAATAAACATTTTTGCATAATATGAGCCCTTTTACGGCAGCTACCATTTTTGCTTAGATGCAACATTTATATTAATTATAATTATTAATCATAATTTTTATTATTACGGATGGTAATAAAAATTATTTTTTGTTTACTGAAGTGTTATTATTGTTATTTTTTATGGTTATAATAAATATTTATCACTGTTATCTTTTGTTGTTAGTTAGTAAATAGATGAAAAACGATGATGATTTTTAAATAATTAAAACTTGACCTCCTCTGGGGGCGGCGATCTTTTCATTTGTCTCCAGATTTTCGCGACTAGTTCATAACAGAAGAACTTAACTCCTGATATAGAAATTTGCGTTTTTGAACGTACAACTCACAGAAATTATGCCAGGAACTAACGTCAAAATTGCATTCGGAAGCACTTTCCCGTACCAATTTTTTCAAGGCATGGACGTTTTTGATCCGAAAATGCCAAATGTAAAGCAGCTGATTTTGCATACAGCATAGCTGAGCATCTATGAATGCTATGAATGCTTTTAGCTTACCAAATGAAACCTTGGGATATGTAGACTGTCACTGTACCATAGTCATCTCTAATCATCCGTCATCATCTCTCATCATCATCACTTGGTGATTCCATTACAAGCAACTATGACAATGTGTAAGCAAAAATCATTGCTACAAGATTCTGCTAAAAAACATGGTGTTGTTCCTTTCAGTTTTTAATCACTGAATCTTCAAAAACTCTAAAAATCAGTTCCATAAACTGCTGGAAAGTCTGAGCAGCATCCTATATCCACGCTCACTGTAAAAGCACCTACCAATTCTGGAGAGGCCGTGGAAAGTGAAAGCTGTTTTTACGGCCATGACTCCATCAGTATGGAGAATGCCATTAATTAATCAGTGTATTTTTATGTCCTAAATTGTGGAACATGCTATGGGAAATTAAATACCTTTCTTACATGCTAGCGGACTGGAAATCAAGTCCCAGTGAAACTAATGGCATACCACTTAGGTTACCTTTACACAAACAACCATTGCAGCAAATGAATCAGTCATGCACTGACTGTACTCCAGGCAACAATTGTATGATTTATTGTGTGTCTGCCATTATCTCATCAGTGCTAGCAATAATAAACATTTTTATGCAAGATATGACACTTGTTTATACAAAATGACCCTGGCAGCTTCTTGACTATTGTAAAGGATTTCGCCGTGCCTTTACCAGACAACTGCTAGAGAAAGGTATACCTGTGTAGTCCTTCTGACAACTGAGCAAGGTTGTCATGTTAACCACGCACTGTGTCAGACGGTAGCAACTGTCTCCAGTTGTACAGAGTCGGGAGCACTACCGAATGTGTCTACTGTCCCTGACCGTCTATGTATAAAAGTATAGACCGTGTTCTACCGAGTACGGAAGAACCAAGATGTAAGCCGGGCAACTTTCCCAAACTAATACGAGAAGGTTAAATTACAAAAACTTTATTGCTTTTACGATGCAAAAGCTTGCAGGAGCAGTATTTTTCACGTGCGCACAAACAGTTCTGCCCCCTGGGCGAAATCTCTCTCTATTTATAGGAAAGCATGCAGCACTAAATAATTGCATTCATTCCTGCCATCCAATTCTTTGTTTAACAAAACTTATCACTGAGTGGTTTTGGCATTCAGTAAACATGATCCGCTTAGCATAAGTTACTCAAAAGCACCGAAAACTAAGCAACCGCTGAACTGATTTTAATCTTGTTCGAGGCAATTTATAATGCAGCCAAGGCTTGAAACTGCATTTGAGTGTTAGTGATGAAGGATAACCAGCAACACTCATTAAACCATATAAACCAGTTCACAATTATTTTATCAAACTTTTAGTAAGCTTCTACTGTACTATGGCCAAGCAAAAACTAAACCTCATCATCATTATGAGTGATCCAGTTGCCAGCCAACTGATTGTGCTGGAGCTGATAGCTCGGTAGTAATACTTTGCGTGAGCGTGAGTGGCGTGAGAGTAAATGGCGTGAGTGGAAATCTGGATTTTGCGTATATTTTCACCAAGGGTAAAAAACTCCCCATTCAAAAATGCTACTATTGCCATGTCATCTCAGGAAGAAGATTTTAAAGTGAATAAATAATCTTCCCTTGCATTAGTTTAGTTCATAATACTAACTAATACAAAAAAAAGTATGGTACTACATATAATATGAGTGAAATAATAATTAAAACAAGCTCATGCTACCAAACATTTCATTGAAGTATGCGAGTGACTTCATTTTGTCAAAAAAATATTTTTCATACATACACCATTGACTACACACGTAGTATGATTCTTTTTATTTAACAAACTGTTTTGTAAAACTTTGGTGTTGTGGTCACACAAATAAAAAAGATAACTTAACATTATCGAATATGAATTATGTAATTTAATAAAATATGAAAAAAATTGAAACTGCTGTGAGCATGGCCTGAGCAAGGAGTCTGAATGATTAATCTTTGTTCGCAGCTCATTATTTATAGTCTACATATCTTTGTTTCAATTGACTTCCTTTGATACAACATTGGGGACATCATTATCACTGCTAGGTTTTAAAATGAATAAAGATTGATGGAAAAAAAACTGCTATAAAAAATTCGGTTTGTGCAGAGCTGTGTATGGGGGAGTTGTGTCCCCTCGTTGCAAGGTGCCATTTTTAATCCAAATGTCGCTATAAGATTTATTACCAAGTCAGCTGGGTGATGGAAAGAATTTCCCAGTTTGGACACTTTCCAATTATGTTAGAGAATCTTTGATGTTGTGGATGCAACATAATCAGGTGTGCTTACACACAAACAGTTAATGGAGAGTGGAACTCTTGAATCAGGAGCTCAACCACTCTTTCAAATCATTAATCTCAGCTTGAATTCATTTTACCACAATATTATGTAGTGAAAGAAAATACAATAAAATGACAATATACAAAAGCAAGCCATGACAATGAGGGTTGGGATTTCCCAGTGTGGTATCTAGGCAACAATATTATACACCACAGGTTCCAAAGAACCAAAACAAATAAATTATGAAAATTCAATCAGTATTATAATGGAATCAAGTGAGCAGGAAACTGCAGTCAAACATGACATAATTGGCTACAATATTTGCTTCTATATTAGTTTTAATACAGTGAGGAAGATGAATCTTGAGAAAAGCTGAGCCTTCATGACATAGATCAATCGCAATCTGACTAGGACGACCAAGCTTCTTGATCACCGGCTCCAACTATGGAGATATCAACTCAGCAGCATGGCAGATGTGGAGAACATCCTATATAACCCAAGTGGCAGGAGCATCGCTAGTGTCAAAATCCTTCACCTGAATACCTGTTAATACAAATGTGAAAAAATTGATCAAAAATGTTAACTAAGAAAAATGGTAGACAAATACATCTTTAACTATCCAATCTATGAGACTCTAGAAAACAATACCGTCACGTCAGCTTCCAGATCAAACTTTGAGACTAGACTCAAAAAGTTCAACACTGTGAAACTTCTTCAGCCATGAGCTTTTTTGATTCAGGCTCAACAGATGCAAACATTCAATGTATACCAACTACGCTCATAAATGTTTCATCAAAATTGAAATGTAGGTCGGTTTTTGATGCATTACCTGTTATCAGCATTGAGTATAGAAAACTGATGAGCGCAAGAAATACTTGCAGAAACTTCAGCAAAAGCCTCAGCAGAACTTATGGGTTTCCATGGCACTTTCAATGTGAGCAAATGACGTCGGCAGTAAATTGTGTTCAAGCCTCAGTTTTCCATCTTCCTGTACCTTCTCAATTGCGTCATCCTCAAAATGATCCTAACAACACCACTTTATGGTAAATAATATAAACCACCAACAAATTAATTACAACATGAACAATAATAAGATGTTAATCTCATGAATTTCATTCTTACTATTCAAAACCTAATTTTGTTTTAAATATCTAGTAGTTGATGCATCTACGCCATGACAGTAGACAAATTTAACTATTTTTCCACTAGCGACTTTTTTGACAATGTACATGTGCGACCTAATTATACTTAACATGGACCAATATATTTTTTACAATTCATTGTTGGTCTCAATCAATTTTTCAAATAAATAAATTGGTTGTTTCAGCTGGTTATGAAAAAATTAGCTTACATGAAACACAATTTACTTGAAACCTCTTTACGTAAAACAATATTTTACAATTAGGGTGATGAAAACTCCGGGATGATCTGGTCTGAAGTCACTGGGGATAAAAAGTGTAAATTGTGGTTTATTATGGTTTGATACTAAAACTTTTTATTATTTCTTGATCGACAAGATAGTAATTGTCATAAAAATAATAATTTATTACTTACTATTAATTCATAACAGTTTATTAACCATTTAATACAATTATATATTGATATCATAATTAACATAGTTATAATATATAATAATAATTAATAGCTAATTAAATAATGATGATGACGCTAATAAAAAATATGAATAATAAGAATCTTTGAATCAATCATTAACAGTCCAGTCATAATCATCATCATTTATCAATTAATAACAAACAAATGATCAAAAAACACTGATATGGTGGTTGGTAAAAAATAATATGTTAGATGATAATGGACAATGAAAATAAATATTAATAAACAATAGTTATAATTAAAAGTAGCAGCAGTTGATGATGAAAATGAAGGATAATCCATAACGAGGATATCTCAATAATAATTAATAATAATTATTATTTATAATAATAATATCAATTGTTATTATACCCTAATAAATAAATTGAATAACATTATTATGACCATTATTATTATTTATTTCCAACGCTCTTCATCTATTTGAAACCATGATGATGATGATGATGATGATGATGATGATGATGATGATGATGATGATGATGATGATGATGATGATGATGATGATGATGATGATGATGATGATGATGATGATGATGATGATGATGATGATGATGATGATGATGATGATGATGATGATGATGATGATGATGATGATGATGATGATGATGATGATGATGATGATGATGATGATGATGATGATGATGATGATGATGATGATGATGATGATGATGATGATGATGATGATGATGATGATGATGATGATGATGATGATGATGATGATGATGATGATGATGATGATGATGATGATGATGATGATGATGATGATGATGATGATGATGATGATGATGATGATGATGATGATGATGATGATGATGATGATGATGATGATGATGATGATGATGATGATGATGATGATGATGATGATGATGATGATGATGATGATGATGATGATGATGATGATGATGATGATGATGATGATGATGATGATGATGATGATGATGATGATGATGATGATGATGATGATGATGATGATGATGATGATGATGATGATGATGATGATGATGATGATGATGATGATGATGATGATGATGATGATGATGATGATGATGATGATGATGATGATGATGATGATGATGATGATGATGATGATGATGATGATGATGATGATGATGATGATGATGATGATGATGATGATGATGATGATGATGATGATGATGATGATGATGATGATGATGATGATGATGATGATGATGATGATGATGATGATGATGATGATGATGATGATGATGATGATGATGATGATGATGATGATGATGATGATGATGATGATGATGATGATGATGATGATGATGATGATGATGATGATGATGATGATGATGATGATGATGATGATGATGATGATGATGATGATGATGATGATGATGATGATGATGATGATGATGATGATGATGATGATGATGATGATGATGATGATGATGATGATGATGATGATGATGATGATGATGATGATGATGATGATGATGATGATGATGATGATGATGATGATGATGATGATGATGATGATGATGATGATGATGATGATGATGATGATGATGATGATGATGATGATGATGATGATGATGATGATGATGATGATGATGATGATGATGATGATGATGATGATGATAGTAATATATGAGCAGATCTCCCTACCAAGTGTTTTTTTGTGGATTTGATCTGAGGGTTGAGACAATGGGTTACGGCGTTGGATGAATTCGCCGAGTTTATATTGTATTTTACTTGAGGGGTACTTGAGTGGCATTTGAATGGCATTTAAGTGGCATTCGAGTTTTGATTATTTTTTTACTTAATTTGAACTTATATGGTATCTAAATTTTGAATGTATGGCATTTAGGTTATGATAATTATTACATAACTGTATACATAATTATAACTCATAGGGTATCTAGATTTTTGAATGTATGGCATTTAAGGTTTGATAATTTTCTGTAATTCCGACTCATATGATATCTTGAGAGAGAGGAGATATATCTACATTCTAGATTTTTGAATGTATGGCATTTAAGGTTTGATAATTTTCTGTAATTCCGACTCATATGATATCTTGAGAGAGAGGAGATATATCTACATTGAATAAATACAGTGATTAAAAATGAAAGAATATGTGAATATATACATTTATTGTGTAATAAGTAGGGAAAATCTCATATAATATAGCTAGAGTCAGTAAATACTAAGTTACTGAAGTTTTTAGATATTTCAACTGGATAAAAAAGTACAGTCACTCGTATAATGCTTAGGATAGGAAGATCTTCAAATGTTTTGCAAAACCGGAACTTTTGGTGAGTTAATCACCTGAGAACCTTTAGACTTTTCTATGAATTATTATATGATTATATAGACTTATTGTATAATAAGTAGGGAAAATCTTTCCATATAATATAGTTAGAGTCGGTAAATAGTAAGTAATACAAAACAGTACAACTTGTAATGTCAATGAATACACAGGCTTTTTTTTTATTCATTCATTATCCGCTTGAGACTACCTGTTGTCAGCATTTGATATTGAGTTTACATACCATCAACACCAAGTGGTTCATCAAAATCTTGTAATTCGTTTTCTAGGAATTCCTTAAGAACTTCATCCTCATTATTCGTTTTTGTTAGCACTTCATTGGAACTTGTTTGTGTGCAATATTGCTCCCAATCACTAGCGTTGGTTGAAGAAATGAAGACAACATTGTGGTATGGAATAGGATTTCCATTCTTACTCTGTTTTTTTCCTTTGTAAATCATCACACCAGGTGCACATCTTTTAGCTTCCTCGTTATATCTGATTGGTAGTAAAAGCGTTCTCGTCTCTCTTTTTCCATTCTTTTCAGTGACATAGCGAATGCAATTTACAATGGATTCTTCTCCATTGAATCGGAAAGGAATGAATCTTTCTACAACTTCGATGTAAGCAAAAATGGAACAATCTTTGAAATTACTGAGATACTCGATGTCGTAAGCGAGTTTGAGTTCTTCTTCACTCATTTTTCTCAGTTTTTCAGCTTCAGCAGTAGCTTCCATTGTGGTTAATCGTTTTGTACTGATACGTTTGACATTGTAGTAAGTAGTCTCTGGTTTTTTTGAGTTTTCCATCTCACCCAAGTACAAAATGTTGAAAGGTAATGGGTAGTTATCAACATTGAAGCTTTCAACTACTCTACTTGGACAAACGACTTTCTGAAAATTCGCTCCAGTTGAATTATCAAGATAAGTGAGAATGTAGTAGTTTCCGTATGCACCAGTACTCTGCTCAATAGAAACGATTTGCAAAACTGATGGAACAGGAAGTGATGCTAGTGTAAGAAACCCTCCAATCTTTTTCAAATCACATGCCTTCCATTTTTGGAGAGATTTGGCCATATTGAGAGCTCTGTCAGCATCAGTGAGCAATTCTTTTTGTTCCATATTGTTTGATGTTGTGGGTAAAACCAGTTTTGGAAGAGCTCGTTTCTTTATCGCTGCTTCTTTTGTGACAGAGTTAGAGTTTTTTCTTTTGGGTGTTTTGAACGTTTTTTGTTTGTTTTCGATTGGCTTTAAATTCGTGTAAGAAGCAGAAAAATCCTCCATAGTGTTCTAAAAAAGAAAGAAATAACATATAATTCAGCTTTTCATGTGGAACTAAAAGATTATTTATTTCATACTTTACATTATAGCTAAACTAATTTTGATCTTTGTTAGGTAGGGAATAATAAGTTTTAAATTTTACCTTTTATAAAGAGAAAGTTTCTAGTAGTTGCAATGGAAAGTGTAGTAGATGTTGCTCCTCCGATCACTGTTGTAGAACTGGATGCTTTCTGTGTGAAAACAGTGGCTCTTAAATAGCTAAAGTTGCACTGGTTGAACTCTATGAATACCAACCTTCTTTATAATATAACTATGAATCAGAATTTTGTCCACGCGAAAACCAATGCTTTCGCGGGAATAAATAATTTATTTTCACGCGAATAGAAACTGTTGCTTTCGCGGGAATACAAATTTTATTTTCACGCGGATACAAACCAATGCTTTCGCGGGAATAAAAACTTTATTTTCACGCGAATGGAAACAATTGTTTTCGCGGGAATAAATACTTTATTTTCACGCAAATGGAAACTGTTGCTTTCGCGGGAATAAATCATTTATTTTCACGCGAATAGAAACTGTTGCTTTCGCGGGAATACAAATTTTATTTTCACGCGGATACAAACCAATGTTTTCGCGGGAATAAATAGTTTATTTTCACACGAATGGAAATAGTTGTTTTCGCGGGAATAAAAAATTTATTTTCACGCGAATAGAAACTGTTGCTTTCGCGGGAATACAAATTTTATTTTCACGCGGATACAAACCAATGCTTTCGCGGGAATAAAGACTTTATTTTCACGCGAATGGAAATAGTTGTTTTCGCGGGAATAAATAATTTATTTTCACGCGAATAGAAACTGTTGCTTTCGCGGGAATACAAATTTTATTTTCACGCGGATACAAACCAATGCTTTCGCGGGAATAAAGACTTTATTTTCACGTGAATAGAAACTGTTGCTTTCGCGGGAATACAAATTTTATTTTCACGCGGATACAATCCAATGCTTTTGCGGGAATAAAGACTTGATTTTCACGCGAATGGAAACAGTTGTTTTTGCGGGAATAAATAATTTATTTTTACGCGAATACAAACTGTTGCTTTCGCAGGAATACAAATTTTATTTTCACGCGGATACAAACCAATGCTTTTGCATGAAAGTATTTATTCCCGCAAAAACAACAGTTTCCATTCGCGTGAAAATAAAGTATTTATTCCCGCAAAAGCATTGGTTTGTATCCGTGTGAAAATAAAATTTGTATTCCCGCGAAAGCAACAGTTTCTATTCGCGTGAAAATAAATTATTTATTCCCGCGAAAACAACGGTTTCCATTCGCGTGAAAATAAAGTATTTATTCCCGCGAAAGCATTGGTTTGTATCCGCGTGAAAATAAAATTTGTATTCCCGCGAAAGCAACAGTTTGTATTCGTGTGAAAATAAATTATTTATTCCCGCGAAAACAACGGTTTCCATTCGCGTGAAAATAAAGTATTTGTTCCCGCGAAAGCATTGGTTTGTATCCGCGTGAAAATAAAATTTGTATTCCCGCGAAAGCAACAGTTTCTATTCGCGTGAAAATGAATGATTTATTCCCGCGAAAGCAACAGTTTCCATTCGCGTGAAAATAAAGTATTTATTCCCGCGAAAACAACTGTTTCCATTCGCGTGAAAATAAAGTTTTTATTCCCGCGAAAGCATTGGTTTGTATCCGCGTGAAAATAAAATTTGTATTCCCGCGAAAGCAACAGTTTCTATTCGCGTGAAAATAAATTATTTATTCCCGCGAAAGCATTGGTTTTCGCGTGGACAAAATTCTGATTCATAGTTATATTATAAAGAAGGTTGGTATTCATAGAGTTCAACCAGTGCAGCTTTACCTATTTAAGAGCCACTGTTTTCACACAGAAAGCATCCAGTTCTACAACAGTGATCGGAGGAGCAACATCTACTACTACATCCACTGACTATTAAAAGTTTTTCTGTGTGAATTTGAAAATTTTCATTGAAGCTAAGACTTAATTATCCGCCTTAATTATCTCACTTAAGTTTTTGTCTACTTAAAAAGTAATGCTTTCACATAATAAATCACTCGTTCTAACAACAGTAACTGAAGCCTCAACATCTACTATATAATATACCAACTGACTACTAGGAGTTTTATTCACAAGGTAAAATTTATTAGCTGAGACATTTAACTTACCTTTTTATGTGCTATTGTCACTTCTATTAAAAAGTAATGATTTTATTGTTATTATAGTGCTATGGAAACAGAAGAGGATGATACTGATGTAGACATACATAAGGAATGGGAATGGCTCATGAAAAATCAAAATGATATCGGTTTTTCAAACGCTGATAATGAATACATGAATGATGAATGCAATGCTGAATATGAAAATGAAATGGAGATGGAACTTGAAAATGCTTTTCAAGACAAACCTTCGACTTTTCAAGTTTCAGCAACTACTGAAAATACAATAGCCTTTGATAAGCAGTAAGTTTTTAAAATCATAAATTAATAACATTAGTAGAGTAATTTTTTTGCTTTTTTCTTATACCCATCTCATGAATCAGCAAAAATAATGTGTTATCTCTTTATTGTAGACAGGACTCAGAATATCAGAGAATTAATGTAAAAGAGGGAGTTGGGAATTCATGTCATAGTACACAGTAAGTTTTTAAAAACTTAACTAATAATAATGTTTGAGTCTTTTTTCCTAATTCCATTTTAAAAATTAATTGATAATGGTGTTTAAGCCATTTTTTTCTTCTGTTACATTTTATATAAAATGTATGTGAATGTTTTATAGAACAACTATCATGTGTTAACACTTCTATTGTAGACAAAGTTTAAATTATCGGGAGGAGAATGTAGAAGAAAAAAACCCTGAAATTTCCCCCAATTGGAAATGGTTAGAAGAAAATCTCATTTGTTTTCGTTTACCCGATGAAACAATCAATCAAATAGGATTTGGTGCTGAGCCTTCACCACCAAAGACTAGCATAATAGCTCAAGATATAGAGCCGGTTGTGGAGGAGATAGTTGAAGAAAATGAGAATGATCCAATGATAGAAAATGAAGAAGAAGAAGAAGAAGAAGAAGAAGAAGAAGAAGAAGAAGAAGAAGAAGAAGAAGAAGAAGAAGAAGAAGAAGAAGAAGAAGAAGAAGAAGAAGAAGAAGAAGAAGAAGAAGAAGAAGAAGAAGAAGAAGAAGAAGAAGAAGAAGAAGAAGAAGAAGAAGAAGAAGAAGAGGAAGAAGCACAAGAGGAAGAACAAGAAGAAGAAATGGAAGATTTAAATTTTGAAAGACCTACCCGAGCATCAACCCTAGGTATTGTTGATGATAGCACAGCTCCAACTTTTCAAGATGAAGAATGGGATGATTTGATAGCTAGATATTGGGGAGCTATGAAAACGAAACATAGAGCTGGAAAAGTCATAGAACTTTTAAATGTAAGACTTTGGGATGGGATTCCAAGAGACCAAGCTGATACCTACCAAAATGACTATCATGATTCAAGAGTGTTAGAGTTGCTAAAAAAAGTTTGGAGACAATTGAGCTCGAGAGCAAAAGTCAACTGTAGCGTAGGTTGTATACTAGAAAATAAAAATGATGGTGAACTCCGATACTTTCACTCATCATCAAACAATGCTACTGTATATCCAAAAGCTAAACTGATTGAAACTGAAGGAGATCTTGATGACTTCTTTGTTGATGTTATGGAGACTGATCATCGTACAAATAGCTTGAGACGGAGACCAAATACGACTTGGAGATTGATGTTGATCACAAACATTTCGTTTTATTTCTACAAACTACTCGGAATGGGAAAAATTGGATCACCACCAGAGCATTTACCCTCTCACCTCCTTAACAACAGACACATACGAACCATGTTAAAAAACACAAAAGGAAAACGAATTACCGACAATCTTTGTTTTTTTAGATGTCTAGCATTACACAAAGAACTACAAAAAAACGGTGGAATTGCAAAAGATCCGATAATTAAGGAGGTGAAGGAGTACCAACAACAATATCATAGTTTCATCTATGGTGATAGTGGTAAAAGGTGTGATGGGAAAGGAGTGACAGAAGCTGATTTATTGCTTTTGGAGCGAGCATTTCAACTGAAGATAACAGTGTTTTCTTTAAATGATGATATGACTTCAACAGTTATTTGGAATTCAAACTCCAGTTATAAGGAGAATCTATATTTGGATCTTTATATCAATCACTTCAGTCTTATTACAAACTTGGAAGGATATGTCAAAGCCTACAGATGTCCAACCTGTTCTACTTGTTATGATAGATTGGGGAATCTGAAAAGACACAGATGTTCAATCTCAGAGGCAACAACTATGCAGTTTTCTGGAGGGCAATACAGTCCTACTGCTACAATATTCGACAAACTGAAGGTTCAATTCGGGATAGATATCGGGTCAGATGATTCCTTGAGATACTATCCATTTTTTGCAACATTTGACATGGAGTGTTTGTTACCTAATTGCGAAAAAGATCGAGATACAGACACAACCATTTACACGAATGAGCATAAACTTTTAAGTATTTCAATTTGTTCAAATGTACCAGGCTTCAACAACCCGCGTTGTATTGTCAATAATGGGGATGATGATGAATGCGTTGGAAAGTTCATTGAATACTTGGATGATATTAGTGAAGAATCATATACTCGATTGGAAAAACAATTTTCGCGAATCATAAAACAGATAGAAGGTGAATTACAACGACTGGAAGAAGCTGAAGAAAAGTTTCGTAGTGATTTTGAAAAAAATCGTTTCAGACGTAGAACGGGAGCTGAAAAAGTTCTGGATGATTTGTACAGCTATATGAAAAAACTCCCTATTCTAGGTTTCAATTCACAGACTTATGATGTCAATGTGATGAAAGGAAAACTGCTTCAAAAATTGAAAGATGTCTCCGACACAGATTTTGATTTTGTTATAAAAAAAGGAACCAAGATGCCTGTTATCGGAATAGGATCTTTTTTGTTTTTAGATTGTACAAACTTCATCGCTCCTGGATATAGCTATGAAATGTATCTCAAAGCATACAAATGTGAAGCCGGAAAAGGATTTTTTCCTTATGAATGGATGAAAGACTTGGAACAACTTAATCAAGAACATCTACCTCCAAGAGAAGCTTTTTACAGTTCTTTAAAACAAAAGAATATCAGTGAAGAAGAGTACATAATTTGTCAAGAAGCATGGAAAAATAACGACATGAAGACAATGAGGGATTTTTTAAAATGGTACAACAACTTGGATGTAAAACCATTTGTTCAAGCGTTGGAAAGACAAAGATCAATCTACAGAGAGCATGGGATTGATATGTTAAAAGATGGTATATCTTTACCAGGATTAGCGATTCGATGGATGTTTAACAAAGCACCTCAACCACCCCCTCCATACCTCTCTACATACTTGAATTTTGATGAACTTGGTAACTCGTTTCGTCAGACTCTCCCAATTTGTCTGCTTGACAACTGCAATGCAGAACTTTATCCTCTAATAAAGAAAAATATAGTTGGTGGACCAAGTCTAGTGATGCATAGATATCACGAAAAAGGTATAACTAAAATTAGAGAACATTGGTTGGGAAAAGAAGCAAAGATTTGTGATAGAATCTATGGAGTTGATGCAAATGCGCTCTATTTATGGTGTATGATGCAATCAATGCCTACTGGCTATCCTCGAAGAAGAAAAATCGAAAACTCCTTTGTCGCTGAACCAGTAAAATTTAGCAAGATAGCTCATAGCTGGTTACAGTTCCAAATGTTCTCAAAAAAAATCAATATCAGACATCAGCTCAATGGAGGAGAAGTTACTCTCGGACAGCAAGGATTACCAGTTGATGGTTTCTGTGTTGAAAATCGTCATGTCTTTCAATTCCACGGATGTTTTTGGCATGGACACGACTGCTCTTATAACAACGCTAAAGAACAAGAGCTTCAAGCTACTGGAAGAAAATCAAAAGCAAATCTGTTTAAAACTACGATGGAAAATGAAGAATATCTTCGAGCATTAGGTTACACTGTAATCTCGATTTGGGAGTGTGACTGGATGAAGCGTGTAAAAACTCATACAAATTTACAAAAATTTGTCAACACGTTTTACAATTCTTTCTACCCTAAAATACTTGAAAAAAAGCTGAATCAAGAAGAAGTGTTGGAGAGAGTTCAATCAGAAGAATTCTTCGGATTTGTTGAATGTGACATCGAAGTTCCTGAGGAAGAGGAAGAAAAGTTCTCCGAAATGCCTCCGATTTTTAAAAATACGATGTTAACCAGAGAACACTTGAGCGATGAAATGAAAGTCTTTGCTGAAGCCGAAGGGTTTTTAAAGACTCCTCAACGCTCATTAGTTGGAAGTATGTACGGAGATAAGATAATGAGTCCTTTGTTGAAATGGTACTTGAAACAAGGATTGAAAGTCACCAAAGTTTATCAGCTAATAGAATGTATTCCTAGAAAAGTTTTTGAAGCTTTTGGAACATCGGTTTCAGACGCTAGGAGAATGGGAGATGCAGACCCTAGTCAAGAATTACTCGCTACTACTAGCAAGTTGGTAGGAAATGCTGCTTATGGAAAAACAATCACTGATAAAGAAAAACATACCACCATCAAGTTCATCGAAGGCGCCAGAAAAGCTTCATTTCGTATCAGAGGAAACAAATTTATCGCCATGGAAGAGATAGCAGATGATTTTTATGAAATCGTAACCTGTAAACAGCTAGTAAGTTTTAAAACAATTATTTTGCAATTCAAAATTTATATTCCACAAGTTTACTTTGCTAATCAGTATCACCATCATTTCAGCTAACTATGAATGTTCCAGTACACTTGGGTTTCTCCGTGCTACAGTATGCTAAACTGAGAATGCTACAGTTTTACTACGACTTTATGGATAAGTAAGTGAAACCTAATTCCCTACCATTATTATGTGTAAGTAAGTAAAACTTCCAAATAATTGAAATCGAAACAAACTTTTTATTTATAAATATATTGACAAAAGTGATTTCCAATATGTTGAAATGGATACAGATAGCGCATACATGGCGTTGAGCGGAACATTAGAAACACTGGTAAAACCAAGTATGAAAAAAGAGTTTTACAATGAATATGGTGATTGGTTTCCACGCCCATACTGTGACAAACATAGGGATGAGTTTTTAAGAACCAAAACAATGGGTTTAGAATGGAGCACGCAAGACTGTTGTGAAAAAGTACTAAAACACGGAAAAAGAACACCTGGGCTGTTTAAAGAGGAATTTACCGGAGATGGAATTGTTGCACTTAACTCTAAATCCTATTACTGCTGGGGAGAAAAAGGAAACAAGTTTAGCTCAAAAGGTTTGAACAAACGAATTAATCAATTGAACAAAGACAGTTATCTAAATGTATTGAACACAAAAAAGTCGTTTATGGGTAAAAATCGAGGATTTGTAGTAAAGGATCAAAAAATGTTGACATACAACCAAATAAAACGAGGTCTCACATATTTTTATGCTAAAAGACGAGTGTGTTCTGATGGAGTATCTACCGAGCCTACTTTGGCTTAAATAAAAACCTTCATAATAGACTTCTTTTACCACAGTTACTATAACTATATATATATATGTATATAAAATACAAAAAATCTTTCATCATCCTTATAAATATCGATAAAGAATAGATGAATATTTAACTTTATCATCTGATATATTTTATAGCATTCAATGTATATATGAGTTCGAATTATGTATCTAGCTATATTATATGAGGAGATTTTACCCCTACTTATTATGTAATAAATGTATATAGCCATACATTGATTCGCTTTTAATCAATGAATTTATTCAAGGTAGATACATCTCCTCTCTCCTCTCTCTCAAGATGCTATATGAGCTCGAGTTATGAAAAGAAATTATCAAAACTTAAATGCCATACATTCAAAATGTATATACCATATAAGTTCAAATTAAGTAAAATGATAATCAAAACTCGAATGCCACTTAAATGCCACTCAAATGCCACTCAAGTACCCCTCAAATAAAACACAATATAAACTCGGCGAATTCATTCAACGCCGTAACCCATTGCATCACCCCAGGTTATGACCCCACAAAAAAACACTTGGTAGGGAGATCTGCTCATATATTATTACTACTGATGATGATGATGATGATGATGATGATGATGATGATGATGATGATGATGATGATGATGATGATGATGATGATGATGATGATGATGATGATGATGATGATGATGATGATGATGATGATGATGATGATGATGATGATGATGATGATGATGATGATGATGATGATGATGATGATGATGATGATGATGATGATGATGATGATGATGATGATGATGATGATGATGATGATGATGATGATGATGATGATGATGATGATGATGATGATGATGATGATGATGATGATGATGATGATGATGATGATGATGATGATGATGATGATGATGATGATGATGATGATGATGATGATGATGATGATGATGATGATGATGATGATGATGATGATGATGATGATGATGATGATGATGATGATGATGATGATGATGATGATAATAATAATAATGTTTGCAAACTAATGTAAAATTAACACTGTGACTAAAAGAATAATTTCAAGACACTATTAGTTAGTTGTTGGTGAAAATTATTATATCAAACAACAGTAATAATTGATAATAATATAATAATAATCATAATGATAAATAATTATAAATGAGGTATTTTATTTATTATTATATTACCACCTTGCAATAATTATAATAATATTATTATGCTAAGCAAGGGGATAACTTTCACAACAACAATTTATTTGTTCTTCTTCTTGCCACTGGCACATCATCATCATGACGACGATGACGACGACAGTTTATTTATCAATAAGCAATTATTATTATTAGTTAGTAGTAGTATTATTATTTATTAATTGTTATAATAACAATAATTAATAAACAGTTCTAATAATAATAATTATTATTACTCACTCACTGTCACCTGCTGCAGTTTCTGCTGTAGCTCACAAGCTAAAACTTTGACTGATGGAAATGAGATCATTAAAACTCCCTTCCCATAGCAGTAGATACAATCAACAGGCAGCAGCCAGGCATAATTTTTAATTAAAGAAGCCGCTATAGGACTTGTAGTAACAGACAGCGCAGCTAGTAAGTAGCAAGTCAGTAATTGGATTGGAAATTGCTGAAATCGTAAACTCTCGCCTTGTAACGCAATAATTCGTAGTGTGTAGATGAAAAAGCCTCTAAATCTACGGCCCTGGGCTTGCAACTTTTCAAAAGAAGATATTGTACAGGATTTCGTGTCTGGGTGGTAGCCACCTGTACACTCTCCCGATATGCTCTGCTCGACCCTAAGTCAGCGCTCAATAATGTGCTATTATTGTTTACAGTGCGTACATTGGCTGGTGCAGTTTCGGTTGCGGCCGAATCTGGTGTAGAGTGAGTGCAATAATTATCTGGTAATTATTGGCTGTGTCCGAACCCTTACAAGGTCCGACAATAATTGTAAATTATTGTCTAGTTTATAGTTTGTTTCGAACTGTGCTCTGACATTAATTCCTCAGGAATTACTTGTCTAGTTTATAGTTTGTTCCGAACTGTGCTCTGACAATAATTATGCTGAAGTTTTGTAGCCGAATCTGGGCTCAGCCGAGATCAACAATAACTTCTTGCAATTATTGTTTGACTAGCTTGTTGGATTCCCCGAATCCGAATTTGATATGCCGAACTATTAGTGCACTAGGCCTTGTGTTGTAATCCTTGCCTCAGGCAAGGGTATACACAGTGATAGGGCGTACCGTTCTCACTTTCCACCTTAGCGTCGTGCTTGCTAATAGTCGACTTGTCCAGCGCTGGTAGTTTTGTTGCTCCTAGTAGTGCTTGCTTCAAGAGAGAGAGAAATTCTTCTGAGAGTCAGGCTAACTCTGGTTTTTATAATCTCAACACAGATATTTATACAGGGAAGGCGGGTACAAGTTACTTAACCACACCTAGTGAAAATATTGGTGCAAGCCACGCCTTGCCCTTACATTAGTACCAAAATGCATTTATATAATTATTTCGTGGAAAAAGTGTAACAGAAAATAGTAAATAATTATTATTTGGGTACATCATAGAACTGCTCTAGATAGACACCGTAGCAATAGAACTGAGACGAGCATAGACAAACATAAGTGAGTACATATTGATATCGTAATTAGACAGTGAGTTCATATCTCAGACAGTTGCGTAGACAAAGAGAACAAAGGGTGAGATAATATTGAGTCAAGGGCTCAGACTAAGTAGGAGTAAATAATAATAAGCGTTCGCAAGTACTGGCGTCCCTCACAATATTAGTTCAAAATCATTCAAAAGTATTTGACTCCATAATCATATACTATTTTTGAAATTGTTATTTTGTATTGTTTCCATTCCATACGCAAAAGCTGTTTTTTTCAGGTCCATGTAGCTAATCCAATAATCTTATGTCTTTTGTCTATTAGAGAAGTTGTTTACCCTTGAAAAATCCGTATTTCCACTCACGCCATTCACGCTCACGCCACACACGCTCACGCAAAGTATTACAACCGCTGATAGCTGGACATTATATTACAAAATGATCATTTATGCTGACATTACTGTAAAAAAAAACTGTTGATCTAAATCGTTGTTAGAACAAACAGGTTAACTAACAAACAGTGCTGATAATAAATTGGGAGTGAGCCAACATGGTATAAGAGGTATACTGTATATATTCTAATGATAGCTTAGTTTAAGTTTGAAGGCTCAATTGCCATAGCAGTAGTTTTTTTATTATAGCCACCTCTTCCTAAAAGCAAGTACCGACGATGTATAGCTTAGAGGCTTATCACCTTTCAGAGGAACCAAGTCTTCCATTACTTCCACGTTATATTTACTACTAACTAACTACTATATTTTCTAGTTTTAAATAATATTTGTATCATACCAGTCTTTTACATTAAATATTAATGCTCAGAATGAGTTTCAAGTAATTACTATGTTATGTTGGAAATCTACAATACAGTCTACCTACATACAATACAGTCTACCTACATACAATACAGTCTACGTACACCACCTGTGTCATACAGTGGTAGTCCACTGAAACTTATTACGCATATAAACTGCCGCAATTCCGTACAAACAAGCGGTGATCAATCACCCTACCCTCCCTACAATAGGGAATCCATCACATGCTACTTAAGATTTCGACAGGCAGCTTTCCTTCTATTAGGATTATAACTTAATCCTTACTCAGCCACCTGGACACTGGAACAAGAATAAAACATTCTAAGACTGGGAGCCAACCATAGCAGACGTGCTGAAGGAAGCTGCCAAACTAGAAGACATACACAAAGTAAGGTGAGACATTTGGTTTACATACAGTTGTTTGCATACATATTTGATATAGCTGAGTATTGCATTTTTCCCCTATTGTAGGAAAAACTATTATTTCAATATTCAAACATATCATTTGATGGAGGTTAAGGTTTTCCTAGTCTCTCGCTTGAGTGTTGGACATATTTTTGTCCTGGTGGAACGCCCCCCTTGCGTGTCAAGTCGTTAATCAATTTTGTACGCGCTTGTAAATTCCTTTTGTTTGTGAGTGTGGGCACTCACCTCTATTGCAAGGGTGACTCACAGCTTGCTGAAATAACAAAACAAACAAAAATTATTCAAATTGATATCTTTTCACATTTTTATTTGGTAAACCGGTAAATACCAGTAAAGAGAAATTGAATTGCTACAATTATCGGTTTTGGACAGGATTACAGTGAAAATTAACCTGCTCTGAAACGCTATTTAGCCAGGAGAACTTCACAAAAATTCAAAATTCATAAACCTCTGAAACGCCATTGAGCCAGGAGATTTCAAAATTCATAAACCTCTGAAACGCCATTGAGCCAGGAGATTTCAAAATTCATAAACCTCTGAAACGCCATTGAGCCAGGAGATTTCAAAATTCATAAACCTCTGAAACGCCATTGAGCCAGGAGATTTCAAAATTCATAAACCTCTGAAACGCCATTGAGCCAGGAGATTTCAAAATTCATCAACCTCTGAAACGCCATTGAGCTAGGAGAATTTTTTCAGATCAAAATTAAATATCTCTGAAACGCTAATTAGCCAGGAGAATTGCTTTCACAACTGAATGTTAACCAACATACGTAATATAATAGGAGCAGATCTATTACGTAGTATTATAAGAGCAGATCTATTACGTAGTATTATAGGAGCAGATCTATTACGTAGTATTATAAGAGCAGATCTATTACGTAATATTATAAGAGCAGATCTATTACGTAGTATTATAAGAGCAGATCTATTACGTAATATTATAAGAGCAGATCTATTACGTAGTATTATAGGAGCAGTTCTAGATATACAAGCTTACTTGATTGTCTTACATCAATAAATATATATATACTGTTATTGGTTGTCATTGTATTGTAGTGATTTGATATCTATATATACATATATACACACTGCATGTACCGAGCCTATACGCTGTGCTAGCACTAACCGACCGAACGAGCGCAAGCGCGTGCTGTCTAGACACGCGAATAATTATATAGTTTATCCTTACAGATTAATTGAAAATAAAACAAAACAAAAAAAGATTGAAAAACAAAGGACCATTGAAAAGGATTAATAAGGGGTTGAAAACAGAAAACCAATGGAGTGGTTTAATAGTATGATCGCAAGCCGTACACGTAGTGGTCAACGGTACCAGCTGATTAACGCACCACCTTCGACAACCACCACTACCGTTACCACTGCAGCCACAACTGGTACAGCAACAGTTGCTACCAATGGAGGGGGTATCCACCCTAACGTCCAAACTGAGCCCGCCCACTCATTGGAGTTCGGTGGCCAGAACCCAGATTTTGGTCAGTCAGCCCGACTGCCCGTTCGCTACTTTCAGAGTAATGCTGAGAGAAGGCAGACCTCACGACCAATTATGAGTCAAACCCCTATCACACCAGCGGCAACCGATGACACAACGGACGATGGTACAGAAGACATGCAGAGACGCTGGACGAAGTTGCATAGACGTGCAGAGGAAATAGGAAGTCCATCACAAATTACACAGGCGGGGCAACCACAACCACCGCCTCTACAGCCAGCCCCTCCACAACAAAGTTTTCTGCAGCAACCAACACCATATAGTGCCGAACAATCAGTCGTGCAAATCCCTATGGAACAAAGGCCGTTTATGCAGTCATACGCAGCACCAGTAACCCAAACGGCTCAATATCCGATGGGGCAAACACATGTTCAGGCTCCAGAAACACATATCCAACAACAACAAAACCCCGTGGAAATTCAGCAAATGTTGGGAGCACTTACCAGAGAGCAGCAGGCCACTGCAATCTGGGAGTCAATCCAAGCTGATTTGCAACAGATGCTTATTAGCGGTTCTAGACAAAGTAATGCTCAGCCAGCAGCGTCAGCACCCCCAGTTAATTTTCAGAACCAACCAGTGCAGGCTACAGTGCCTCCAATCCCTGCTGCATATTGGCAACCACAGCAGGCGTCGAGTTTTGTGTCCCAACCTAGTCCTCAGTTACAACCGAAACTTACCCCGGTAATCCTTCCGAACTTTGAGACTCGGACTACCTTTGCCGATGAACCTCTCGAGAGCTGGATCGGTTTCATAGAGAAATGGGAGATTGATATGATGACTTTTGGCTTAGATGAAAGTCAACTGGCTCAGTGTCTCCCCAAATCCTTAAAGGGTTCAGCCTACCAAACTTATATCAGCTTGGTAAATAGTGGAAATCCGGCCACCCGACAATATTCATTGTTGAAAGCAGAGCTTAGTGAGTCCTTTCTTCGGCACAAATCCATGAAAGGTAGAAGCTTATTCACGCTGACGCAAGGAAGCAAGTCAGTAGGGCAGTTCTACGATGAGATCGTGACGGCAGGCAAATCGGCTTATTCTGGTGTGCCAGAGCAGCACAAAGCTGAGTTTGTGCGAGACGCTTTTGTAAATGGCTTGCGAGTATCAAGAAAAGATATTAGCATCGGGAGAAGTAGGGCTGGAGAAAGCCCTCAACATAGCCAAAACTATGGAGTATAATGATGCCGTTGGTAGAGCACAAAAGGTAGTCTCTGCGAAGAACCATACGGTAAATCAGGTTCAAGAGAACCCCAAAAATAAGGTGTCAGAGCTGGAGAAACAGGTAAAGGCTCTGTCAGAGCTGGTCAGGAACCAAGCCGCTCCAAAACCGGGCCTGAAGACTCAAGGAAACTTGCCAAAAGGCCCAAACGACAACAAGACTCCAAGACAAAACCCAGCGACAAATAAGCCCAAGTTCAACAGCCCGAGACCTCAGGGAGGGCAACAACAACATAACAGGACCGGTGATGCTCAAAGAGTCCAACAGAATAACCAGGGATTTCAACAACGAAATCAAAGCCGGTACTCTCAAGGACCGAGACGCGGTTACCCACCTAATAACTGGCGGATGCCAGCGAATGACTTTAGAAATTACCAGCAGCCCAGAGAAAGATTTTGTACAAACTGTAACAAAGCCAATCACTGGACCAATGAATGCTGGACTAATCACCGTTTCATGCAGTAAAATTTAATATAAGTTTCGTTTCAGATGTTGTTTTTATTTACAGTAGTAAAAATATCTAAAGCAAATTTTTTTATTGCATCAGTTTGCAAAACTGTTGCATACCGCTCCAGTTAATTTCTGCATGGGGTATAGTTTAATGGATTTCACATAGTGCGGCCACTGCATTGGTTAGCAGCAGGCACCGCTTGCTAAACTAGTAGTGATTTGCAAGTAGTATGTTGTTGACCACAGGCAATAAGTCACTGAAATGTGCTAGCCGAGCAAGTCTGAGCTTTTTCGGTTGATAGCACTGTTAGATGCGGCGGAACAAGATGCTAGATGCTAAGCCGAGGGAGTTCCCGCCTTTATTAGATGATTACCTTTCGCATTTATGACTCGCTAGTCTATTTGTTTTGTTTTGTTTTATCTAGACAAGCTTTTGTATCTCGAGCTCAATAAAGAATTCATAGTCTGAAACTCTGTGTGTTTAGTTTGGCAGGTTGCCTGATATTGTTAGTTTATCTGCACATGGTAGAACCCGGAGCTATTTTTAATACAGATAGCATCAAAGAGAGCCATCACTATTCATAAGTAGCATTGTGTAGCAAGCATTGCTGTGGACTTGCTGACTCTGTACACTTCTCTAGTAGATGTTTGGTAAAGGTAGACAAAGTCCTTAACAATATCTAATTTTTCATGATTCCTAAGCGAGTAAGAAATTAGCTCTTACTCTATAGATGTTTTTGTCTTATATGCTTGAGCAGCAAAAAAGCACTATTTGTCTAGTACAAACTATAAGGTTACCTGCCCGAAAAAGAACTAAACTTTTATTATTTAAAAATTCTCGCTAAAAATTTCCAAACCCAAGTGCCTTAATGTTTATAATATTGTACTCAGCATTGCTTTGGGCTTTGAAAAGCAAGCTTTTGTGAGAAATACTTAAGCTGAGTGCATAACCATTGCTATTCAATTCTACTTGAGAGATAACTTTGAAACTAGAGCTATATATACCCACTGTATAACAGGAATGAAAAGCTTAATC
This sequence comes from Cryptosula pallasiana, assembly GCA_945261195.1. NCBI lineage: Eukaryota > Metazoa > Bryozoa > Gymnolaemata > Cheilostomatida > Cryptosulidae > Cryptosula > Cryptosula pallasiana. Next base: position 46,325,195 of record OX183132.1, on the reverse strand, counting down.
AAATCATTCAATAAACAGGCTTGGAATGCTTAACGTTCACTAGTATTTGTGTTGAAAGTCTTTCAAGTTTTGTATCAGTGTCTTTGGCTAACCATCTACATGTTTGTTTTTGTTAGAAATACTTAAACTGAGTGCATAGCCTTTGCTATTCAATTTTACTTGAGAGATAACTTTGAAACCAGAGCTCTGTATAGCCACTGTACAACAGGACTTAAAAGCGTAACAAAAGCTGGATACCTACCTTATCCTTAATCATATCATTGAATAAACAGGCTCTGAATGATTGATGGTCACTGGTATCAGTGTTCAAATTTTTTCAAGTTTTGTATCAGTGTTTTTAAGTAACCATTTACGTGCCTTGTTTCAGCAAATAATACATTCTCAGAAAAACTTTTGCAACCAACGAAACTATGTCAATGTTTCATAAGCTGACAGAGCTTTACACAATGTCCAAATCAGTGATATATTTAATGAAACAGCAAAAACCGAAAGTGTTTATAAAACGAAATTGGCAAAGCATTGTAAAGAAAAACAGCGATCACTAGATTTTATGCAATCAAAGCACTATTAAAATAGAAAGAAACAAAGTAACTTGATAAACTAAAAACTAGAAAACCACAGAAATAACAAAAAGCATACACAACGGAATGATAAAGCCTGCCCTTAACATTACACCGTCTCCCACATCATGAGAAACTTTGGTGGAGTTTTTCTCTGCACACTCCAAGTCACCACAAGTGGATACCAGATTGATCTCAAGTACTTGACTATTTACTGTAACCTCTCTCTGACTTACGGCTACTGAACGGAACTTTTCGGCAGCAGAATCTAATGCCGCATGTGGGTCACCGCTTGTAGAGATGTTTGTGGAGACATTGAGAAATGAGAGATCGCTGAGTAAAACTGTTACCTCAAGGGTCTCTCCTGATGTCTCAGGGAAAGCAAACCATTCAATAGAGTTGTCTTCAGGTAAGTTCATTTTGTCAAAAATAGATTTAGCCAAACCCTCAGCAAGGCACGTTTCATCGCAGTCAACAGATCTTTTCAGTCTGCTGGCCAATGTTGTAGCAAAACGGATCATTCGATAAATACCGGAGTAGTATATCCCCGCCCCAGCAGCAGCAGTGCCTCCAACAAGACATATCTTGAATCCAAGGCTAGATCCTGATGTCACACAAGTTCCTGTCACTCCAAGACTTTGGTAAACAGTTTCTTTAAATTCCTGAAAGAACGCTCCCTTTACTGTCCACATCACAGCAAGCAGATCTCTGCAACCCAGTTGACAAATAGAGTGACCTCCCCCAGGGTTGGTGTAACATGGCTCATGGCTGGCGAATGCGGTAGTTTTTATTTCGGAACATGATGGTGGAGGATCTGCGGAAAGGTGAGGTATGAGAGCTTCTTGTAAACAAAGTCGGACGTTTGTAATCCATTGCTTCCCTTCGTCAGAGAACAGGGACATGTTTTCTTTGTACTTGTTACAGTACACTAACCCATAACTAAGTGCGTAGTTTTCATCACCAGTGCATTCTGGGAACTGCCAGTCCAAACAATCGGAGTACCAGTTACATTTGTCTCTTGGCGATTTGCACTGCTCTCCTGCACAGGGTAAACAAGATTTAGGGTAGTAGCAATTGCGTGTGTAAATAATGCAATTTTTGTTGATATCATCACACCGGCAATAGTCTTCTGGTGTTTCAAGATGATCCCTGGGTAGACAAGCACAACCTTCCCAATGTGACAGGTTGGTGTGGTGAAATGGACATATGAAGTGAGGTGAGTATTCGCCTGCCACATATCCACCACCTGGTTGCAAGCATTGTTGCTCTTGGCAGTTACATCTGCCTGAACTCTGACCCTCCGAGTAGTGGCAACATGCCAATAGTAGGAGTAGCAATGTCAAGATCATTTCAAGTTTTGAGTTTTCTAAAATAGAATCAAGTTCTAAAATTTGTTTTTTAGTTAATAATAATGTATTCGGACAACCATTTTGCCCAGATTTAAACCTATCAGTTATATCACTAAATGTCTTTTAAATACAGTTTTGAGTGGAACAGGAGCCTAAAGAGGCATCTCTATGACATGATATCAGGTTAGAGAACTTTTCTATACAGAGCTGAGCAACCTGCCAAATTTAAACCTAGTGTTTAATCTCTTCAACCACTAGATTTATGTCAAAGTGCTTACGAACATTCTCACCTTTTTTATTGAAAATGTCTTAATTCTGCTAAAGTGTGAATATTGCTAGGTCAGTGATCGTCTGTAGAGATTGATAATGCTGTATACCCGTTCTTGTCCGTATAAGAAAAATAACACCTCCCCAAGCGCAAGCACTATAAAAAGTATCACCTAGTATGAGCTCAGGCCTAGCAATGGGCTATTGTTATATTCCAAGTTATATTTAATGATTTATCACAAATGGAAATATACGAACCAATCAATATCAAACAAAGGGGCTTATTTATGGGTGCGACTAAAACGCAACGCAAATTGTTAGATATCGTATTGGTTTTCTTTTGTTTGTTTCCAGGTATCCAGGTCCTCTTTCCTAACTAACTAAGCATATCAACAATAGCTGGCATACATACTCGTTACAATTGCGTTACACCTTAAATAATGTAACACTGATATAAAAGGAAAGCAACAACAAGTAACATGCTGAAGTGAACCTCGTACAGAGGACTAACTGACACACTTAAATTTATGCATGGGAGTGAATGTGAGAAACAGGGAGATGTGGGTACCCCCGACCTACCAACAGTAATGGCTGGCTTTGCAGCAATTCCGCTGTGGAGTGGGCAACTCCTATATTTGCTAGTTTAGGGAGTGTGAGCAAAATGGATACAATCAACAAGCGAAGGATAGTTGAAACTGACCAATCAGCAAGGAGAGAGGACCCAAGCGAGGACCCAAATGACCAATTATTGCAGGAAAAAGATATCAACTGCTAGTTTCCTTTCTTGAATTGTTCTTTGCTGGTTTGTCCTAGGAACATCATAATGCCTCTAATTGGTCGGATAAGAAAATTTCTATCTATCTACAACAACAAGGAGCAATAAGTTGCAGCCAGAGTAGACAATTACTTGGAATTGAGGAAATTTTCTGCTACAGACAAAACAATGTCGGCAGTTTATTTGCTAACAAACTATATGTGAGTTAAATAAAATACCAGAATAAACAGTCATTGTTTAAAAGCTATGTTTGTATACATTATTGCGTTGTATTTTTATGCATTATTTTCTCTACTCAATTGGAATAGTTACAAATTTTCGTATTTTTATTCACACTGTTGGTTGACCTAGTTTGTTTTTAACCAATGATAGGGTCATATTTCAACTGCTGCTCGTCAGCACTTCAGAGCAACAACTGTCTATTTTATTCTTGTGTCTCCAAGATGCCTGTTTTTGGTGCATAAATACCCTCCTAGAGTTGTAAATAAACCAAGTGGAACTTGGAACTGGACTTTTTTACACCCTCTACTTCTTCTACTTGCTCTATCAACAGTTCAACACATCGAAGAAGCTAACTAGTGTTCGCAACATCACTAGAGAGCTAGTCTGTGGTAATCTGGTTGATAGTAGCTATATTATTTCATTTGGGTAGTACTAAGGCATGCTACCGGAATGGAATTATTTCCTTGCTAAATATTTATTTATATCATATTAATAATTAATTATTTATTATTAGTAGAATAGTTGAATTGTGTTGAATTATTGGCACCCTGACCGTATTTCTTTGCGCTGTATCATCCACTGTGGAGTAGTGAAATCACTTTTTGTGGTGGAAAACAGTCTATATCTAGGATTGATATAAACTTGATGGGTTGAGCTCAGTAGCATATGAAGAGCAGGTCTGTTGTCACTTTGCAACTTGTTTGAAAAGTTTGATTTGTTGATGGCTAGATGGTAGCTGTGTGAGCATACCCACTAGTACTTCAATACATGAACACTGGTAGCTGAATAAGTACAGCTGTGTCTATACTGTGGGTGTTAGCTGGGTTTGGCTAGATAACAAATCTCCTAACCAGTTGTTTATAGAATAAGTGGTAGCTGTCAAGTGCAGCAAGCATCTGAGGTGTGCGGTGACTTGATGTTTGGCTCTCCAGTGGGAGGGTCTGCTAGCTCAGTGAAATATATTGAGGTAGTGTGGTAGCCAAAAGTGTATAGTCACTTAGCCTTGCGGGAGTGTCAGTGCTCAGCTTTACCCCGTAGAACTGCTAGCCTGAGATTCAGAGACTGAGATCTTACGGTAGCTAGTCAAGTATTGCCGCATGACTTAGATAACAGGCCACTTGCTTCCAGCTCTACAGTGGAATTTGCTAGCCAAATGACCTCGAGCTGTGATGCAGGTAGCTGTGATATATAGCCGTGTCATGAGGTGCGCAGCTGTCAAAGCCTGCGACAGACTAACAATGCTTTGTTTCATGAACTAAGCGCGTGTCTGAAACTATTCGTGTCACGTACTTGATTTCGAGAGAAAAATACCCTTGAAACTAGCCATGGGTCTTCGGTTGATATTTTTCAATGTTTTTTGAGTTTCAGAACACATAAAAATGAAAATGAACTCCTGAAATAAGCAAACTTATTATTCATAAGTTTTGTAAAGCAGAATAATTTTCGTAGTCTCAGCTACTCAAGACAGCAAAATGCACTGAGGACTTGTTTCAATAAAGCATATCGGAGCAGTCAAGTCAAGTGACCTTGGTATTGATTATTGTGATTTAACAAAAATGCTGCGTGGAACAATATGAGCTCGCCATGGATAGAATATACTAGGTTGCCAAAAACCCGAATGGGGTTTAGCCAATTTTGGCCGATGGGAAGTCATCCATGGCGCCCATGTTGAATTGGTTGTTCGGAGTGGAAACATAAACTACTATGGCAACTAGCAAAATAATTGTAACAATTTCTATCAAGGCAATGTTCTGATTTTTGCCACCCGACAAGAGGTTTTTTACCTTCGGAGCGGAAGCTGCGTAAAATCAATAAATTTTGAAACCCAGTTTGCCACATACCAAAGATTACATATATGCTATCGTTGGCATATTCAATTTCGTTCTCGGAGCGGACATGGTAAGTAACAATACTTGAATCGTCAAAACTAACGAAGTATGCCCACGGCGTGAAATGAGAGTGTAAAAATTAATAAGAAAATTGATATTGATTACAAGATCTAAGTGGTCTTGAAAAATTAGGAGCAGTATGGCGGTTCCCACAAACGGCTATATTTGGCTCGTCAAAAAAGTTGTTTTACGCAGCCGCAGGTGGCAATCCTGGTATATTTCATCCATGGAGCTCGCTCATTTGTACATGAACTATGCGCGTGTCTGAAACTATTCGTGTCACGTAATTGATCTCGAGAGAAACGTTATCCAAGTGTAATGCCTTGACAACAATCAACAAACCCCTTTGTGCAGTAGCCTTTATGTAAATATTAAATATTTGTTTCTTTTGTATGTTTTTCCTTGATCATAACGTAGCAATAATATAAAAGCTAGTCATGTGGTTTGTTCACACTACATCAATACTAACTTTATTTGAACCAACACAATGGAATTCCTGTAACATTCAAACTATACAAAGAAGGCAAGACAGAAAAGTTTTCAGTCATGTGAACAGTTTTCAACTAAAATTAGTTAATAATGACTGTCAGTTAACAAAATTAGTATCAGATCTGCAAAATCTGCCCTGAAATCAGTTTTTTTTTGCTGCTTACGACACACTATGGAAAGAGATGAAAGCCTGTGTGCAAAGGAAGCTCCATTTTTTTTATCTAAATGAACATTCATTAAAAACTTACTTAGTCCACTGAACTTTCGGCTTGTTGAGTTTTTCGGAGAGTTTCATGCGTCTCATAAGCTAACATCAACAGGTCAAAATTTTTTTAGTTTTACTTTTTTGGTTTGATACAGAAAATCTACGAGTAACTTTTAATAAATTATGCTCTCAAAACTCAAGTTTGTGATGTTATAGCTATGTGTGTTAAAAACTAAAGCAAAAATTAAACATGAGTGGGAAAACTTCTTTACACTTTAATTGTTACTTTGATCTTCACACAATGTGATTTAGGGTGATACGTGTAACAACTATATATTTATGTAAACAGTAAATCTAAAGAGAGCACAACTCCAAAAACAACATTGGACAAACTAATGGTGTAACATTTGAATGAGCTTTTTATAAATCAGTTAATGTGAAAGCATAATGCCTGGGCTACACTATTGTATGTATTTCCACATATTAGAAGGTCATCGAACGTTTAGGTAGGTTCTACATGGTGATATTTTTTCTATGATGTTATTCGACCGATGAGGAGTTGTCACTTTTTTCATTATTTTCTAGCCAATTGGATCACCCTAAATAATCAGTTTTGAACCCACGGTCAGTTTTCGGTTGAAATTTTTTTTTTGCTCATAACAATAATAATTAATAGGATACAATGCTTTCTTTCTGCCAAAATTAATTATCATTGTGTTTTTCATAACAATAAAAACATAATTATTTTCTGAAAGATAATTCATTTTACCTAACCAGTTTAAAATGAAGGCTGTGATCATTACAAATATAAATGCTCAATGATGGATAACGTGTGGTCATTGGTAAATGATGTTGATTGGTGCCATATTTATTTGGTTTATGTATGTTGCTATGAACATTCATACACCCGATGAATGAGGAATGAAGATCTGTTTAGCTTCAAGAGAATGCATGGCTGAAGCGGCCAATCACAATCAGTTATTCACTTTGCATCATGTAAAACGCATTGTGAAACTTTCACATGTTTATCGTTAGAGAATCAGATGTTTTCCAGGATAATCAGATGTGGTCATCGTAAATTAACCACGTGTATCATTTATTATCCTCAGTTTTATGTGTAAGTAAGGAGTTGCTTTCTCTAACAAGACAGTGGAGACAACTTAAGGTGTGGCTACACTGCACCGATGTTTTGATGCTGATGTGCCTATGCGATGGTTCGTGGCTATGTGGAGGTGGCTACACAGGCCAAAGTAGCATGGCGATGTACACGAGCGTATCGGTGAGCTGCAACTGAATTAGTCAATAATACGGCACAAAGTGCGGGTTTTTGCCTGTTTCATTTCCGACAACGAATTATTCGTTTCCTTGATATAATAATCATCACAATAAAAACAATAATAATTGAAGAACAATTTCATTGTGATGTATGGCTGGTCTTGATCACCATGAAAAAATTGCTTTCAATATATTTGTGTTGGTTATGTTTATTATTAAATCTTCCAGATATTATTGTGATTATTCATTAGTTATAAAAATAAAAATAATAAATAAATGATGTAATAATGAATTTTATTTCATTGTACTTGTTACTAATTTTACTTATTAATATATTTATACTCAATAATTTTGAATTTGTCAATTACCACTGTTCTATGAGCCTTGTAAAATTAGTTCACTATTCAAATTTTATTACTATAACATAATAGTCCCTTCGGAGTTTGCAGTGGATGCTCGTTGTTGACAAAAATACCAACGGAAATGCTTGATGAGCTTGCCAAAATATTTTGTTTTAACCAATCAGAGAACGCCGATGTTTGTTCGGCATCGGGCATAGACCAACATGTTGGTTATGCTCACGAACAGGCCACACAATGTGCCGAAGTGGACATGCCCATTGGGAGCGCCCATCGCAAGGCCTTCCGATGCAAAACATCGGCCTGTGTAGCCACACCTTTACACAATACTCTTTCAGGTCAACTGTTTGTAGAAAATATTTTTTACACAATGATAGTTTGTGTGCGATAGAAGGCTGTGCTTTGAAGGCAACCCTCATAAGCTACTAGCTTGTGTGAGCAACAACTTTACCTTGTGTCAGTTGTTAATATGGCTACTCTTTTGAAGAGGCAGAGGGGATATTTTACTAGCATGACTCCATAGTTAATATAGAAAGTATTCACCATAATGATACAGAAACCACTTTATTGTATGCCCATATCCGACCAACCACAGCATGGGGTTGAAAATCAAAAACCTTACTTACTAGTGACAGCGATGGGATTCAAACCCAGATCGTGCTTGAAATGCCAGCGCCTTCACTGCTAGACCGCAAATTCCTCTTATTTAAAGCGCACTGTATATTTATTATATGAAGATACTAGTTTTTTGTATTTCTGCTCTTTTGGGATGAAGAAGTTCATGTTGGGGGTGCTCCCTTCGTATCAATTTGTTTCAGTTACAGAAAAAACACCAATTTCATAGCTGCTGCTTTTATTCTAGTTTTTGTAGATTATATAACAAATCTACGATATGTTAACAATCCCAACTAGTGAAACAAGACAGGCAGGATTAAAAAACAGCATATATGGTTTCATGGACGTCGAGACTAGGTATCATTTGGTTACAAATTTTTTTTTTATTTAAAATGAGCATTTTTGAGAAATGATGTTTTTTATATGTAATCCTGCGGTAGTAAGATTGAAAAACGTTAGTTACAAGAAAGCCTTGAAAACCGCCATAGCTCAGTGGTCAGAGCGCCTGTCTTGGAAACAGGATGTCATGAGTTCAATCCTCATTGGTGGCTATTATTTTACATCGCCATGGTCAATGTATTTTTTTTCCAAGTTTAGTATCGATAAAAAGATATCATATAAGCAAAACCGCACAAAACATATGGCACTGATAGACCATTGCAAATGAAAATAGTCACGGCACCAATTAATACTTCGATCATGAAAATAGTGAGATTAAATTAAATAAACACAATCAAGTAGATGAATAAACTGTTGACGTTTCAAATATCTGGGTTCAAATGCATTTCTTATACTTGTCTGATGTAAGGTTTTTTTCTAAGGTAATCTAATTTCTAGTGTAATGCTCGTTGTAAAAGCTTCTCCATGTATTAATTGAAATTTTCAAGAAAAGAGCAACCCAAAGTAAATGGTTTAATACCGAAGTGTTGTATATACTTGTTATGTTTGTAATCACTGTTTCGAGTTTTATAATACTTCAAACTGACACAGTTGGAAAGTAAACATTGAGTCAAGTTATGGGAATTTTATTAAGGTTTGTTCAACAATTTGCTAGTCAAACTATCAGAAAATAATTCTTCACATACATCGGCCAGTATCGATAGTTATTTCCTTTCCTCCATTACACTTAGGATGATTTTTCACTGTTGAATGTCTTAAGCAACAGCAGTGATGAATCACTCCATAAGCTACTATCTGAACACCAACTAAACATTGAAAGGTTTTTAAAGAAATACTTTTTTCCGAACAAAAAATTGATAAAAAACTGCTTTCAGCAAGCTATCTGTACTACAAACCACCAAATTTGTTTTAAGAATAACGATTCTGTTGATGATTGAGGATAGTGGTAGTCAGTGTAAAGTCATTGATAGACGTCGGTTTAGAGTTGTCTTCCACTTGTGTCTCTCCACACGGGCTCATTCCAATCTAGTCACCCAGAGCCAATTAGTGAACTAAACTTCACCTTCTCTTTAGATTATCCAGTCTTATTCATGAATTTACACTTTAATTCTTAACATCAATCATTAAAGTATAAAAGGTGTTACACCTGACATTAAGAATATTCGCGACTTCTGTTTGCCGAGCGTATTGCAATAAAAATAATCATAACCAGTGGTAAATTTAATCAATAAGTAATCATTTTATTTGGAACTCCTGAGTCAGCAAACAGTAGCTCACTGAATAAAAAAAAAAATAGCAAGGATTTATTTATATCGTTCGTAGGTCGGGAATGAGACTGAACACTAAATAAATAACAATGAGCGAGTTGATTTTTTTCATTTTCATAGACCAGTTTTATAACCTTGAAAAATGATTCAAAATATTTGCAAGCATTCAAAACTTACTAAATTGAGGGGCAGCTTAACAAATTATTCCAGGTTGTAGCAGTTCAAATCTTGTTATTTTCGTGATGATTTTGATAATTGGGAGTTATCTTCTTTATGATTTGTTCGGTAAACTATAATATTTCATTGAATATTATGTTGTTCTAAACTAATGTTCCGTTGCATACACGACATGTTGAACTGCGAACGCCTATTATTTTTGTTCATGTTGTTCGACAAACAGGTCGCGAATACTCTTATTATATACTATAGTAAGCATTTTTGATATGCTTAACTTGGACATTTAATTATTTTTCAACAGCAATTTTGAGCCACTAGATTATAAACCTGGTGATATCTATTTTTTTTTCCAAAGACTTTGGCTTCATTTCAACATTCTGTCATGAAGTTTCAGCCGGGACGTTGAGAGCAAATAAAAATTAATGCGCCAACTTTTCCAAATAATTTTCTCACCAAGTCAACTCTTTTTATGCTATCATTTGCAGCATAGCTTATTATGATCAGCATCTATTTATTCTCATAGCGAAAATAGTTACAAAAGTAGGTTTTCAATTAGATAAAAATAAATCAAAAAAATACAAGCACAATTTTTTGGGTATACTATAACTGAAAAATAATAATCAATAAAACTCTTGAATAACTATTTTGCAAAACTAGCTAATAAAGTGAAATAATAAAGCACGAGGTAATGCATGAACTTTGTCAATTTTTTTTTATATTTCACCTTTTTCAAATATGACAGCTTGCACAGTGCCAGCACTTTATTCAATTATACATTTGGATATTTAACAGATAAAGAATTTATTTACATAAATAAATTGTGGTTCTGTAAACAGGAAACACTGCTTGAGGTGTGCTTTTTAGTGCTTGACTGCATTGTGAGATAAAAAAAAATTACAAGCAGAAGAAAACTCTGAAATTTTTTGAAAAATATATGCCCTATTTTAATGATCTGTTGAAAAAAAATTGTTTGAGGGCTACATGCATTGATCAAAATTAGACCTCAATAATAGCTGGTGTGTCAAGAACATACAAATTAAAAAAAATATTCTAAAATAATATCTATTATCTTTCTTCTCAAAGCCAAGTATTGCATTCCCTCCTAGATGAGGTTCTTTTATTTGATATTTTGTAGGTGCTGATAGATTTCCTTGGGTCATAAGATTTGCCGTATGTGTGTAACACAGATGAAATAATATATATAAATGTGAAAGATATCTGTCTGTTCATCTTTTTATCTTTCTCTGTGACCAAAACATGCATTATTGTCACAAAATGCTGAGAGAAGTAAAAACTGATGTAAAAAAAGTTTATTGAGCCATTTAGATGTTGTCAAACTTCAGTTTTTTTAAGGTTTTTTTTATTGATAAATGCACCGGAGAGAAGGCAGAAGTAAGTGGATTTTTGTGCTATACCCTTATTATGTTGCTAAATAGAATTATAAAATAAAGTAGTTATTCTTGTAAAACTCTGTGTGATCTGTCTGGGTCGCGGACCTCGAAGTAGTTGGTAGTGTCTAGAAGGAGTGGAGTCCGTTGTGTCCGTAGTGAAAGAAAAAAAAACTACAAGAGTATCCATTTCCCTTGCTATAAACAAACTATACGAGTAACAGTAACATATCTATTCATGACTTCAGTATGTATAAAAATGTAAACAATCAAGATTTGTTGTTATAAATTGATAATGCTTATTACCGACAGCTTGAAAAGCTGATAGATTGTTTATTGGTAAAATTGAACGTTATTATCACAGCTGAAATGCTCCAAAGATATGTTGGTAAAGTTAAAAAGCCCATTATATATGTATACATTCTTACAGAAATTTGGGCTCTTACTAGAAAGTGTGTAGTCAATTGAAAACGTGGATTTATGACAAGAGCACACTCCACTCATTTTGCCTCGTCTGCTGCAAAACATCAGTTTTCATTAATTTCTATTCTTGGAATAGAAATTTGCTAAAACCTTATCATTTTTGACAGAATAATATAAACTCAATGAAACAGTACTCAGTGGTGGAGAGCGCCTGTCTAACAAACAGGAAGGCGTAAGTGCAAGCCTCATCAGTGGCCGCTATTTTGCACACTGAGGAGCGATTTGAGAATAAAAACGTGAACTGAGCTGTCAAATATATGACAGAGTTTTTAAGTTTTTAGAGTAATCTGCATGTTTAGAATGTTTTGTTGTGCACCTGCTTAGATTCTGATTAAAGAGATGAGATGGGTTTTTAATTCACCTGAATTATCCTAAAAAGATGCGAAAAGCATAAACAAGCTTTCTCTAAATTCTTGATTTATGCTATTATTGTTTTTATCTCATTGAACTACCCATCTGGGATCATATACTAAAGAAAGCCTAAAAGAATAACAGCTGATTAATTTTTTTAGTTGGCCTCTGCTGTACGAAAAAGAGATAATAATTAAAAAACAACATGATTATTTTAGCAATCTCAAGTGTAGAAATAATAGAATGTGGTAGATATGTAGCTGCAACTGTTTGTGTAACATAAATTTTTACTCGCGGAAGTTAAATTTCCTTTTTTCACTTTTTGCTTCAGTTAGTAATTGTCTCCTACTGTTCAACAAAAAAGGAAGATAACTTTTGATTTTCTATTTTAGCATGTTCAGACAGGTTGCTTTGATGAAAGCTTTTTTAACTAACCAAGCAGCTAAAGGTATTTATGGTACAAGTCAAGTAGTGCATCAGTTGAGTTGTTCCTTCCAGAGAGAGTGTACAAGTGCTTCCGATGTGGGAATCAGTGAAATATTGTAACTTGTCTCACCAAATCTAGTTGAGTCCTGGAAAGTTGCTGGAGTCTACAAAGATATTTGGCCATAACTCAGTAGTATAAATGTCAAAATAAAAATACATAAATATTGGTCTATAGAGCACTTAAGAAATCACTTTCAGCCAGCTCTAAAAATAAATATTCCGTAACCAGGTAACAATTATATACGACGTGGAATACTTCTTTTTTCATGAAAGAAATAAATTAGTTAAATTGCAGAAAAAGAATCAAGACTTCATCATGTTTTTTTCGTTTGTCACGATGTTTTCAAACAATTAACTTTGTGGATTTTTTATCAACACTGTTCTTTCCTGCCACTGTTACTGACAAAAAAAAAATGCTATTTTACCTTCCATAAACAGGGTATTATTGATCGAAATTTTGCTGCAGTATAAATATTTCTTTTAGAACTTTGCTAAACTTTAAAAAAGCAGGATTTAACATCTGCAAAAGCGAATAATGCTATTAGGTGTAGAAATTACAGGAAACTCATGAAATTCCTGTGGCTCGTTACTTAGTAAGTTTAGTCTGAATTCACAAAAGCTATGATTACTTGAACCAATGATACTCTTTTTAAAAAAAGTCTGTTTCCCTAATTAAATATTACAGCATTATTAGTATACAACATAACCCACAGTTCTTTTGTTTTTTGTATTTCTCGTGTTGGTGATTTGATTTTTTTGTGAGTTTGAGATTTTTCTTTTAGTTTGAAGTAGTTGCGAAAGTGGTTTTAGACAGAAAACCGATTAAACGGTATTATACACTTCCAATACAACGTTTGGTGAGATTATAAGTTGTTGTTCATTTCAGATCGCTTTTTCTTGTTTCATACTCAGTGGTAAGTCAGTCTGAAGGAGCTTCAACGTACTAGTGACTAAACTTTGCGACAGTTCTTCCAACTATAGAATCTATTAAACAACTATCGCACCTAATGATTTGTGATTCTGATTAATGAGCATTGAATGCAAAAAGTCCCACATTGATTTAACTGAGGAGGTTTTCCATCCAAACGGGTTGATTTTTTTCGAACGTTTTTATATGTTCAAACTGTTACAGCGATAATCACAAATGAAAAAGTTTTATGGTTGAGTGAGATTTATTAAACAAAGATTCCAGCGACGAAACATGAAAATCACCAGTGAAACTATAAAACAGGAACAAGTTAGATATAAATGTTTTCATCTTCACTTTGTGGCACATTTCACTCTCAGTAGTCAGGTGTGATGGCGTAAAACATACCCAGCTGATAATATTTGTGATTTGCATGGGCACCATTATTCTCCTACTGTTAATGTTTATGTTAAAAGACTGAAAAGCTAACAATGCTTCATTTGTAGATGTTGAGAAGCCAGGCAGTAGCTTTATGTTTGATCTTTTTCATTGGTGCGTGTGTGTTGAGTCGTGTAAAAATAATCGCAAAAAAAATTAAATACCAGGGACTCAAAGGGATCAAGAGCAATGATAATCTGCTGAATAATTGTAGAATAAAATTTGTCATTTTTCATATTGCTCTGTATAATAACATATCCTAATTGTAATTATTACTGGAAATGGCGGCATAGACTCTACATACACGAACTTAGTGCTAATTTTAGGTAAGTTTTGCATTGAGTATTTTGAGAATTAACGCAAGAGCTGTGTGGGACAATGAACCTACTAGTTTTTATATGGACAATGCGCCTGTTTACAACGTACTTGATCTTGGAAGAAAAGACTGCTATGTGTAAAATTTAAACAACAATGGACACACCTTTTGAGCAAAGGTTCTATATAAATACGGAGTCATGCATTCTGATTACCTTACCTGCACTGCACATATCATCTACCTTATAAAGAGAAGTCGTGTCTGTCTGTTTGTTTGTCTGTGCACATTTTTTAGCCCAAATTCTTTAGAGTTGTCTCCCCTGATTTTAAAAATTTGCAAATATTTAACACTATAGCTTAACTTTTTCATGTATATCTATTAAGGGAAGTAAGATTCACCTATTGGCAGCACCGTGAAAGTTTTATGATGTGACTTTGTTCATGAGTATGGTTTTTGTGACCATATCACAAATTGAACACCGGTTATTATACACTACTTTTTGGCTTATAAGTAGTAAGACGGCATTTTAGTTACATATGCTGGTGAGCCTACTGCAAAACTAGTTTTTTTTATCACTAAAAATTAATGTCAGGGAAACTGTTAACTTTCCAGTTATGCTATCATGGTTATAATCATAGAATTATCTCAATTCTATGATTATAATGCATTCAAGATCTTAATACTTTTAATAACTGTTCCATTCGTTTCAAACATTAATAGAGTGGCAAGTATCAAATTTACATTTTGGTCTTTTAAATTTGAATAGCTCAAAGATACTTGGGTAATTTCAGTTCAGAACTGTTGGACTGAAAACGCAGCGTAAAACAACCCATGAATTTTTTTATAATTCAGCTTAAGTGAAGAAATCATGATTTCAATGATTTCTTTTATTTCTTCACTTAGCCTTGGACTGATCACTAATGTACTGATCAGCCAAGAGACCATCTGTCACTTTTGCCAGGTAGGGTATTTTTTATTCACATTACTTAGACTGATAACAAACTTGCAATTTTTTAGTATACACTCTGCACACGCCGTCGATCAGCTGTCACATAATTTATAAACAATACTATAGCATAATAACCGGTGTTTAACTTGTGATATGGTCACAAAAACCATACTCATGAAAAAAGTCAGACAATAAAAACTTTTATGGTTTTTTCACTAAGAGCCTCTTACTTCCCTTAATGAATATACATAGAAAAATTAAGCTGTAGTGTTAAATATTTGCAAAATTCTAGAATCATGGGAGACAACTCTGAAGAATTTTCCATCAACCAACACCAATTAAATGATGTTGATTCAATAACTGCAATAGAATTACGCCTTAGCAAGCATCATGCTTAATGCTGCTGTTGTAGCAGGTTCAGATGTGAACGTTTTATGGATATTTTCAACATAATACATTGATGGCATTGATCTCTGCTCCCTCACTGCTGCGTGACCACTGATATTATATTTTCGATTGAACACATTTCAGAGTTGTCGGCCCCGGTAATGTTGCATTGTAGACTGCTAATTAGAATAACGTTTCCTTCGATCGTTCCGCTGTTCGGTTGTTCGGCGTTCGGTTTTATGCAGCTACCGGAATTAATGTACATATTTCATAACAACAGCAATTCTCCGGCGTGGACGTAGTGCCTGCCGCAATTGCGCTTTGTACTAATAGGAGCCGCGGCTATTAACAAACGATGCTTCGGCACGTGGCTTCTCCGTAACGACCCGTCGTGCTATACTATTTACTCAAAACACCTATAGGCTATAGACTACAGGGCTTTGCTTTTCTCCATTACCAACGTACGTATCGAACACGGATGTTCCACTTGGCAGTGATTTTAAATCACTTTCACTTTTGTTTGTTATGTTTTACATTTTATTTCTAAATAATAATCTAAAATAAAGTTTATTATTATTCGTAGCCACTTTATTATTATTGGTTCTACTTGGCAAGGAGACGAAAAATATCAACATATACATGGCTACATCTGAAGAAAATATATAACTCTGGTGCGTATTTCCATTAGATATAGATGAAAATTTACATATTTACAAAATATCAACAAGTGTTGACTTAGGAGTAAGACTGAAAAAATGATTGTTCTTGAGCATTTGGCTTTTATATTCTTCTTACTATGCTGCTCTTTTCCGGACCTGTACCGATTGTTGTTATTTGTTGTCTTCAGTTCTATGTCCCCCATTCTACGAACTTCATCACAACAGTAATTATAATTTATTCTTTCACTTTCTCTCAGAGAACTATTCAAAGCCATGGCCTACAATTGATGCACATAACTACTGCCACTGATTTGAATTGACTTTCACTGTTGTTTGTTATGTTTTACATTTAATTTTAAGGCTGATTACATAACTTCTCATATCTTTACAATTGGAGCTTGCACTTCAAATTGGTCAACTTATGAAGTCCACAATAATGGATTGTTGCATGCATGATTCGTTGGTAACGGGTAGTCATTGCGGCTAGTATTCATATAAAGCAAAGCCAAGTCATGTTTTCAAGTGGATCTTTTCAACCAGTTGAATAGATGCTTTTATCAGCTGCCCCAGGATTCACCGGGTATATTTACTAACTTTGTGTAAATCAATACCATGAATTCTCTGAAGTATTTTATCTGCCCATAGAAAACGTGACAGCAAAATTTTCAGTCACGCATATTGCTTTCAAATAAGTTTATTTCAAGCTCGCTAACAATATTAGTATCATAACATTTTTGTAACATGAAAACTGAATTGCCACTACAACAAAACACCGCAGAAAAAAACTAGAGTATGAAATATTAAAACAGTTCTAAGCTAGGTAAAATGAAAGAAAAAAGGAAGATAAAATATTTTGCTGCAAGTAAGCAGCGATAGATCGGGATTAGAAAATCACAAACAACACAAGAAATACGCAAAGCAGAATTGTGAAGCTAAATTTTAGCATTTCATTGGCACCACTTTCATCTGCTACCTTGGTAGTGGTTCTCTCTGCGCACTCCAAGTCACCACAGGTTGAAACTTCACTGATCTCGAGCTCTTCACCACCAACAGTAACTTTCTTTCGACTTATAGCTACTGAATGAAATTCTTCAGCGGCAGATTCTAATGCAGAAAGAGTGGTGTTCAGGGTCGAGGAGTTTGTAACGAAAGCCAGATCACTGAGTAAAACTGTGACTACAAGCTTATCTCCCGATGTCTCAGGGAAGGCGAACCATTCAATAGAGTTGCCAGCCGGTAAGTTCATGTTGTTAAAGATCGATTCAGCCAAACCTTCCGCAAGGCACGCTTCATCACAGTCAACTGATCTTTTCTGTCTGCTGAACCACGAAGTATACAAGCTAATTATCCGGAATATGCCGGAATAGTATAACCCGGCCCCAGCCGCAGCAGCTCCTCCAGCCATACATATCTTGAATCCGAGACTAGATCCCGTTGTCACACAAGTTCCTGTCACACCCAGACCTTGCTTAATGGTCGCCATAAACTCTTCAATAAACGCTCCTTTAATAGTCCACATTACCGACAGCAGATCTCTGCAACTTAGTTGACATATGGAGTTGTCTCCCCCTGGGCTGGTATAACATTGCTCATGACTTTCGAATGCAGCTTTTTTTAGCTCCACACATGAAAGTTGAGGTTCAGCTGAAAGCTGAGGAATGAGAGCTTCCTGCAAGCAAAGTCGAACACTTGTAATCCATTGCTTTCCTTCATCAGCAAACATGCCCAAACTGGTATTGTACTTATTACAGTACACTTGTCCGTAGTTGAGGGCGTAGTTGTCATCACCGCTGCATTCTGGGAATTGCCAGTCCAAGCAGTCTGAGTACCAATCGCAGCTGTCCGTCGCGGTTTTACAATTTTTTCCAGCGCATGGCTCACAGGATAAATGATAATAGCAGTTAGCAGGCTCGCAGCCAAGGCTGGGATCATCACAGCTACAAAACATAGACGGTGAGTCAAAATGGTTGCTAGGTAGGCACGAGCAATAGGATACTCCTCCGTCGGTAAAGGGACACACATAATGCTGTTGAGCATAGTCAGTGGCATAGACTCCCTCGGATGTCATACATCTGTCAACGTTACAGCCACATTGGACTGAGCTCTGTCCTTCGGAGTACTGACAGCTTGCCAGCAGCAACAAAGTGATTGTTCGAATCATTTTAGGTCTTGGCTTGTCCTAAAAAGAGTTAGATAAAGTTAGTCTAGGCACAAAAGAAGCGTATTACAAAGTTCCAATAATTTGGTATACATTATATTTTAGCAATGTAAAATTCATTGTTTGATTATCACTTAAATCTCTCAAAAGGATATGATAACATTTTTTATTTTGCAGCTAAGGAATCTTACCGGTCCAATCCAAAAGCAGCTAGTCCCCACTTTGCTTTCTCTTTCAAAGCGTCGCATTGAGTACTTGATGCTATTCAGTTTTTTTTATCCACACAAACGCAGCAACTGTTCTTTTCATTGGTTGAGAGGGCTCCAGTTATTTATTGATTTACACGAAACTCGTTATGCGTATAATAGAAGCTGTTATAATAAACAGCTGAAACAAGCGTTTGTTCCTCATCCATTGTGTATTACACTATACCAGCTGCCGGCTCTGTTTTCAAGGCTATTCTATGCAGGAGAACAAAGAAAACATTCAGTCGATATTGATAAGCGCAAACTGTACACATATATTTTTCAAATCATTAGCCAAGTTAAAATCAGTAAACGTAAAAAATCAAACATTGGTAGACTTAATTTAGAATGGCTCAACATTCATTGAAATATTTTATTACTTTTACCAATAAAGAAAGTTTTCCAATATGCATACTTCCAAAGTTTTTGCTAAATTTTGTCTCTACTTGATCAATGGTAGTTTTTTACCAAAAACCGAAATACATGTATTTGCCCAGCTTAATTGGTTTCTAATAAGAAATTTTTTTCTCCTGAAATCAGTTCTTTTTTACTGACTATAGCAAAACATAGAAAAACAGACAGGTGCAAAAAGGTCTGTTTGTTTAGGTGGAAGGAAAATCTTTAAAATTTTTATTTGGCCTATAGAACAACTTGATTGCTAAGTTGATTTCTTTAGATCGTTTTGGCTTCAATTTTAATATTTTTTGTTTCGTACAACAGAACTGCATATAACTCGTAGTTAAGTTTTATTTTGTATTGAAAAACAAAATCAAATACAGCCATGAATAGAAAGTCTTTTATGACTTGGTAGGTGTTATTTGCAACTATTAGACATGTCAACGGTAAAGCTAAAGAAAGCAATACTCCAAAAAAACCAACGATGTAACGCTTGAATGAAATTTAATAAATCAACCAACCTTAGAGTGGCTGAACATGAAACATTTTGTACATTCGCTTTTGCTGTAATTGAGGACTTGCTTTCCTTAACACTATGGTAGACACGACTACTAGTTCAATCATATAAGGTATCTTTGGGAAGAAGATTCCAGCAACTAACTGCAATCGAAATATTTTGTAGCTCATACGGTGCGCTCCTAAAATGAGCAAAAGAACTGTCCATAAACAAAATGCACTGAGGGCTTGTTTCAATATAGCATAAATGGGCAGTCAAGTTTAATATTCTTATGTATAATATTACGTGCAAAGTTTTAGTCATGGGGTTACTGACGCCTTAAGATATCTTTCTAAGCCAATGGAAAAAGACGGCCTAAAACTCGAGTAAACTAAACTTTCACGCTAAGTGACCTTGGTATTGATTATTGTATGATTTAACACAAAAGCTGTGCAGAACAATATGAGCTCGCTCAATTGTACATGAACTACGCGCGTGTATGAAACTATTCATGTCACGTACATGATCTCGAGAGAAAAGTTATCCAAGTGTAGTGCCTTGACAACAATCGACAAACCCCTTTGTGCAGTAGCCTTTATGTAAAATTTAATTATTTATTTATTTTATATGTTTTTCCCAGATCATATCGTAGCGATGATATAAAAGCTAGTCATGTGGTTTGTTGAATAGATGTAGTTCACACTACATCAATACTAACTTTGTTCAAACCAACACAATGGAATTCCTGAAACATCCAAACTACACAAAGAAGGCGTGACAGAAAAGTTTTCAGTCATGTGAACAGTTTTCAACTAAAACTAGTTAATAATGACTGTCAGTTAACAACATTAGTATTGTATCTGCAAAATCTGCAGCCCTGAAATCAGTTTGTTTTGCTGCTTACAACACACTATGGAAAGAGATGAAAGCCCGTGGGCAAAGGAAGCTCCATTTTTTTTTTATCTAAATGAACGTTCATTAAAAACTTACTTTGTCCACTGAACTTTCTGCTTGTTGAACTTTTTGGAGAAGTTCGTGAGTCTCATAAGCTAATAGCAGCGGGTCAAACCTTTTTTTATTTCAACTTCTTTGTTTGGTACAAAAAATCTCTGTGTCACTTCTATTAAATTCTGTTCCCAAAACTCAAATTGGTAATATTATAGCTATGTGTGTTAAAAACTAAAGCAAAAATAAACATGAGTGAGAATACTTATTTATACTTTAATTATTATTTTGATCTTCACAAGAGGTTATTTAAGGTGATACGCGTAACTATTTATTTATGTCAACAGTAAATCTAAAAAGAGCACAACTCCAAAAACAACATTGGACGAACTAATGATGTAACATTTGAATGAGCTTTTATAAATTGGTTAATGTGAAAGCATAATGCATGGGCTACACTATTTTACACATATTACAAGGATATCGGACGTTTAAGTAGGTGCTACATGCTGATATTTTTTTCTACAATTTCATTTGACCGATGAGGAGTTGTCACTTCTTTCATTATTTTCTAGCCAATGAGATCACCCTAAATAATCAGTTTTGAACCTATTATCAGTTTTCGGTTGAAACTAATTATATTCTTTTACAACAATAATAATTATTAGGATACAATGCTTTCTTCCTGCTGAAGTTAATTGTTATTGTTTTTTTTCATGACAATAAAAATGATTATTTTTTGAAAAAACAATTCATTTTACCTAGCCAACATAAAACAAAGGCTGTCCTTAGTACAATAATAAATTCTCAATGATAGATACTGTGTGGTCAGTGGTAAGTGATGTTGATTGGTGCCATTTTTATTTGGTTTATGAACGTTGCTCTGAACATTCATACATGCGATGAATGAGGAATGGAGCTCTGTTGAGCTTCAAGAGAATGCGTGGCCAAAGCAGCTAATCACAATCAGTTGTTCACTATGCATCATGTAAAACCCATTGTGAAATTTTCACATGTTTATCATTAGAGAATTGGATGTTTTCCTGGCTAATCAGTTGTGGTCATCGTAAATTAACCACAAGTATCATTTATTATACTCTTTTTTATGTGTAAGTAAGAAGTTGCTTTCTCTAACCAGAGTGTGGAGACAACTTACACAATACTCTTTCAAGTCAACTGTTTGGAGAAAATATTTTTTACACGATGATAGTTTGTGTGCAATAGAAGGCTGTGCTTCAAAGGCAACCCTCATAAGCTACTAGCTTGTGTGAGCAACAACTTCTCTTTGTGTTAGTCATTAATCTGGCTACTCTTTTGAAGAGGTAGACGGGATCTTTTACTAGCATGACTCCATAGTTAATATAGAAAGTAATCACCATAATGATATAGAAACCACTTTATTGTATGCCCATATACGACCAGCCACAGCATGGGGTTGGAAATTAAAAACTTTATTTATTAGTGACAGCGATGGGACTCAAACCCAGATCGTGCTTGAAATACCAGCACCTTCACTGCTTGACCGCAAATTCCTCTTATTTAACGAGCACTCTATATTTATTGTATGAAGATGCTAGTTTTTTGTATTTCTGAGTTTTTTTGTGATGAAGAAGTTCGTGTTGGTGTGCACCCTTTGGATCAATTTGTTTCAGCTACAGATAAAAACCAATTTTTAGCTGCTGCTTTTATTGTAGTTTTTGTGTGCGATGTAATGAATCTGTGATATATTAACAATCTCAACAAGTGAAACAAGACAGGCAGGATTAAAAAACAACGTTTATGGTTTCACAGACGTCGAGACTAGGTATCATTTGGTTACAAAATTTTCTATTTATAATGTGCATTTTCGCAAAGGGACTTTTTTATATGTAATCCTGCGGTACTAAGACAAAAAAACATTAGTTTTAGAAAACTTTGGAAGCCGCCATAGCTCAGTGACTAGAGCGCCAGTCTTGTAAACAGGAGGTCATGAGTTCAATCTTCACTGGTGGCTATTATTTTACATGGCTGTTGTTAATGTATTTTTTTTTCAAGTTTAGTATCGATAACAATATATCGTATAAGCAAAACCGCACAAAACATCTGGTACTGATAGACCATTGCAAGTGAAAATGGTCACTGCACCAATCAATACGTCCATGATGACAATAATGAGACCAAATTAAATAAACACAATCTAGTAGATGAATAAACTGTTGAGGTTTCAAATATCTGGGTTTAAATGCATTTCTTATACTTGTCTGATGTAAGGTTTTTACTTTCTAAGGTAACCTCAGATCAATTATAACTGTTTAATGAAATGCTAGTTGTAAAAACTTCTCCATGTATTAATCAAAATTTTCAATAAAAGAGTAACCCAAAGTAAATGGTTTAAGAGCCAAGTGTTGTATATAATTGTGAGGGTTGTAATCACTGTTTCGAGTGTTATAATACTTCAAAATTGCACAGTTGAAAAGTAAATATTGAGTCAAATTATTGGAACTTTAACAATGTTTGTTCAATAATTTGATTGCAGAACTATCAGAAATTTGATCTTCACATACATCGGCCAGTATCGATAGTTATTTTCTTTCCTCCATTACACTTAGGATAAATTTTCACTGTCGAACGTGTTAAGCAACAGTAGTGACGAACCATTCCATAAGCTACTATCTCAATGCCAACTAAACATTGAAAGGTTGTAAAAGAAACATTTTCTCCAAACGAAAAACTGATACAAAGTTAGTTTCAGCAAGCTATTTATACTACAAACCACCAAAAGTGTTTCAATAATAACGATTCTGATGGTATCGTTTTCCTAGACAAAAGGGAAGATTTCCCATCAGATGCTCAATGGCATCCTAAATAAAATTTATGACTATTTCTGTACAATCGATATTGTGTGCACCCGGGTGCCTGGTTGATGTACTGGTTGGTGTGTCTGTTTGGTGGGTAAGGTGGTGCTGCCGTCAGGTCTAGGGTCCAAATTCCAGTCAGCTATGAGGTGTTTTATCAAAGCTTGTGAGGGCATTGTTACGTATCTTGAGCATGTTCTAATAATAAAAACACGACATACAGTAACGGGTGGCCATCAACAATATCAGGTAGTAAACACACAGTTTTATCTCCATAATTCTTATTATAACATGTTGATGTAGATTCATTATATTGACATATGAGTTTGCGTTATCTTTACTTCAAATGGATGCTAAGATAAGGAGGAATATTTGATGCAATAAAGTGGGCAAGTTGTACAGCAAGAATAACATTTTACACTTGCTGTAAAGGAGTTGCCTTCTTTCCATTCATACAAAAGTAAAGCACATGTTACCTCAAAAAAATCATTAACAAAACAAACTTTCAGGTTCTCACACATTGTCTTATTGCCTATAGAATTTTGTGGGGTTTACATTTTGAAAGAATAAACACACAACATATTGCTGATGTATGATAGTTTGTGGAAGGGAAACGATTGGGTTAGAAATCAGTTTGCATGTGCAACTTTTATCACTCAACTTCAATTTTTCAGATGTCCCTCGGCCACTAATTGCTTTAAAGACTTATTCATGCAAACAGAAGGAAGTCATGAAAGCCGCCATAGCTCAGTGGCTAGAGCGCCTGTCTAGTAAACAGGAGGTCATGAGTTCAATCCTCATTGGTGGCTGTTACTTGGATACCTCTGAAGGCTCAGTTTTTCTAGTTTCAACTTTTAAGTAATGAAACGTTCACAAAGCATTCGAATTTTGTATTTCTTGGTGCTCTGGTTTCCAACTGCTTCGTTTTCATACCACCAAAAGTTTAACACTAGGAAAACTTACTGTGAGGCACCATCGTCTTTAAACTTGTCACATATTTTATATTTAAGATTTAGCTACAAAATTAACTACACATTTTTGCTATGTTTTAATTTTTACTTGAAATGATAAATTTGCTAATTTCAATTAAACTAGAAATGTATAATTAGACAATTCCAAAAACATTCCGCAGATAAATCTAAAAAACTTATTTATTTCAATAATGTGTTTAATAAAATGTGTAATTTTACGAACCAAGCATTTTCGCAATGGGAACACATACAATACTAAGAAGGTTTCATGCCGTAGATTGTGCTCTTTAGTTCGAGTACTGTGAACAAGAGCAAGCAACTCCAACTTTTGTTTGAACAGCAAAAGCAAAGTGATTGTTTTGCTGAAGAACAATACAAGTTATGGATAAAACCTTTTTTTTGCTTGTCTAGTTTGTAATTTGTTTATGACTATTCTCATTCAAAAATTCAACTCATTTTGTAAAACTTGCTATTTCAACCCATAATTAACTTTCACAACAGACAAATCTTTTTCTTCAATACCTGCCATGCAATACCAAAGCTATCAGTGGAGTATCTTTAGATGAACGCCGTAGAATCATTAGTGAGGGGAGCTCACACTTTAGGTTTTTATATTTTTTATTAATCACATGACACCACGACAGTATTACATAACATTCTCAGACAGGGCTAATGTTGTTCATAAACATCTTGTGATGCTGATGAAAATTTTTGCATTAGGTTGTACGCTCTCCATGCCGATGGATTACAGAGAGGTTAGGTATAAAACCAAACATTCTAGAAAAACCACATTCATAAATGAGCTTTTATCAAATCTAGTTTGAATATAACACAAACGTGTATATAATATAAATCACCAGCTGTAGGCATAGTTTAACTGGAAAGCAGAATTTGTTGAAACAATCAAATTGGTTGAAATTGCAATTAATCCGTTCTTTGGGTAAGTAGTAAATTAGTGCCTACTAACAGAAAGGTCAGTGGAATACGCATGGCCTGACAAAAGTAGTGGAAACTAAAGAACTACGAAACCAATAAAAAGAGAAGCTCATTATCACTTTTAAGACAATGATGTACAGCAGCGTCTTTGGCAGGTGATTGGTTCAATTATGACAAGAGCTCCCAGCACTTTTGGAGTTATCCCACTTTACCACCTGTGGAAAGCAACATAAGTTTAGTAACATTAACCTCAAGCATTTCAACAGATGTTTACTCTATTGAGGTTTTGGTATTTGGTGGAAATTTTGAGAACTTCGACCAATATACGAAAAATTGGAAAATATTTGGTTAATGGTAAAACAAGATTCCGTGATGACCTTAAAATGACATTGACGATAGCATTTAAAAGTTTTACATGTAAACCTAACAATAAAAAAATAATAAGTACCAATGTGTGATTGCATCAATAAGCTTTCTTGTGAGTGTACTCAATGTCCAGAAAGTGATGTCATTGACTCCCTTGCTCAATTGGGAAATTCCATGCTGTGGAGGACATAACTCCACCTATAAATTAATATTCAGTTACACAAGTCCCAGTATAAACAATCATAGTCTAGTATACTTAGATGAAACTAAGAATTTAAGGTAATTGCGTCATGTGAATTTTACCTGCAGAGTAAAGTCTAGCAATGCATTGTGGACAGGTAAACCATAAAGTGAAGTGGCAGGATGCGTGGCGTATTTGGTAGCTATGATATCACCAGTGGACATTGTTTGCAGCAGACACGGTGCAGATGTGTTGTACAATTCGTATCTGTAAACAATTCAAACATAACTTATTAGTTTTATACTTGTACATAATACCAGAGAGACTTTATATCTAGTATCTTGCTTTTATAGTCTGGCACTTTACATTGGAATGTTGCCAAAAAGCCAGTTGATCAAAGACCTTGGGTTTTTATATTAAGTAGGATGACAGCTGAGACTCCTTCTGAAGCGTTGAAGCAAGGAATGATTCATCACAGTTGCTTTTGTTTGACATTCAATTAAATTGTCACTAAAAATTCTTCAGTAGAGAATTGTTAACTTAGATTGTTCTCTTACCTAAAGTTGTTGTCATTAGTAACTCTGTATCTGACAAAATGGCCGTCCAAAGGAACACATTGTTTCGGTAGCTACAAGCAGATAATCATAAATAGAAACAATTAAGCATCTATGCTACTACTGTTGTAACATGTTCTATCATAAGTACTCCAAGCATTACAGTTACCCAAACTATGACAGTTACCCTAAGTATCATAGTTATTCAGAGAATCACAGGAGACTTGAATACAGTTCGTTACTTTACATCATTAGTTGTAACTATGACAACCGATACACTTACCATTGGTTTAACAGTTAGTTTATCACCACAACTAGCTGATAGATAATTCACTGTAGAACCAGTAACGTTAATTAGTTGTGGGGAGATAACTTGCCATATAAATGTGTTAGTTGTTACATCCTGCACAGAATTGTGTGCTCTATGTAGAGGTTTCATTAGAAAGTCTAGAAAAAATAATAGATCGTAGACGTGTTAATGTGTAATATGAGTTCTATGTAAAGTTTCATCTTGGAGCCATCTTTGCTAGGTGAAGTCATAACTACCCAAATGTGACTAGCCAGCCGTGACTACTCAACCGTGACTACCCAACCGTGACTACCCAACGGTGACTAGCCACCGTGACTACACAACCATGACTACCCAACCATAACTACCCAACTGTGACTACCCAACCGTGACTACTCAACCGTGACTACCCAACTGTGACTACCCAACTGTGACTACCCAACTGTGACTACCCAAACGTGACTGCCCAACCGTGGCTACCCAACTGTGACTACCCAAGCCAAGCGGTAAACATAGCACTGCCTATGCGGAACTGCAATGTGTGGAGCACGGCAATAGATCAGGGGAGGACTATTCCTTTATTGTGCCATCTTTGTAGCCTTATAGCAGTGTTTGTGGAGAGGCCTTACGGCGGATGGAATTTTAAATTGATTAGGTTTTACAATAAAACAGAAGCTCTCAATGAAATCTCACTTTGTTATCGGGTTAAAAAGCTTCTCATTTTAGTAAAAAGACAGTTCGCCGATGATGAATCACTCAATTGTATTTTCTGAAAAGAGCTCAAGGCTCAGTTCCATCAAGTTTTTATTTTTTTATTGATTTATTGCAACTTTTGGCATTTTATTAACCACAGAAAACCGAAACATGTGGAAATTTAGAGAGTTGATTGAGGGTACATTCCAGGTCCAAACTATCAAACGCTGAACTGGATTACAAAAAACATTCACTGTTGATTACAAAAGTAAAGACCACTTCAACTTCAACTTTACTCGATACAAGCATATCAGTGATTACTAGTTGACCAATACGGTGGAGTTTGGTTGCTCACTACTGATCACTGATAACATGGGACAACAATTTATGTAGTTTACCAGCATCTCAATCAGCCAACAGATAATAAAATAATTTTTGAACACCTGGAACTTGAAGAGGTAGGTGCTTTTCACCTCAGGATTATTTCAATACCTCCCAAATGTAAGTGTCCGGTTTTTTATATTATTAAAACTGTGTTGCTTTTTGTCTGTCACCATCGTTAAACTAACTTGGTTAAACACTTCTTGGAAAAGATATGATACCAGAAAGCTGTTTAATGGTGTTAAGAGGTCTAAGACTGCTGTATACATTGATATATGCAATGTTACTCATTCACCTTCAACAAATAAATGAAACCTTGCTACAATTTTATTAAATAAAATAATCTCACCAAGCAGAGAAGTTTGGTTGTCATGGAAACCATCTAATACAACTTCTGCAGACTCTGTGATTCTCAGTTGTTTAAAGTCATAAGTAGTGAGCCTGTAGCACTCTCTACTCTCTGGTGTAGGAGGTAACTTTGTTGGTGAAACTTCTTGCTCACACAGCAGTTCATCACTGACAGGGTTGGCATTGCTCATTGCAAGTAAATACTGAAAGATTGAAATGTAAGAAAATATAATCTCCTTTTGTACAAGGTAACCATGGGTAATTTTTTACAGCGTAATTATAGGTTAGTTTTCAGAGCGATTAACATGAATATTTTTACAAAAAAGCTAAAATTAAAGTTTTAAAACTGCAACTCTTGGTTCTATTTCAAATCAACTTGACATCTTTTGATAGATAGTAAAATTAACCACTAGCAGCAGATGAGAAATTCCTCCTGAATACACATATAGTATTGCAGTAAACTACCCCTCTAATTTGAAATTCTCTTTATCACAGTTATAGTTTTTGTTGACACGCTTATGACTTATTTCATTTTTTTTTTGTTTACAAAACCAATTTTGGCACCAAACTTGATAAATGAAATAAATAATTATTTTAAGAAGCTTTTTTGTAAAAATTATACTGACCAAAACAGTTAAAATGATCGTCTGCAACATGCTGATGTAACTAAACAGTAGTGATTCTACCACAAAAAAAATAGAAGTTTGTCAGAGAGAACACAGCTAAATAATGAACTTAGAACCACGCTTCCGCTTTATATACCCACCAGTTAAAGGGAGACAATGAATAGCTTGATATCCAAAATCGTGAATGTACCAAATGGTTTTACTAAAAGCCTCGTTATCGAACTCCCACACGGCTAGCGTTACTTTACAGGACAATGTACCCTGGAGATATTTAATACTTTGAACTGTTGCATGTATCACGTGCGAGTGAATGGGGATATCCCTTTTGTATGAGAGATTTTTGTTCGTTAGAAAAGGAAACTTGTAGTAAAACAAACAAATGTGCTATTCATTAAACACAAACAGGGTGATACCACCAGCTTATACCAACACTTTAGATAACTTATGCATACTTGGGATTCATTTAAGCTCCAAATTTTCCTGTTGTCAATCTTAATGGAGAATATTTTAAAAATTTTTACTGGCAGCACACCAATTTTTGTCCTCACTCGGAGTAGTTTTAAGTATACTTATATTTTAGGATGTTTTGATGACTGAAAAGTTCAAATTGGTGATTGTGTGTCCATTGAGAATAAAAACTTGAAAACATCATCGATTCTTCAGATCAAACTTTCAGTTAATCAACTGCTTTTTTGCAACATACACCATAATAACTTTATCCAACTGTGCAATTTCGTTTATAGTTTTTTTTACTTTGAGCAAGTTTTACCAGTAAATAAAATAGGTAAAACTTAAATAGCAAGTACAAATTTTTAATTTTTACACTGTTTCTAATTCATTAAAAATTACAGCCGGAAATAATGCTTTGAGGAGTATTTGTTGGTGATTTATTTACAACTAGCAGTAATACAGGAAGTAGTTTAAGTTTTGTTCCTGAGTGAAAACTTTGCAGTGGATAAAGGAAACATAGAAATAATCTCTATATATATCAGTAATTAGTAGAGTTAAATGGCTGTGAGTAGAAAGCATTGATATCGTGTACGAAAATTGTAACTGATTAAAGTATTTTTTCCTGGCAACTTGCTACCCATAATGCTCTAGGCTTCTAATTAAATGTTATTGTTTAAGCAGTTGTTGTTAGGATTATACATCATATGAAACTATCGATTTCTGTTAGATAAGTATGATGTGTATTTGGTGTCCAGTGACTGTAATTATATGGAAATGTTTTAATGTTGTGCATTGTCCGATCATTGAGATGAAAACTAGCCTTACTTTTGAGAGGTTGTCTGTTCATAAACAAGCCAACAAGTTATCAATATTCAGCCATAATCGTTAAGTGAAAACTGTCACGTTATCAGCAACTCTGAGCGGTGAGAATTAGAAGACAATTATTTATTTTGTTATGGCGGTAACAATAGGTATATTCGCGATCTGGCTGGATTCGAACAAGAAATTTAATAAATAATACTTTTCGCAGTTTATTTAATGCGAATGGGTTGGTAGCAATATTTCTAATGGATCGCAAAATACCATCCTCACGAGCAATAAAATATTAATTTGCGAGGCACACTCATAGGTCACGAACACTACCATAAAAATTAATATATACCCACCAAGGGTGACGTTTGTTTCAAAGCAGTTCACTCTCTGCATCATTTATTATTATTGTACAGTTATATATTATTAATTATTATGTATGTTGTTTATTATTATGATTATTATTATTGATTATTATGATTTCCATGTACAATATTGATATATTGGAAATAGATTGATCACAGTAATGAAAAACAGAGCTATTGTGTAAAGCTGTTTATTCTTTGACTCGCTGCCACTATTTGCTACTTACCGATGCATCATGCTAATAGTGCCAATGAGAAATCAACAACACAATAACCGTTGCTGATGAATTGCATACACATGTGAAAATAACTATACTCGCTACAATGCACATTGGAATTTTATAACTTCGTGTCTGATCCGCATCGATGGATATTATTTCTTATTATTATATAATAAAAATTAAACGCCTGGATCGATGCGTTCGCTGCCAACTGATGTGGATCACACACTGCTAGCAGTTGTTTATTTATCCAGGTCGCAAATACACCTAATACATCACATCTTATTTAACTATTTTGTGGCTTTTTATCAATTATCATTTAATGTTTTCTGATAAATAAGGAGACTAGATAAATACTATTATGACTTGCTAATAAAACCTGGTTTCTTATACTCTCACACATATCAACTAGATATAGCTTTTTACCAAGAATAAAAGTCAATTTTAATCATCTAGCTAGGAGGATATTTCAAAAAAAGTTAGCGATACTCTAGCATGCATTGCTCAGTGTCTAGTAAACAGGAAGTCATGAGTTCAATCCTCATTGATGCCTTAAGTTTCTATTAGTGAAATGTACAACATGAAATCTCTGAAAGGTGTACATTGCCATTTGTCGAAGGAAGAAAATTTATAAAGAAAAACTGCACAAATAAAAAGTTAACAACAAGTGTTTTGAGATTAGCATGTATATTTTGGCTTTTGAAGTTCAGAGACGTTTTGTAAAAAGATTATTATTCTAAATTGTTTGATTAGGTTCTTGTGATCTTCTATCTTTCAACATGTAATCAATGTTTCATATCACCCTAAGCAGTAAAAAAACACATTAAGCCCAACTGAGGGATTAAATAATAATGTTTTCACTGTCGTATTTTTTAAATAGTCCGTAAGAAACATTAAGTAAGCCACCATAGCTCAGAGGTTAGAGCGCCTGTCTCGTAAACAGGAGGTCATGAGTTCAATCCTCATTGGTGGCTCTTCTTTTGGTGGGTGTAAAGACGTCTTGCGATAACAGAAGAATTTTCTGTGGACACACTATTGTTGTTGAACTTCTCAGAAAGTTTCATTGTTAAAAATTAGCTACTATTTAGTATGTTTCCATCTATTGAAAAATTATTGGCAATGGCAACGATAAAAAAAAACATAGACAAACTTTTGTGAGACTGTATGAAAAAAATTTTCCATGGCTGGTGGCGACAACTTTGGGGATAAGCCAAATGCAAGCCATTTGTTGCTAATGGAAGTGCTGTATCACCAACGATGATGTTTGATTGTGGTTTATTACGCTGTTGTTTATAGTACAGCGCAATTGAGTTGAAAAGAACAAATTTCACAGGTTAAATGAATTGTTACTGCAACCAAAGTTCTAGATGGTTGCATTTCATTAAAAGCTTGTTTTTTTTATTATTGCTAATAAATAACAATCAATAAACAGCATTATTTATTTAATATCATAATTATTATTATCTCCATCATCATTAATTGAATAACAGCCGATTTGCTAATAAAATTCCTTGTCAGCACACAATTTTCTTAGCCAGCCAACAACTATGTCATAGATTCTTCATTTCATTGTCCCTACACAGAATTACGATATTATAAGAAAATAACAATAAAAAGCAGCTTGCAAGCAATGCTAGTTGGTTGAATTGTACTGAATCGTACCTTGACTGCAACTGTTTTTGTGGGCGTGGTTTAACCAGAGGTAGTAAAACTTTTAATTATGGAAATGCATTCCATTGTCGCTAATTATTATTATTGCCAATATTTCAATTTTTTTTGGCAACGCCTATTCTGTTAAAGTCGGTAAAATTAGGTATGTTACTCAAAAAATGTAAAAAAAAAGGTTTTCCACCAGTTAATAATCAAAGTTAATTTTGTTTTTCAATCAAGTTAGTTGGCTATTGGAAGACAATCATTTTGGTACTAGAATTATTTTATGAGATTAATTAACCAAAAGTGGTGTCATTTTGCAAAAAGTATTGTTTTTGTACAAATATGAATTACCCCTTGTGGTTTTTTGTTTTTCAACTTTTTTTTATAGAGCACAATGTGAGTCTGCCAAAAATGAATTCATAGAAAAAACAGGTCACAAAAAATATTCTGTAAGACTTTTTTTTATTAAAAAACAAACAATTCTGCAACTTATGCTATTTTCAGTGTCAATCACGCTCAAATACAATCACAGTTCAAGAAACTGTAGCTGATATTAAACCAAAGGCTTGCATGTTCCTCATAGAAGAGATTTTCCATTCTAAATGTATGTAAAAGAGAGACATCGCGTTGCTAGTAGTAATATATGAGCAGATCTCCCTGATTTATAAAGAGAGACATAGAGTTGCTCATAAAAATTGCTCAACTCCAAACCGTTTGACTTTATCGTTGTATGTGTTTTTGCAATGGTTGTTTTTGTAAAGTTTTCTATCATTTCAATCAGCGCAGCCACCTGCTGACAGCTTTATATCAGATAATTCTCCACTGCTACATTAGTAACCTTTAATTGGTAGATTTGATGTCGTATGTTTTGTTCTTCAATTTAACTAACACGAATAAGAGCATGCAACTCCAATTTTGGAGTAAGCAGCAAAAACAAATTTTTGCTGTAAGATAAAATAGGAAAAAATTTTCATTCCAATTTGATGTTTGTTGCCAGTTTTCTTATCCCTTATTTGTGAAAGTTGAACGGGTTTAGTATCCGAACACTTGTTATTACTAGTAAATATATAGTAAGTAAATGCATCCAAAGACAGTTAAAGACTTCAATATGTGCAACTCAGTGCCGAAGCTATTAGCACAAAATCATTGAATGAACTCCTCAGAATAGTTTCCAGTGAGCAGAGTATGGTCTTATCTAGTTGGAGCTTTTTATAGTATTATGTAACACTAGGACAGTATTATATAACAATCTCGAAATAATTCATCAAAAAGCTTTGTTCATCGACATCTTGTGGTGGTAATAAAAACATATGTATTAGGTGGTACACATTTTATGTCTGTGTATTGCAGAGAAGGTATGTATAAAATCAAACATTCTACTATGACCACATCCATAAATAAGTTATTCATAACTGCCAATTCTAGCAAAAATCTAATTTTTAAATCACAAAAGTCTGTGCTTATAACAATGTTTTGTTTGAAGAAAACATTTTCTATATAACATTAATAAAGAGGATGTTAATGAATTAGGAATCAACCCTTCCACTTTATACACTCGCCAGCTTAATAAAATTATAGATAAATTTGCATATTTTTCTTAATGTACCAAGTGATTTTACAAAACACCTTTCATGGAGGCTAATGTGTGTAAATCTACTGTACATCGTACCTTGGAGATATTTTGTACCTTGAATTGTTTTATGTGTCAAGTGAGAGTAAAGGGGGAAGCCCCTTTTGTATCAGAGAATTTTGTTGATTAGAAAAGGGAACTTGTAGTAAAACAAACAAATATGCTATTCATTAAACGCAAACAGGATGATAACACCAGCTCCCACAAATACTTTAGATAACTTATGCAAACTTGGGATTCATTCAAGCTCCAAGTTTTCCTGTTGTCAATCTTAATAGAGGATATTTTAGAAATTTTTTCTGGCTTCACACGGCTTTTTGTCCTCACTCTGACTAGTCTTACGTATTCTTATATTTTAGGATGTTATGGTGACTGAAAAGTTCAAATTGGCAATTGGGAATAAAAACTTGAAAAAATCACTAGTTCTTCAGATCAAACTTTATTTTTATCAACTGTTTTTCTGCAACGTACACCTAAAAAAAAATTATTTTCCAATTATACAATTTTTTTTATAGTTTTCTACTTTCAGCATGTTTTACCGGAAAATAAAATCACCAAAACTTAAGCGGCAAGTACAAAATACTGTTTTTTTTTCTTTCAACACACTTTCTAATGCGTTAGAAATTACAGCAGGAAATAATGCTTTGAGGAGTATTTGTTGGTGGTTCATTTACAACTAGCAGTAATACAGGAAGTAGTTAAATATGCCCCACCGCTCTAGCCTAGTATTACTCTATTTGTCATTTATTCTATCCTTGCTTTACTGTACTCTCTCTATTCATACCTCTCTCTTTCTACACCATTCAAGTTGATAATAGACACTGTTAATTAGCTGGTACATGTTACTTTAAGCCACAGATTTCTCAGATACTAGAAAATACTGATTTACTTGACAAAAAATTTCCCTTTGAATACCCTAATTAATATTTTTCACATTTACTCTGGTTACTTATTTTCTGTTTTCATGATTAAACTTGGTTTTCTAAGGGATATTCCCTTTAATTCAACTAGAGAATTTGAAATTGTTCTACTTTTGCCAAGAAATAACTCACATAGCAACATCAAAAAGGATAATTTTACAGTTTATTGCATCACTTTAAAAAAATGATGGAAGCAAAAAAAATAGTTTTCAAGTGGCTTGCAAACTCTTGTCTCTAAACATTCAGGTCAGTTAGCTTTAGGTTTAGATCACAAGTCTCAAGCTTTTATTGCAGGCTTTTGTTATATAATTATATATTGGCAATCATTAAATTGGCTTACCAAGCTGCTGTTATAAATGATTACTGTAAATATTTGCCAGTTCAATTACACAAGACCAAGTTATTCTCCAATAAATCAATCAGTTAAACAAGAAATTAAAGGGTAATCTCTAAGTCCCGTCCAAATATTTCAATTGATTATTGAGCTAACCTAGCAATATAATAAAAAAATAATTTTAACCAAAACTTTGTTTTTATTTCAATGAGACAAAAAGCATTCAAACTTAATAAGTGTTTTCACCTTATTATAGTAAAACGAAAAATCCTAACTGACAAGATTCTAAAACTTTTTATAAAGAGTGTCCCATGATTTACAGGCTGAGCAAATTTTATCAGAATACATCTTAGAGAAAAGTGTTTGGAGAAATTTTCCTTGGTTACCTAGTGAACGTTGTTAATATATCTCCTTTACATTCATTGATGAAACAATGGTGAATAGCAAGCTTAGCAAATATTGACACTGTTTAGGCATACCATTGCTATAATACACATAGCATACTTCACTCACCCTCACTGACTGAGTTCTTCAGCAGGATGTAACCTTCTACATGATTGTAAAAGGTACAGCATGAGGAGAATCAAATGAATCGATGTTTGTTTAAAGCTTTAAGTTTCTAAGAGTAACTTGAAAACTGTTTTTCATGATCGCTTTGTTGTGACCAAAGCAAACACTAAGCAGGTTGTTCCATTAAATGTTTGCCCTGAATCTATTATACAAAACATTGCTAGAACAATCTACTCATGATTCAGTTAATCCTATCTAATTCGAAATGAAGGATTTCATATGGCATGCGTAACTCAGTGAAATAACTCGGTTTATCTCGTGATTTTGCACAAAGTATATTTATAATTTTGTCTATACTATTCAGATTAAATACAAAAGAATTTAACGACCCCAACTAAGTGAGCTCAACAAAAAAATAAATATAATATTGGTAACCTCGTTTTTTTCTGGAATTTGTGTTTTCTTTTTTTTTACGTCTCAGTGTCTAGATTTGCGCAAACAAAGCAAAATACCTTATCATAAATTAACAGATGTTATTAGCAGCCAAAACACTTCAGCTCTTTGCTGAATTCTCATCATTTTTCTTTACGTTTTATTACTGTGACATTGAATTTTCAGCAGCAAAAATTCAATGTTTTAATTCATTTGTGTTGCAGTATAAATAACTGTGTAATAAACCACTAATGATCGTCGTTAGTAATATTGCTACACATATCGACGCCATGTTGGTCATTAATGGAAAAGTTGCCATTTACTGTTTGATTAAGTAAGTGCAGTTTTATAGCCTTTGGCGAAATTAGTCCTCGATTTATCGCCAGAGTTGTCGACAATAGCTATTTCCAGCTGTTGCCCAAAATTCATCACGACAAAGTTATTGATAATGGCGTTTCTAGTTAGTCTTTTTCCTTACTGATGTTATTATCAAAAAATATTAATTGTGACTAATATAAAGTTGATCCAGTATCTAGCTGGATTGTCTCCACGTGGTGTGCAAACTATCATGTTGTTTCACAGATCGAACATATGCCAACCACATAGAGAGAAAATTCAAAAAGACACCTTTAAGCAACTAAAGCTTGAAAAATCTTTATCAAACGTGTTTAAATATGTTTTGCCAATCATTTTAAACAACAGCATCATGGATGCTGAGGCAATATATTCAGTGCTATCCGCCCTGCTAGTAAAAATAGTTAGATCTTTATTTGAGAAATGATGAGAAAACTAAAACCCTAAAAATGCATATACTTATGCAATGTTTTACGAACGATGAGAAAGGATAATTACAGTGTTGTAAAACAAATGCTTCTTAGAGCATGATTTTTGGCGTATCAGAATTTCTTTAAAAAAAAACACATACAAGAGGGATACAAACATTCAGCAAAACTTTTATTGTCAAAACTTGAGGTCTGAGATACCAGAAAAAATAGCCACCCAACCAGTCGTTTTCAACCTGTAAAAAATAAGCAAACAATAAAACTAAGCAATTAGCAGCAAATGAAAGACATTTGGATATATATTTGGTTTGCATTGCGCTATATGCGGTGTCTTTATAATGGATTTCTGACCAAGACTTTTGAAATCTTTGTTTGAAAATTAACGCAATCTCTTGGGTCTGTCAAAAGCTGCAGTTTTAATAATTATGGAAGAAAATGGGGGAACTCCCGTTACTGAGTAAAAACTCTACGGTGGCGAAAGAAAACGTAGAGATATTTTTTAGATATATCAGTAGTTAGTAGATTTAAATGACTGTGAGTAGATAGCATTGATATCGTGTGCAAACATTGTAACTGATTAAAGTATTTTTTTCCTGGTGACTTGCAACCCATATGCTATAGGCTTCCAATTAAATATTATTGTTTAAGCTGGTGTTGTTAGGTTCATACTTCATATGAAACATTCGATTTTTGTTAGATATGTATGATGTGTGTGTCGAGTGACTGTAATTATATGGGAATGTTTTAATACTGTGAATTGTCCGATCGTTATTAGCCCAAAATCATTAAATGAACTTCGTAGAACCGTTTTCAGGAAGCAGTGTATGGCCTTTATCTAGTTGGATTTTTTAATATGTAACACCAGGACAGTATTACATAACATTCCTCAAATAATTGATCAAACAGTTTTGTTCATCCACACCTTTTGGTGGTAATAACAACATTTGTATGAAGTGGTACACATGCTTAAGTAAGTTCTTGATAACTACTAATTCTAGCAAAAAGCTAATTTTTAAATCACAACAATCAGTGTTTGTAACAATGTCTTGTTTGAAGAAAATACTTTAACATATATTTATAGAAAAATAATAAAGAACATGTTAATGAATTGGGAATCAAACCTTCACTTTATACATCCGTCAGCTGAATAAAATTATAGACAAATTTGCATGTTTTTTTAGTGTACCAAATGATTGTACTAAACACCTTTCATTGAGGCTAATGTGAGTAAATCTACTGTACAGGACATTGTACCTTAGAGATATCTCGTACCTTGAACTGTTTTATGTGCTTAATGAGAGTGGATGGGGAAATCTCTTTTGTACAAGAGATTTTTGTTCGTTAGAAAAGGAACTTGTAGTAAGACAAACAAATATGCTATTCATTAAACACAAACAGGATGATATCAGCAGCTCACACAAATACTTTAGATAACTTATTCATACTCGAGATTCATTTAAGCTTCAAGCTTTCCTGTTGTCAATCCTAATGGAGAATGTTTTAGACTTTTTCTGGCATCACACCGCCATTGAATAATTATACCATTTCAACATATTTTACAAGTTAACAAGCTGAAAGGTGTGTAATCTGCAGTATTTCCTTCTTGTTCAGATATTACTCAAAAACTTTGCCAAGGCACCCATTTGGTATGTAAACAAACTGTGTTCTCTTTAACATATGCAGGTGGTTAAAGTATCTATTGGTGCAATAGTGAATCCGTTAAATGGAATAATATAAAAACACAATACAGATTAAAAATTTACTGTACTTTTTAAGTTTTTGACAACATGTATTTTTCCTACCAGAATTCAGCCACAAATTGAGTAATGTAAAAAACTTCCTGTTGAACATGTAGGGAACGTTGGCATATCTCCTTTACATTTCTTGAATCACCGGCTGTGCAAATACTGACACCATTTAAATACGCAATTCCTAAAATTCATAAATCTTGCTACACTCACTATCACTAACTGGGTTTTTCAACAGGATGTAACGTTGTACATGATTGTTAGAGGTGCAGCATGTGATGAGATCAATTGAATCTATACTTATTCAAAGCTTTCCCTTTCTAAAAAGCTGTTTTGAAACACAATTTTGTTTCACTCTCAGTTAATATAATTACCTATCATTCAATTTCGTCAAATTAACAGCCTTAGAAATTCGCTCATTGATTAGTTTTTATCCTAGTCATTAGATTGTGCAAAGTCAACTTGCTCGAAAATAATTGTTTAGTTGCGTGTTATATGATTAAAATCAAAAATCCTGTGCCTTCATAAAACAAGAAACTGATGCAATATAAAACACAAAAAAAAAAAAAAAAATGCTGTACATTTTGCAATTAAACATCATCATAAACATATTTATAAACTAAAATCTCTTTCTGTAAAAAATTTTTGCTAACTGACTAGTCTCCACATGATCCAGTTACAACCATATTGTCTCCTAAAAACATTCATGTAAATGGGAAATTTTATTAAAAATGGCAAACTGAAAGCGAAGATGCTAAAAGCAATTATTTATTGATAATTAATTTGAAATTTAAATACAAAGGAAATAAAAAGAGTGAGAAACAAAATAAGAAACTGAATAACTGGCTTTAAATAAAAATACCACTTTATTTGCTGTCGTACTGTTTGCAGTTTTTTTAACAAAGTGTTAACGTAGCTTTTAATCTTTAAGAGAAAAATCTTACATAAAAGTTGGTCAGTTTTATACAAATTGGTTATTGTTTTTATATCACAGGATTAAAAACATTTTATATCCCAACTTCAGTTTATCAATGAAGCAATTGATGGGACAACATATCACAAGTAATGTTTTTTCCTTTACAGTATGCATATTGAATCAATTTTCATATATAACCTGTCTAGAAAAGAGAGTGATTTGAATGGAACTAATTTATTGTCATCAGTAGAGCCAACCCTGGAGAGTTACAAACCGTCGACTGTGGTAAATGGAAGTAAATGGGGGAGCTCCCATTACTAAGTAAAAACTCTACGGTGGAGTTAATCTTTAGAGATATCAGTAGTAATTAGTAGATTTAAATGGCTGTGAGTACATAGCATTGTTATCGTGCGCAAACATTGTAACTGATTAAAGTATTTTTTCCTGGTCACTCGTTTCCCACCATGCACAAGGTTTTCGGTAAAATTTTATGGTTTGAGCTCGTGTTTTTTCATACATACATAAGTAGAAACGGTGAATTTTCGTTGGAGTTGTATCTAGTATATTCAGGTTTGAACTGAAGCAAATAGTTATTAGTAGTCTTACAGTTGCATCAGATTTTTAAAACATTTGGAGTTGTCTACTTGTCGAGATGAAAACTAGCCTGACTCCTGGGAACTTTTGTGTTCACAAACAGAACAATACATTAGTGGTACGCTGTAGGAAATTGGTTGTGAAGGCTGTTATGCAACGGGCATCATGAGATGCGAACAATGAAATATACAATCATTTTTTTTTGTTGAGTCAAGAATCTATTGCATTTTATTAATTTATTTGTTTTGCGAGTTTTTTAACAATTTAGTTTATATTTGTGATGAAAAGCTCAAAAGTCTTTTTCACTCTAATTTGTGTGGAAAAATAAATAAACATTTTCCATGAACTTTTATTATCAATAATATATGAATGTTATTCTTATCCCCATTAAGCATCCGCTAAACTTGATGGTTTATATTTTGCTTTTTTTTAGGCTTTTGACATCTGTCTCAATTTCATATAACAAGATGGCACATATTTCTACCAGTGGTGTATTCATGTATTATTGGTTTTTACATAACTGTAAACAACGTATGAACTAGGTGTATTGTTGGTGCTATTACTTGTGACATTGTGTTTCTAGACTAATGAGTTCAAGCAAAGTTTAAAAATGATTTGTTTTAAAAGCAAAATTGTTTTCGCTGATCATTACTTCAACTATCAATGTATTGTTAAATGTAGAGGACTCGAGTGTTTTTGCGCCTTGTTAGATCTTAACATAAATAGATCTAAATTAAAACATATTGCGCATAAGCGTAATGTGAATTTTTTTGTGAATTCTTGAAACACTCTAAAACCAACTACACTTAAAAATATTGCCGTGGTTGTTGGCCATTAAATATACTTCACAAAATTGCTTCATGAGCTTAATTTTTGTTTGTCAGATTCTGAGAGGAAATATTGTGGAGTTCATTCTCCCAAATTGACATTAGGGACATAGGAAAATTGGGACATAGGGACAAAGGGACATAGGGACATTGGGAATATCGGGACCTAGGGACATATGGACATTGATCTAACGTCCGGATGCTTGATAAAGAATATAAAATATTCCCATTTTTGTCAAAGTGTACAACTCGTGGGATAAATGTTGAAATGATGATATTGTGTATGTTGACCTTGCGGTAACAACAGCGAATATTTTTTTACAGCCAAGTCTACATTCATTTAAGTACTGTCCATTTTAATTCAAGCGGGCGCCTGTGTTCATTCCAACTATTTTTGCATTCATTTATGTCGACAGTAGCTCCTGTCTATGCTCATTCCAATCCCTAATAAATTGATGGATAGATTGAGGTATCACTGATATGTCCATCGGTGGTTGGTTATCATGTGCAATCTACCGTTGGTTATTCGTTATAAACCATTTAATTAGCAGTTTCATCATTCATTTTTCTTATTCTTTTATTTGTCATCAATTTGAATTATCCATCATTTTGCTAGCAATCAGGAAGAAAAACGATATTATCTGCCATAGATCTAGTAGGGCATAGCCTTACATAGTTAATTAATTATCATCTGTTATGTTGTATAAACAACACAAATTTTCAAGCAATAAAAATTCTTGAAAAAGAAATCGATAGACTTTCCTCAAAATTTGCAAGCGAACACAGTAGGACACAAATCAAACATTCAAGAAGTGTATCAAATTGGATACAATCTTACATAATTGTTGTATTCAGGGCATTTTCATCACATCATAGCTGAAAGCCCTCTTACAAAATAAACAAACGGATAATATAATTCCAGCAAGCTACACACAAGAAAAGTGCATGAAGATGAAAGCTACAATTATTTGGGACTATTGAGTGTTTTTTTAATTGTTTGTTAGATGTAAGAAGGTATCCCACCATGGCTAAGGTTTAATATAATATAATTGGAGAAAGTTAGCTGGACAGGAAACAACAGAACAAACAAGGATAGACAACATTATGGCAGTGCTAACTACAGAGTGTTATCAGTAATCATTGAAAACGCAATGTGTTTTTAAGTTCAATCACTTTTTAAATATTTAGTTTTTAAACATTCAAAAAAATTTAACTTGCAAATTAGGGCAATAGTTTAAAGATAATTAACAGATAGGGGTGGAGCCTATTGTAAGGCAGGTGTAACATTGTTTCCTCTAGCAAACATATCAGTAGCTGTGTAAAGGTTGGTAACGTCTGTAACGTTTTTGGCCTCTGTTACATAAGATTCATTAGTAGTTGTTGCATTTGTTGAATGATCAATCAGAGTGTCACATCCTACAACCTGTGAAATAGAAGTAACAGTAAAAAGTGACAGTGGTCAATGGAGTACAAGAGTAAACAAGTGGCAGTGGTGGATGAAGGACAAGAGTAAAAAAGTTACAGTGGTGGATGTAGTACAAGAGTAAACAAGTTACAGTGGTGGATGTAGTACAAGAGTAAACAAGTGGCAGTGGTGGATGTAGTACAAGAGTAAACAAGTGACAGTGGTGGATGTAGTACAGGAGTAAACAAGTTACAGTGGTGGATGTATTACAACAGTAAACAAGTGACAGTGGCGGATGTAGTATGGCAGAAAGGAATTGAGTGGAAATCTGATTATTTACTGCAAACAGTTTTTGTAAACCGGCGGTTGCTAGGTAACCAAAGTATACCATGGCCCATGCTTTTTAAACATAACAAAGAGTAAGCAACTAAAGGAAATACAACAAACAACAGCTGGAATGGTATATGCATAGAGTTACCACTGTAATAATGAGTTTATAACATTTAAAGTGATATTGCCAAGTAACCAATCAGCTTTATTGCTGCCGGCAGCAGATGGGATTCTTGAAGCGGTGGCCACACCTAATTTTTGCAATCAGAAGTTTCAATAGTGATACAGGTGCACCACCAACAGCAAGCTTACATAGCTACAGGTATACTTTACCTGTAGAGTGAAGTCTAGCATTGCATTGTGTACTGGTACATCATATAACTCTGTAGGAGGAGTTGACGTAAGCTTGGTAGCTTTGATATTACCTGAGGACATCACATGCAGCAGACACGGTGCAGATGTGTCAAATGTCTCATATCTAGGAGGAAAAAAAACAACAGCTCGAAGCATAGTCAAGTAATTAAAGATGACTTTCAAAAAATCCTACGAGATAAAGCGGTGAGGGGTGGGGCGAGTGTGGGGTTCTAGTATTTTACCTTACAGGTTTTTATAGAAACTTAACAACTCACCTAAAGTTGACTTCATCAGGTACGTTGAGTCTTACAAAATGTCCGTCAGCTGGAACTGGCTGCCCAGATTCCTACAAAAGTTACACTCAGATGTAGTTGTTGGTTATCGTATCCTCATTGGTGTGATAACTCCTAAAAAGTTTTGATGGAACTCAGATGCCACAGATAAACTTACCATCGGTTTAACAGTTAGCTTGTCACCACAACTAGCTGATAGGTAATTTACTGTTGAACCAGTGATGTTATTTAGTTGTGGGGAGATAACTTTCCATATAAATGTACTAGTTGTTACAACTTGTACTGAGTTGTATGCTGGATGTAGAGGTTTCATTAGAAAGTCTACAATGTTATACAATTAAATAATAAAGTGGAAACTAAACCAAAACTACTGTAACTAAATGAAATCTATTAAAAAACACAAAAATACTTACCAAACCGAGTAGAATGGGAGTCATAGATGCCATCTACCACAACTTCTGCAGACTCTGTGATTCTCAATTGTTTGAAGTCATAAGTAGTAAGTCTGTAGCACTCTGTACTCTCTGGTGTAGGAGGTAATTGTCGTTTGAATCGCAAGTTATCATGAGGTATTGCATTGCTTATTCCTATGACAAACTATAAATGAAAAATTAGTTAGCATCACTTATTATCTATTTCAAATATAATTATTATTAAACAAATGGCTTGGTAGTTTCACTATTTGTCAACCAGTGCTGAATAGACACATCAAAATTGAACCTTAAAAGAAAAAATTTGCTGATTCTTGGCAGATCTGCTTCAGACTTTTCACCATCAACAAATTTCAGAGAGATAAAATTAAAAAAAGTGTTGAAAAATTTGAGATCATAAATTTACGCGATGTTAAGTTGCTTTCTATTAAAAAACAAAGACAGCAAACAAGTGAGTGCTCAATA
Source organism: Cryptosula pallasiana (assembly GCA_945261195.1). Lineage (NCBI taxonomy): Eukaryota > Metazoa > Bryozoa > Gymnolaemata > Cheilostomatida > Cryptosulidae > Cryptosula > Cryptosula pallasiana. The sequence goes on along the minus strand of OX183132.1, from coordinate 46,281,093 downwards.
ATTGGAATTAAAAAATTTGTTAAAGAATTATTTAGAAAAATGTTGCAAGGATTTTTGTATGTTTTGTTTATGCAGTTTTGGTTTTTCAAACAAGCTCCAGTTAAATTTTGATTCTGTAAACCTGATGTGAGATTGAAAGTTACTAATTTAAAAATAATTATTATAATTCTACTTACCAAACTGGCTAAAGCAATCAACTGCAACATGCTGATGTAACTAGACAGTAGTGATTCTATCACAAAAACAGTAAAAATTAGCCTGAGAGAAAAGAGAGAGTTTATGAACTGAAAATGAAATCTTCTACTTTATATACCCACCAGCTGAGAAGAGATAACGAGTAATTTTATGTCAACAGCCACCCTCTTGTCAATGTCTAAATTCCAATCGATTGATTCACAATGAAGACTGCTAGTCACGTTACAGGAAGCAGCAATGCTCCTACACACACACTTTCAACAGCGATGAGTGTAGAATTAAAAGTTGGGGGAAACTCTTCGAGCCCAGAAAATTTTGGTTGTTGAAAAAGAAAATCAGTGGAAAAACAAACAGATAAAGCCTTACATCAATCCTCAAGTAGATTGCACAACATACAAAGATAGCAGGTATGAACTTTGACTTGGTTTCAATTAATCGTCGACTTTAAACTTGAATGCAGAGTTTCAGGGTGAGGAAGCTTAGTAAATTTGATTTTTTTTAAAGTTATCTAGTATGAAAGTTTTTGTGGGCAGCAAATTGAATTTTCTTTTTCACATTGTCAACATTGTGTAAAAGTTGAATTGGTCGAGACTCGTTAATGAAAACACAAATTCAAAACCAATTTTGAAACTAGTTATTTTTTGTCATGGTATGAAAAATGTTGTTAGTCGTTTTCAGTTCAGTTTTCACTTTTCATGAACTGTCAGTATAGAAAGCATGGCTTTTATACTGTGCTAGTTTGTGATGTACTTTCAGATTGAACAAAAGTCTCGGCAAGGTTGTTCACTGAAGTCTATGGAAGTTGTGGTAACGCACTGGAAAATTATCTGTCATGTTGTAAAGAAACAATTCTTATTGCCCAAAGTATTGTGAACAGACAAAAATTACATCAATTCGTTGACAAAATAACTAATTCAGTAAAATTTGCTGAATCATCAGCAAGATATCTAACACCTGTCCCTCTCACAAAGTAAAAGTTACGAATCGCACAAATAAGTAGAATTCAAGCAAGTACTTTACAGTCGGGTGGCTAGCACACACTTAACAATTACAACTTTTCTTGTGTACAATTAAAATATTTTTACTGTCAGGCGCGCCATTGCATCATTTATGGAAACTGGAGATTGAGTTAGCAAAAATGTTAGTGTTTTTGTTTCTATCTTTATTCGGCTAAACATTAGAAGTTACAGGGAGAGATAATGCTCGCCATACTCTACAATTTTCTTCTACTAGCCAGTCATTTTAAAACCAAAGAAACTGGTGAGCCGTCTGCTAAGCAGCAGCAATAACACAAATGGTGAATTTTCGCCTGTTTGGAAAAATTAGCAAATAGTATTAGACATTGATCACAAATGTATTGAGTATCAATATATCAGAATGAAAAGCACTATACCAACAGAACTACATAGTGAGAATATCTCACCGATAAATGGCTCAAGAGCAAAAACTGCATCCCGGTTTTAATCTTTTTTTTAAGTATTCCACAGGAGTGCTTGAACCCAAAATGTTTGTTTCAAGAAAAAAAAGATGTTTCATGACTTAAACTAACAATCACCATCATAGAGCCTACCAAAAAGTGTTAAGTACAGCATACATATTGCTTCATGCAAACATTATTTTTTAAATATATAAAGCTCAAAAGATATGTCTGTATGTCTGTCACTCCATTGGGGTGACTGCCTAAATATACAGTTTGCTATAACAACTCCCTTGACCTTTAATCTGATGTATAGTGGGGGTTTACTATTGTTGTTGGTTCTCAGACTAGAGATGTTCGTAAATTAAACATCTTTTCAAATTTAAAAATGTACTTGGAGAAAAACGCTGTATCATAAATAAAGTGCCAAGTGTGTAAAATATGTACACACACGTAAACCACTACCTGAAACTGTATGAAAAAAACGCAGTAAAAAACGTTCTATTAGATGAAACTGATGTACGGCAGGATTTTGAGGTTTTTACTAGTTCTCAAATAGAGATATTTGTTAATTTGATATTTGCAATAATAAAAGTGGAGACGAATTACTAGCAGTTACATTTGCTAATGCTGATTTGTTAATTGCTAATGCAACTTTGTGCTGGCTTAAGGCGAACATCATTTCCTTCAACTACGCCTAGAATGCAACAAACCTGTGTCACCTTTCTAATTGAGCTTGAAAATATTGATACGAAGAGAGAAAGAGGCAAGAGCGAGACAGTGGTGGAACAGGGCGGAGCAAAAAGTAGAGCAGGAAGGGAGCAAGAGAAGAGAAGGCCCGAGGCTGAACGTGGCAAGAATAGGGCAAGCTGGCATAAGGGTATTTGAATGAGAAAGATAATACTGCTATTTTTATCTATAATATATTGCTTGTATCAACCTTGAATTTTTTGACGCAAATCTGAAAAATCTTGATTCAACATCCGAAAAAATAATAATAAGACATTAACTGCAAAATAAAACTAAAGATGATGATAAATTGATGCAGATTTATTTAGAACCAATTAATCTCAATTAATCTTATGTAATAACATAAAAATTGCGCGGAAAAAAGTTCTGAAGGTCATTAGAAGGTTACAACGATGCCTTTTGCCAAACCAAACAGGATCTAAATTATTGAAAACCTCTCCTGGAGTCACGAGGAACTCTGTTATCACTCCTTTCAGCTGGCTTAAAAGCAGATAAAAACTTGGTGAATCATAAATGGTTCGACTTTGAGTTGTTTGTTCTGGAAATGTGATATGTACAAAGTTCTACAAAACTTCCTGATGCCGCATCGAAGTGAAAAATATTCCAAGTTTTTGACTTGTAGTGAATATTTATAGTTTTATATTATATCATTAACCTTCGTTATATAAGGAGTTATTTGAACAGGTGATGTACTATAATTAACAATTAACAAAAATTCAAATTTGTTCATTTAATCTATTATTTCAATAAATTAGTACAAAGAGACCAAACAAAGTGATACTACCCAACCAACAGCTTTCCAAATTTGCTGATAGACGCAGAAGGATCAGTTAATGAGCCACAAATAACTGAAGCAGGAAAGAAGAACAAACTGACCCAAGATACGAATGTCTGAAAAGACGAAATCAAACATGAGTTGATTCATTGGTTTGGTATCTCAATATTGTTTATACATTCACCAGTAACAGTTTTGATTATTTTAACTAGTCGGGTGTTCTAGCTACTTGGGGGCAGTTTATCGCAACTGAATTCTACAAGCAGATATGTACTCTAAAAGCTTATAGCTGCATACCTGAGAGGTGGTGAAAACTAAATTAATATTAAAAGAAAACTTTAGTTAACAGTACACAGTGCAACTAAACACAATATACATTAGCTGCTGTTGCATTTTATAACACATATTTTGTGTTTGAGATGGGATTATGCTGATACAGGCCGAAACTGCTAAAATTTCTTTACAATTAACAAATTTTTGTTGTTGCTTTTGCTGATGTTGCTCCTGCTAAGTCTGGAAAAAGAGAACAGTTTTTGATGTCTTTGCAGCTAGTATAATTACCTATAAGCTACTGTCACTGCTACTACTTGATTACCTACCTGTCACGTATCCTGATTATTTCCAGGATCCAAAAAATTTTTGATGAAAAACGGGTTTCCCATTCCTTACTACTGCTAAATTCCCTGAAAACTCCTGAAACTGAAATATCCTCCTAAAATCCTTTTACAAATTTTACTTTTATTTTCTCTTTCTTTGACAAAGTCTAGACTTTGAGGTAGCTCATAGTTTACATTGTTTTCACACTATCTTTATATCCATAGCTTCAGTCTGTTTGACATAAAGTTTATTTTATACTGGATCCCATATTTAGGTTGCAATCAGCTCAAATACTGGTTTTCTGAACTAACAAATGGCCTGTTATTTTACTTTTCATTTATAAAGTCATCCAAATACTCTTTTACACCCAGTTGTTGCTACTGAAACCAAATGGTCGAAAGTGTATTTGTTGTTTTTACAAGCCAACACAACAGGTATGTTGGACTGCTACTAATATATTTTACTGTTGATACTACTGGTACCAAGTAGTAGCAAGTAGCTACTAGTACTTGTAGATTATTGTATTATTCTTTTTAATATACTTGTCATTAAATATTTAATAATAACTGTTGTTTTGTTTATCAGTAAACATTATTTTTGTATCAAATGTTATTTCATTTGTTGCTTTGATCTACCTTCATTTATTATCAATTCTATTTCTTATATATTATCACTTATCATTTCAATTTGTTCGAACAATTATTTTATTTATTATTGATTATTATTTCCTCTATTATCAATTATCGCTTCAGAAGATTCAAAATACTATAGCTCTTTCTTATTTTAAATTTATTATTACCATCATTATCATTATTTTGTTTTTTTATGGATTGTTTTATGACAAAAGGCCTCTTTAAATTCAAAACCATTATAAACAAGGCTACAAATTTTTACGCACTAAAATTCAGGCACTGGGCATAGGCAATTTTAAAAAAGCAAAGTTCTATAACTTTCCAAAACCCACATTTAAAGTGTGAAAAGAGGTTTAAAGGTACCTTAGGAAATACGAAGCACAAAGCTATAGCTGTGATGAGTTGAAGTAAATGGGTGAAATTCCATTACTTTTACAGAGGAGGAAGAAATGCAGAGATAATCTCAAGATATATCAGTAATTAGCAGATTTAAATGACTGTGAGTAGATAGCATTAATATCGTGTACAAACATTGTAACTGATTAAAGTATTTTTTCCTGGTGACTTGCTACCCATAATGCTCATAATGTCATTGCGACAGAAATAAAGAATTTTTCTGCAGACACCCAAAATTGGTTCTCAAATTAGATGTTCGGTTTTACTATCACGCGCAATTTTTCATCTGGCTCGAACTTTCACGCTGCACGCATAAAAACTGAATTAGTGATTTCTGTCTATGTGATCGCAATTAGCGCACACGCATTGAACACAAAGTCAACGCTTGTTTATTATGCAAAATTTATATGTGAAATGGTAACAAGGGAATTTTCAAGTGGTCCAATGTGAGCACAACTCGATCACAATCACAAGAGTCATCTTACACTCTTTACACGAATAGAATAGAAGAAAATTGTACTTGTTTCGGTGAATTTGGAAACAATAAATGGTATTCATACAAGAATGAACAAGTATTGGGTATGTAGAATAACAATAAATTAAAAAATAATTAAAATAAATAGCTGGATTTGATTATCCAAATAAATACTGTATAGCCAAGAAATATATATACTTCCGGTCCAAAGATGACCTCAATTTGAGGCAAGGTAAAATTTGCGGCGCATTTCTGGAAGAGGGGTATTTTGCAGGCTTGTGAATCAGCACTGAGTAGGCCTAGAGGGTTTTCAATATATCAATATGCTGCTTCAGTCTTGAATATTCAAAGATTCAGCAAGGATATGTTCAATGTTGGCATGCTATAAGTTCATAGTTTTTACGAAAACCTTAACATATTTTTAAACTGTTTTTTTATGCCAAAAGAGTTAGCGGAGATAATCTTTTCATATCTTTTTGACTTTCCAATGTTTTAGACATATGCACAAAATTTTTGAAATATTCAAACCGCCTATTCATGCTTGTCATTGACTTAGATTTGCAACAACTTTTGATACTAACCACGCAACTTTGAAAAACTTTTATTTTACAGTTTGCAAGTTTCACGAGAGTGACAACTAGTTTGATTAGAGAAAGGAAAGCTGAAACATCATGCCAAAATTTGTTTTTCAGGACTTGAATATTACAAAAGGTTCTTGACTACCAATGAGCCTTTGCTTTTATATCTCTGTCAAATTGAATATATCAATTATTGATAGTTGTTCTTTTTTAGAGTTGCATTTGAATTATTACAAAGTGTTATTGATAGGTAACTAAAGCAGGTGTGAAAGTCTTCAACATCCTATCAATTGAAAGTATTTTGAATAAATCAAAAAATTCGATTAATTTGAATAATTCAAAGTTCATTTTATACTTTAGAATAACAGGGAGTTTTTTCAACCTGCTTGTTAGACTTCCAATCATCCCCTAATAAATCAAATCAACCATGACCAGCTGACTTGAGATTAGAAGTTGTTTGCCCCTGTATTCCTCTAAGACGGGGAGAAAACTCCCAATTATATGAAAACCCCGGAATAAGGATGACTTTCAGCTCTGATTTTACAACGGCTTCAAGTATATTAGAACTTGTGTATTTTTTTACTCACACAAAATTTTTAGATATTTTGGGCTCCAACTATAAAGTTAGCTAACATCCGACGCAACATTTTCTTCCCTGTTGATGGTAATATAAATTTTCAAACCAATGACGATGAAATATTTGTTCGTGTCAATTAATGAAGTGTTTGTATTTATTTTTACTCATTTTGTACATTTGTCTATTGCAGGTTTAATCTTTGGTTGCTTTCTTGATGCTGCTTCCAATTCATGCCTACTGATGACTTTTGAGTTCAACTTTTTCTTTGGTTGCTTCATGTGTATTATTCTTATGTTTGTATGAAAAATAGCGTGCTCAATGATGTATTGCTGAAACTTTATGACTAAATTGGGTAAAATGTTTATATGAACGGTTTTTAATCGAGTTAAAACCAAAGTAATGAAATTCGTTTCAGGGTATTGTCTATAAACTTTTTGACGATATTGGTGTAAAATGTTGAATAAACGTTTCGCAAATTTTTTATAACAACATTGGTGTAACTTCTTTAATTAGTGTTCTGTAAGCAATCTATAACAACGTTTCTGTAACATGTTTACTGAATGTTGTGTAAATTTTTTGTAACATTATTCGTGTAACATGTTTAATGAATATTTTGCACACGCTTCATAACAAGATTGGTGTAACCTTCTTTGATGCATGTTTTATAAACAGTCCATAACAACGTCGCTGTGACATGTCTAATAAATGTTTGCAAAAAAATTTTTAACGGCTTCGACGAAACATGTTTAATAAACGTTTTTTCAACATTTTATAATAACATTAATGTAACGTTTTCAGTGAATCTTTTGTAAACATGTTCAATAAATGTTTTGTGAACATTTTGAAATGACAAGTAGTGAAAACATTAAACAAACGTTTGTAGGACGTTTTAGGAGGACAATGGGGGTAACATTGCAACAACATTGAAAAGTGCCTACAAAAAGGCATGAAATAAAAGTTTTGCATCCAATGTCCAGAGGACATATATGACATCCAGGAAATGTTGATGGAGCATTATAATATACCATCACCTCAACATTGTGCAAATGTTTGTGGGTAACATAGTGAATAACACCGTACTAAGGTTTGAGGGTGTCTACAGAAAGTTGTGTAATAGTCATTCTGCGCACAATGCTTAGGGAATGTTGATGTACATTCAGGCAACACTAATGCAAAATATTGAGTTATCATTACATACACGTTGTATAAATGTTTGTCCATAACATTGGGAATAACATTTAAATCACATTCAAGGGTGTCTATAGAAAGTAGTGAAGTGAAAGTTCTGCACAAAACATTCAGAGGACCTTCACCGACATCTAGACAACATTTGTACAACATTCACTTACTTGCTGGGATTGAACAAAACTTTGTGATAAAATTCTCTGGCTTTCTGCGTCATGTAAATTCAATTTTTTTTAATTAGAGGCTGGCTAACTCAAAAGGGGTTAACTTGTTTTGTATAAAGTGTGATTGCATGTCTGTAATGCAGTGTGTACATTTAGTGAGAGCCTGTCAATTGGGCTTAGAAATTGAGAACTTTCCTACTTTCATTTGAGGTTTGATTTGTTGAGTTAACTTTATGAAACTATCACAAGATTTGATTAAGATTAAAAAAGGTGAGCCATGTTTTTGATCAACAAACACGCGAATAATATATTGCCCTTTCCAATAGTTTCATTTGATTTATCACCAATAAAGCTCAAAGGCTACAGCTTGTAACAATGAGACTTTCCAGAATCGCTGAAGATTGAATCATGTTCTGAAATTTTGCAACTTTTGTGTAGAGTTTTGTTATTCGCTAAGTTGATTGCTAACACAATCACTATATGTACATGATGCTTTAACAGTCCGTAAAACACTCTCTACATGTTATCTAACCTTTAATGTGGTTTTCTCTGTTATTTTATGTATTAATAAATAATAATAGAACACTTGTCTACCGGCAAATATTGATGGAGCTATTTAAATGTAACTCTATTGCTAAGATATATTGCATTTATACAAACAACCAGGAATATTTAGCCTTACATGAGACAGTTGAGTCCAAGTGGCAAAGCTTCCTAACTTGACAAATTATAAAACGAGCGACTTTGTATAGCGAACTATATTTTGTCTAATTTACGCCGCCTAACCAGTAATAAGTCAACATGTTTTTGTTTAGTACAAATCTTTTATTATCTGCTGATTTTTTGGTACTTATGAGTTAGTGATCTGTCTGCTTCTGAAAAATTAATAAAAATAAGGGTTCTTGTAATTAAAACTAAAATATTCACATTACCATCAATTTGTGATACGAACACAATAGAGCATCTATGGCTGCACGGTATTGCCAAAGCACTACTATTCGGTATTTTGTATAACCAAATGCCATGTACAGATTTTACCGACCAGTTCTAACAGCACCAGTTTGTGCAATATACCGAAGGGAAACTACTCAGAAAAACCACCGGAATACCGAATTTACTGAGAGAGGGCAATTCCAAAATAAGTTGCTGGCTCATTCATGTGGCCAAAAAACGGCCATGAAACTTAGCTCCCAAGCTTGTTTGTAAAAGTCAGAATTGTTAGCTTTTGTTTCTAATTTATGGTAAACTGCACACCTACTTCGTATTCCCGGTAACCCCTGTACTAAACAACTCAAAATGAATGAGAAAGAAATGATAATAATTATTATAAATAATTTGGTAGAATAATTATTATTATATTTAATTAATTAATAGTTATGATGATGATAATTGATTATCCGTTGTTAACACCTTCCCAAAACCAAATAATAATGCAGCATTTATTTCATATTAAATAGATACTCTACAACAACCTCAGGCTTACAGCCCAACTCTTGATGGTATGCTAACCACAAAACGCTAAGGTCCAAGCAAGCCGCAGACTCTGCATCATGATCGGGCTAGCATAGACGTAAGTCTTGATAAAACATCTGGACACATTATTGCTCACTTATATTTTGTATGTGGAAATAGGTTATTTAGCCTTCCTATATGTTTTTAGTTACAGTTTAATCTACAACATCACTGTGAAGCGGACGAGGATTTGCTCGTTTGGTGGAAAAACTATGCTCATCAACTTCCACTCCTGTCGCAGCTGGCTAGAAAAGTATTATGCACCTGTGCAACATCTGTGTTGTCAGAGCGGCTCTTTGGCCTGGCAATAACATATATATAGTATCCAAAAAACTAATTCCTTTGCTACCCGTCACATCAACATGTTGTGCACTTCAGGGTTTGATTCAAAGGCTGAGTAGTTACTACTGTTTGCTATGTCACCCAATAATATTTGTGTGTTCTCTTTGAGTGTGTGAATATATGTATGTATATACATGTTCATTGTTTGTGTTGTCATTCTTATGTATATGTACATATCACATCTGTAGAATTTATTATATTATCATGTTTTTTGAGTGTTATCTTATTACCGCCTTTTTATCATAATACAATACTCTCATTTGCACGTTCCGTTTTCGTATATTTAGTTTTTTTAAATGCTATTATTGTGCACATATACACATCTGTCTGTTTGATGACACTTTTTTATCATCAAGGTGCTGGTGTGTCATTATGATTTTTGTTATTTTCACTTGCAATTATTACGATAGTAGATGATGATGATCATCATCTACTATCGTAATAATAAAATTATTTATTATTATGATAATAAATATTATAAAAATAATATTATGAATTATTTATTACAGTAATAATAAATGATAATAGTGATGTCTCAGCTATCTATTATTATCTGTATCAGTACCACAATTCAATAGATGAACTGAAAATAAATTTAAACGAGCACTGCACTTTAATACGTATGAGCATGACGACGAGGTGAAATCATTGCCGTCCTCACTGTCAATCGTAACCACCACGTCATTGTTTGGCGTATATATTTTGATGAAGAATGTTCAATTACTTGAAAGAAGAAGTGGAGGGGTCTGCAAAAGAGAATAGTTACGTTTCTGGTAGTTATCACGGTATACCGCACACGTAGTTACCGACTATTCAAACGTCATCGGTGGCGATATTTTCGTATTTTACCGGAGATTCGGTTAATACCGATGATTTGTGAAAACAACAACCGCTGTTACCGAAAACACTACTGTCGGTAATATCGATTATTATTGAATTACCGTGCATGCCTTCAACAGCTGTCATTGATGTTACCAAGTTAGTTGAGGTCAGCGAAACAAACCTTTCAGAGTTTCATGTCGAGCTGCCAAAATGAAGTATCAGAAATACTAACAGCCCTCAGTAGCGAATGGAATACAAAAATGGCTTTACCAAAGCGTCGTCAGACATAAATGGTGCAATAACCTCTCACTTCTACCTCCAAAAGTAGCCATTAGAAATATTTGGATCGCAAACATCCATGCGAGATGTTAAAAAAGTGAAAAGGTGAGGAAGGGGCGGTACCAGGATGAAAAAGCAAACCTAAAACGAACAAAATAAAATGCTACTCAAATCCACCACACAACCTTGTTTCAGAAACAATTCACTATAAACACCAACGAATGCATTATATCATGTAAAGACTGTTATGTATCACTTGTTGGTGGGTGTGACAGCTAGGAAGCATAAACACAGGTTGAAGCGGGGGTTTGTACTACCCTCAATCCAACTTTGTTAGACTAATAGGTTCTTCACTAAATCATAGGCTAACGTCCTGTCTAAAGTAATTATTATTGTAAGTAAAACTACAGCTTTGATGTAACATCCATTAACTTACGACAGCGGTACTGATCTTAGATCTATTTGCTTAATACAGCGTTACTGATCTAATATCCATTTCCTTAAGACAGCGGTACATCAAAGGTACAACAGCAGTGCAAGAAAGGTATAACATTGATTTGTTAGATATCAAATCTGGTAAGTGTAAGTAAAGTTGTTAGCTTTTTACGTTAAATCTTTTGATTTCTTTTTTAATCTTGGGAGCAAAACGTAGCAACAACAAAGATATTTTTCTCGGCATCAAATGCTGTTCATTGCTTCAGAATTGAATGTCTCAGCAGAGTAGTTATTGGGTAGTTCCAACAATCTATATTGAAGCGTTAACAAATTTCTGTTTTTTTTTGTGAATAAATAAATGAAATCCACTCTGTATTCTTTTATGGCTCATTCCACTTTGTGTTGAGACCAAACTATTTCACTCTTCAGTTTCAATGTTTCAGTGTTGAGGAGGTTCTCCTGCAAAAACTGACCTACAATGTTTTCCTGCAGACTTTGGAACAGTTAATATTTTATGGTTGATTTTGTCTGATAAATGAATTACCCATTTCTCTTTTTTTTCTATAATTCTGAGGGTTTAATAATTCCATAAGTTTTCTTTCTGTTGATTTTAACGGATTTTCAAATGAAGTTATTCACAATAGCAATGAAATTAGAGAAAACACTGCCTCTAGTTATTTCATACTTTGAGCAAGAAATACTAGATATTGTAAGCATAATTATATACCTTTATATTGTGTAAAATTTTGGCAAACACTTACTGTATTTATTCCAGAGTTAGGCAAGGAGGCTGCTATTGTTCAGGGAATGCTTTGTTATTGGAAAGAATATGACCAAAATCACTTGGAAACACCATTGTTAATTTTTTTAGAAACTTTAACCCATTTCAGAGTCCACTCGACCTTGACCTACTGCTGAGTCCTCACACCAACCGACACCAAAAGGAAGCAAACGCGATCGTCTAGGCGAAAATGCGTCAGAAGAAAACTTAACCAAACTTCATCTGCTCTCCCTCACAGCTAACTCGTAGCTAACAAAATATAACTGGGTCAAATTTTAATAGAGAGTGCATAAATTTATAATACTATGTTTCCATTGGCTCCTTGGAAACAAGTGAATTCGGAACTTTCAAGTCCATTTACAAGCATGAGCTTGTTCTGTTCTCTTTTCGATCAACAATCAACAATCAACTGTCTATTCCAGGGTGCTGATTATCTTTAAAGTGGCTATCTCAAGGTTCTTTAAAAATTACATGTCCCGATCTAGGCTAACATTTGGCTGATGAAAATCTCTGAATATGACCAATATTCATGCTGAAACTTAAACAGGAGGGCACAGAAACTTTTATTTAATAAAAAGAAAACGGAGATAACTGCGTCAAACGTCGGTAGTGAGAAACCAAGTGTAGCATAGGCCAACTTACGAAATTGAGGTGGTTGGTGTTTTATTATGGCTGTGGGGTGGTAAAAGAAAAAAAGTCAGTCACATGTCAATTGAGGGCTGGTAGAGCTTCTACTAAAACATGAAATTGAGAGAGCGGAGATGTGAAAACAGAAGAATGCATGGTTATTTAGCTATGTTCTTTACTTGCTCATGTGACAACCCCAGCTTATGGGGGGGGGGGTTCTTAAGATAAATGGAGATCCATGCAACAGGAGATGGGTAGTGTTGGAGGTTATGCAAGGACAACGGGGACAAGGGGGGGGGGGACAAAAAAACAACAGGTTCTCAAAAATATCAAACTTTAGGTTAGAAAAATGGCTAACAACAGACACAAATGAGTCGATAGAACTGCTGTCTGCAACTTATTGGTTAGTTGAGTAGTTGAGAGACAAAAAGCCTAAACGCGCGCAGGGTAGGGGGAGTATTAACATGCAACAAACGTTGTGAACTTGCTGGTCCTGCACTAAATCATGGGCTAACACCAGGTTTCTCGTTACTCAACATAAAACGCAGAGTAAGTATGATTATAATTAAAACTACAATTTTGATCTAACATCCATTAACTTGAGACAGCGGTACATCAAAGATAATATATTGATTTGTTAGATATAAAGTCTCATTAGTGTAAGTAAAGTTGTTATATATCTAAATTATATCTCGTTACTTATTTCTGGATCTCGGTAGAAGAAGGTAGCAATCGCAGACATGTTTATTCTGTCTACTTGTAAGTTTGTGACTTTATAAACTTATCATGTCTATAACTTGTTTGTAGTCAGTGTTTGGTTATTTGTAACGTAACATCATTTGAATTGATTTCATGATCTCCTGCTGGCCTGTACTGAATGCTTTTCTTCATTATTGGTTAGCTAAAATACATATTGCACATTTCTTAAAACGTTCAGTTATATTTGATTGCTGATTACATCTGACTTTCAAATGTAGAATAACGTCAAAACAGCGAACTTACCTGTTTTAGCGACAAGGCTAGCAAGAAGTTGATGAATTATCTATCACAGAGTACGCATCAAGAACTAGCAAATATTGTTTCCGTAATGAGATATTTTTATGCTGTAGATTTCCTATGTCTATGGCTGATCTTATCCGCTGAGTGCAGCATTGGTAAATTGTACAACAAAGTACAATTAGTGAGACCAGATGATATACTCTTCAGAAGTACAGCGACAAGTGTTGAATGTTGTACACTTGATTGTAATACAGTCAATGCCTGTATTGGTTATCTGTACAATGAGTCAGAGAAGTCTTGTAGTTTATTTGGTTGTGTCAATCCATGGATAAAGTCTACAGAGTTGGTAGAAGATGAGTTTTATGTACAGCATCCACTGGTATCAAACTCTCTGCTGGCTAGAGGTATACTATGGGTTATATAGCTAACATGTACTTTGTTATTGAGTAACAATAAAATCTTATTAGACCTTTATAAACCATGTTATTTAAATAAATCTTTACTGATGTTATTGGATAGAGAGAGAGCAAAGGGGAAGGGTAGTATTGCTAAAACCAGTCCGTACTTGTACCATACAAGTTTTTTTACCTAAACAAAGATGATTACTAATAAAGTCGGTAGCGTGGACAGCTCTCATTTATACGACAATCAATTTTGTAGGCAAACCTGTCACAATGTCATCAGTTCATTTGAGAGACCGAGATTCTTTGGCACAAGATGGATCTTATGCAGTTGATGGAATCTACCTACCACCAGCGGATGATGAGACATTGAGCATAGCTCATACAAACTCTGAACCGCGACCTTGGCTCAGAGTCAATCTACTTGACATTTACTGTATCTGGGGTGTTAGAATTCTCAATAGAGCAAGTTAGTTATATTTAAAATGATAATTGTTCAATCTTTGAAACTTTGCTCAAATCGCAAACTAAACGAGCTAACATTTGGAGTCTTTTTTCCAAGAATTTTTTTAAGTTGTCTATGCTTTCATAAGCTGTCGGTGAGCAGGTTTTCTGATGGTCTAAAGCACAAAACTTGGTAGGATTCAGTTCAATTAAATATTTCTAACGTTGTTCGGTGATGATGAAATATCTCTGTGGAGCTGCCTTCTAGTACATTGTATGAGTTCTTTAAAAGCCCTATTTACATTTTACATTTTACATCGCATAAGAATGCTCAGGAACAAAAATCTTCATACCCAACGTTGAAAGAGCTTTGTAGACTTCAGCTTCTTACGCAAAAAATCAAGGGCAATCCAAATGGTTATATATGGTGTTTTAGAATTCACTTTTGGTTGAGCCAGTTTGTAATAATTTAAGCATAATCGTACCAAAAATTTCTTTCATGCACTTGTATGTACGGTTTGGAACACCTGTGATCATTCAACTACCTAATAAAGTAGATCAAACATATAATGTCCGAATAATTTACTTTGCAGACTTCTATGCATCGTACACTAGAGCTAGAAATGCCATCATCACTGTATCTGTGGAGGAGGAGAAGATATTCTATGATGTCAACCCTCGATCTTTTTGTGCCTATCAAGATGGAGTTCTCAACAAATTCTACACACTGATCGGTTGTAACCAGCCAATCAGTGGTCAGTTTGTTCAAATGCAACTGGATGATACCACTATTTTAAACATCTATGAGTTTGAGGTTTATGGTTTGAGTCCAATGTAGATGTCCGGGGTGTACCTACGCCTCAAAAGCCTGTTGCTTTTGGATGGTATCAATGGTCATGGGTAACGTTTTGTGATACAGTTCTTTGGCTTTCTATGTCTAGTTACTTCCAATGTTTTTTAAATTAGAGACTGACTAACTCAAAAGGAGTTGCCTCGTCTTGCATACATTGTGATTGTATGTCTGTAATGCCGTGTGTACGTATAGTGAGAGCCTGTCAATTGGGCTTAGCGATTGAAGATTTCTCTTCTTTCATTTTCGCTTCGGCTTGCTGTAAATATATGAAATTATCACAAAATTTGATTAAAAAATTGCTAGTCACTTTTTTATTGTCCAGTTGCAAGACAGAAATGTTGTATCGCTATTTTCAATATTATCATTTCATGTGCAATGCGTCGATCTATCACCAATAATATAAAAACTCAAAGGCTACAGCTTGTAACGTTGAGTTTTTACAAAACTCGCTGAAGAACGAATCCTGTTTTGAACTTTTGCAACTTTTGTGTAGAGTTTTGTTAATCGCTAAGGTTTATTGCTAACTCAATCAATGTATGTACATGTTGCTTAAACAGTCTGTAAAACACTCTCTACATGTTATATAACGTTTATTGTAGTTTTCTTTATTAGTTTATATAGTAATAAATAATAATGATATACTTGCCTACCGTCTTGTAGAACAACGTGCCAATCTTTTATTAATAACTGAGTCTATGCTAGTTATGGGTTAGCAATTTGTCTACTTGTAAAAGGTTAAAAAACATAAAGATTCTTATAAGTAAAACTAATATATTCACATTACAATCATTGTGCGATATGAACACAACCGAGTATCTCCAATCAACAGCTGTCATTGTTGTTTAGAGTTAATGGAGGTCTGTGAAACAAACCTTTTGGAGTTTCATGCCAATTTGCCAAAATGAAGTATCAGAAATACTAACAACCCTGACTAGCAAGTGGAAAACAAAGCTGGCTTTACCAAAGCGTCATCAGACATAACTGCTGCAATAACCTCTCACTTTTAGCTCCGAACGTAGCAACTAGAAATTTTCGGAACACAATCATCCATGCAAAATGTTACAAAATTGAAGGGGTGTTGAAGGGGTGGAACCAGGATGAAAAATGAAACGTAAAAATAACAAAACAAAATGCTACTCAAATCCATCATACCACCTTGTTTCAGAAACAATTCACTATGAACACCAATGAATTCATAATATCATGTAAAGACTGTTATGTATCACTTGTTGATGGGTGTGACAGCTGGGAAACATAAACATAGGGTTGGGGACGGGATTTGTACTACCCTCAAGCCAACTTGGTTAGACTAATTGGTTCTTCACCAAATCACGGGCTAACATCTTGTCTAAAGTAATTATTGTTGTAAGTAAAACTACAGCTTTGATCTAACATTCATTTCCTTAAGACAGCGGTAGTGATCTAACATTCATTTCCTTAAAACAGCGGTACTGATCTAACATTCATTTCCTTAAGACAGCGGTACTGATCTAACATCCATTAACTTAAGACAGCGGTACTGATCTAACATCCATTTCCTTAAGACAGCGGTACTGATCTAACATCCATTTCCTTAAGACAGCGGTACTGATATAACATCCATTTCCTTAAGACAGCCGTACTGATCTAACATCCATTTCCTTAAGACAGCGGTACTGATCTAACATCCATTTCCTTAAGACAGCGGTACTGATCTAACATCCATTTCCTTAAGACAGCGGTACTGATCTAACATCCATTTCCTTAAGACAGCGGTACTGATCTAACATCCAATTCCTTAAGACAGCGGTACTGATCTAACATCCATTTCCTTAAGACAGTGGTACATCAAAGGTATATTATAGATTTGTTAGATATAAAGTCTCGTAAGTGTAAGTAAAGAAATGCAGCCCACTCTGTATTCTTTCATGATTCATTACATTTTGCCTTTAGACCAAACTAATTCCTTCTTCATTTTCAATCGAGTAAAGTACGCAAACTTTTGTTGAAGAAGTTCTCCGGCAAAAATTGGCCATGCGATGTTTTCCTGCAGACTTTTATTAGTTAATATTTTATTGTTCATTTTCTCTGATAAATGGATTGTCCATTTTTTACAATTTTTTTTCCTAATTTTTATGGTTTGATAAATCCATTGTTGTTTTTGTTCGGTTTAATGGTTTTAACTGACTTTCAGACGTAAGAAAATTTCAATGCAATGAAGATACCCAAATTGTAATGGATTCCCGTCTTGTTCCACGGACATTCACTGTGCTCAAGTATTATACCTCTTTCCAGAGGGGACACTGTGATGTTCGACAGTGACATCTGTGCAACTGAGTTGTCCGGTATAGCTAGAGCCCATGGGTCACACAAAAAATCACAGAGTGAAGTTTGAATGCTGGCTTTTTTCTCACAAGGCAAAATCGTAGGGTGCCAATCCTCTAGGGTTGTTGGCAAGACATGAAAATCAATGCAAATAATAGAGGTAAAGTCAGCCCTTTTATAGGTGGACTGACAGGAATTAATTAGCATAATATATATAAAAAATACTAGCACAGGAAGTAAATCAACCAATGCCAACAGATACATAAAGTGGCTAGAGGGCGGAGGCCTATCTCCGTTGTCCAAGCATGCATCCTACAGGGCTCCCAGGCTATAGCTAATTTATGGTCCACTTGTCTGGTAATCCGAGGAATGGTACTTTTGGTTCTTGGGCGTGACTAAGGTCTTAGGTTTGTTTAAGGTTCCTCTTCTATGGCTGCCATGTTATGCCGGCCCAGTAAAGCTATCCCGAGTCGGTCAGAGGTCAATACCAGCCCTAAAGAGGTCACTACCGGCCCTGCATACCATGCCACCTGCACAGTACAACTTTTGACCTAATCAACAGTCAACCAAAAGCTGTAGGTAGAAGTCTAGTACATTATTCTCAAAGGGTGAAGAGTAAACTACCTGCTTACTGTGAGTTTTCACCAAAATCTACGACAATATTAGCAATGAGAGCAGAGAAAACACTGCCTCCAGTTATTCCATACTTTGAGCAAGAAATACTAGATATTGTAAACATAATTATATACCTTTATATTGTATAAAATTCTGGCAAACACTCACTATCTTTTGTAATATATTTATAATAGAGTTAGGCAAGGATGCTACTATGTGAAGAAAATGTTGAATTATTGGAAAAAAATTAATTAAAAATATTTAAAAGCGCTACTTTAAAAGTTTTAGAACTTGACCAACTTCCAAGTCCATTCGACCTTGACCATCTACTGAGTCCTCACACCGACAGATAGCAAAAGTGAGCAATGACTATCTGCCACAAAAGTGCACCAGAAAAAAAGTATACTAAGTTTTATTTTTTCATCATAAAAAGTAAATAATATATGCATTCACTGGGACAGCTAACTCATAAGTAACAAAATGTATACTACGTTTCCACATCATGAACAACTATTGCTAAGTATCTGTGGTCTCTTATCACTAATCTAATAACTAGCGACAACGGCGTGTATTTCCACGACCAAAAGTCTATCGCTGGTGGTTAAACCACGCCCACAGAAGCAGTTGTAGTCAGTGTGCTTTTTAGTGCTATTCAGCCTACTAGCTGTTTTTATTATTATCTTGTTATATTGTGTAAGAATTAATAGATGAAGAAAATATCACAGAGTTTTTGACTGACAAAAAAAAGCTGTGGTAACTACGGATTTTAGTGGCGCATTGGCTATGATTCGATAAATGATATTATTTATTACTAGTTAGTAATAGTTTGGGCAGAGGCGGAGAGGATATTGGGAAAGGAGTCCATGGAAGGTTACAAAACTTTTTGTTTATTGACTTCTACTACAATACTTCAGATGTCATTTGTGTACATCTGATATGTAATATTGAGGGAGATCTTAACGGAGAGATCCAATTTTATTCCTTTTCTCTTCCATTCCTTCCCTTTTTACCCTTTTCCTTTCACTTCATCTTTACTTGATTTATCCCAATAAGCCTCTTGTTGACTAGTTTGTGGTTACTTCATATATTGTTATCAGCAGTGAACAAACAACGGTACATTCCCAGGTGCTGGATTGTTCTCTCCTTCTCTCTTAAATAAAACATCTACCTTACAACGTCTTAGGCTTGATTACTAAAGTAACTATCTTCATGTTTTTTAAGATTACATATTTGGTCTAGGTTAAAACTTGGCTAAAGAAAATTTGAAAATATGACCAAATTTTAATGCTGAAGTTAAAATAAGAAGGCATTGAAACTTTTACTTATTACAAAAGCTGGAGGCATAATGAGCCGCAGGGGAGTAATCAAGGGTAGCATAGGGTCAACAAAAATTAGCTCACTGAATAGAAAAATAATTGCTGGACAGTTACTTATATTGTCCGTAGATTACGAATGACATTGGGCAATAATAAATGACAATGAGCGAACTTAATATTAGACCTTACAGATTATATTAGTTTTCAATTGACTTATTTGCGAATTCGGAACAGGGCTCGGCAAAGAGGTAGGAGCTTTGGGAGCTTCCAGCACCTACATTACTCGCACCACACGAAAAACTGCTAAGAACCAAATATGTAGGTGCTTGCAGAGGTAGGTTTCCACAGGCTTTATTAATAAAACTGTACCACAGCATAATCACAAAGGGGATCTTGATACAGTAAAAAGATACACAACAATAACTCTGCCTTCTATAAGCATAGGCAGAGGAACTAAATGTCCTAATTGCCTATACAACCAATAAAATATAGGTGGCACTTAAATGCACAATTGAACAACGAGAGTATGCATAGCAAGGAATAAAAATAAGAAGATTAAACTCCCAAAAGTAGTAGGCTGAGTTCAGGTGCAAGTATGTCAGGTATGTAAGATATTGCATCAGCTGCTTCTGATGCTAGGTTTTCCACGGTTTGTTGAGCTTGCTGTCCGAGTTTCGATAAACCCTTAGGATTCTGTTACATCTAAGGCTGCTTTAGGTCCGCAAGGCTGGTATAGCTTGGCTGCAGGGACCAGCAGGGTTATTTTTTGCCTATTAACATGTTTTTAGTAGCGTCAGACTTGTTGTAAGGCTTGGCCGGCACTCTTCAGTTGCCAGAGGGACCTTTCTGTTTGCTGTGTACCAAAAGGGATTTCCATTGTTTACTTTTAAAACACTTTTTACTCACCGATGTAGTATAATGACCTAAAGTTTATAGCAGCATAGTTCACCATGTACTACCTTCATCAACAGAGAATTATTCAAATTGAAACAGATAATGATAGCGGCAAGACGGAATTTTGACATAGCCTTGGGACTTCTCAACCAGGGTTGGAACTTCTCTCTCTTTTCACAAACCAACTGCAGATTTTTAGACAGCCAGACAGGTGTAATGTATAATAAATAGTTTATTACAAAATTATGATTTACTATCTTAAAGTACACTTGAGTTTACATAGAATAGAGAAAATACAACCAAGTTCAACCAAACTTTGATTTTATAACCATATGCAGTGAATCAAACAAAAGATGTGCGGATCTTTTTCTGTACCAAGTGTTCCAATAAATGTTCACAAAAAAATCAACGAAAAAAAAAACAATTTAGGTAAATTCGTCTGTACCACATGCACTAGCAGAAGCCAGCGATATGGTCGAGAAGTAAACCAACACCTGAATATTCCTAAATGGTGGCATGTTTTTTCTTTCACACTTAAATAAAAAATATGCCTTCCTACATCCAAGATTCCATTACTTTTAAGGGTGGTTACCGCCAGGTTCTTTGGTTATTACAAAATCTTTGTTCATATTAAAAATTGGTTGAGCAAAATGTAAAACAATGACCAAACTAAAACTGATTCGTATGGCAATGAGAGTATTTTTGACCATTGTTCACCAAACAAAATGCAATAAAAATGAGTAGCTCGACAATAAACTTACTCAACAAATAATCATTTTGTTTGGAACTTAAAGATCAGCAAAAAGTAGCGAAATTAATAGAAAAAATAATCGTTGGACAATTACTTATATTGTTCGTAGGTTACGAACTAAACTAAACTCTAAATAAATACTAGTAGTAATATATGAGCAGATCTCCCTACCAAGTGTTTTTTTGTGGTTCTGGTCTTGGGGGTTATGCAATGGGTTACGACGTTGGATGAATTCGCCGAGTTTATATTGTATTTCATTTGAGGGGTACTTGAGTGGCATTTGAGTGGCATTTAAGTGGCATTTGAGTTTTGATTATTTTTTTACTTGATTTGAACTCATATGGCAGCTAGATTTTGAATGTATGGCATTTAAGTTTTGATACTTTTTTCACATAATTTGAACTCATATGGCATCTTGAGAGAGAGGAGAGAGAAGACAGAGAGGAGAGAGGAGAGAGAAAGGAGAGAGGAGTTTTATCTACATTGAATAACTATATTGATCAAAAATGAAACATTATATGATTATATACATTGATTACATAATAAGTAGGGAAAATCTTCCTATATAATATAGCTAGAGTCAGTAAATACTAAGTAATACAAAGCACTACAACTTGTAATGACAATCAATGTATACATACATATGGTATCTTGAGATAAAGAAAGAGAGAGAGGAGAGAGGGAGAGAGAGAGGAGAGAGGAAGAAAGAGAGGAGAGAGGAGAGAAGAGATATATCTACATTGAATAAATATATTGATCAAAAATGAATCATTATATGATTATATACATTTATTACATAATAAGTATGGAAAATCTTCCTATATAATATACCTTTACAATAATGTTTTTGATGTACTGATGTTTGGTAAAAAAACTACATTAGTTAAGTTTTAAATTCATATGAAAAAAATTTGTGTCAATTTAGTATCTACTGGGTATCTACTCCATTATATATTTACAATATTACTTTGTAATTATTAGTGAAAGAAATTATGAAATACTGGGGAGTAATTAAGTAATTCAGTAAGGAAATTGGTTGGAATTGAAGTAATATTATTTAAATACAACATTGCTTTGCAACAACTATTAATAAAAGCAATTATGAATGTTGATGAGTTACTAAGTAATCTAGTAAAGAAAACTGATTGAAATTACGGTAATATTTGTTAAAAGATACTTGCGACATGTTTTATCAACGAAAAATTCAAACAATTTTCAAATATTTATGCGTAACTAAGTGATTCAGTAGGAAAAACCAACTGAAACGCGCAATATCCGTTTTTGAAATATTTACGATAAACACAATTGGGATATTACTGTTATCAAAGAAATCAAGCGAGTATCAAATGTTTACGAGTAACTAAGCGTTTAAGTTGAAAAAAATCGATTGAGATCGTGTGACATCCGTTACAAAATATTTTACGTCAAGTTACCAACGAGAAAATAAATATTTCTTAGAATATCCGCTATAGCGAGTTACGATAATTTTTACGCACCTTGAAGGTTTTCAGTCCATTTTCAGTCAGATCAAAATTTATGCGAGACGTTTTAGGTATTATTTCAGTCGACGTAATGTTACCAGTTCATTTTTAAAAAGTAATTAGTTATAATATAACGCAAGTGCCCCGCAAGTGTCATTTTACTAATAAACTCATTCCAGAAAAGACATTAATCATCATCTCGCTTAATCCTATATGTTTTGATCTTTTTAATATCAAGTGTGTCGCTCGAGAAAAGTCATTAGTTACACCTAAGCACTATTTATTATCATGCTATTTCTATTTAAAACAAAACAACAAACATCCATAGATGATGGAATTATAGGTCGAATTCAACCTAAAAAGGAAGAGAACTTGATTGCATCTATCTCCTGTTTTTTATTGTTTCATTACATATTAGTTAATATAGATACAGCCTTCCACCAAAACGGATTTGTGGTTTTACTTTTAATCCTAGTTATCTCCGCTATCGTCTAAAAAACATGAGCAAAGCATGACTTTATCCACTTGTTTTATTAGTTAGACTGTTACTTTTTTTAAAATATCTCATTGTTTTTTGTGTGAAATACAAATAATGTATCAACGTACATAGTATATTTTCTACTTTTAGGAAGCTGTTTTGTCTAATAAATTAAGAGTTATATGTTACATATACATATTTAAATGCTATCAGATATCTTTAAAGTGTTTATTACATTCCTAACTCATACTTAATGTTGTAAACTATAATTGGAGCTCTCACATTTTAATTTACTGTCTGATGATATAAAGATGGAGCTACACTACATCATTGTTTTGCTGATGATGTGTCTATATGATTGTTTGTGGTAGTGTGTGTTATAGTAGAGTATATCAATAAACTGCAATTGAACTAGTTATTAAATGCTATCAGTACCTGTAAAGTATTTTATTACATTCCGAACTCATACTTAATGGTGTAAACTATAATTGAAGCTCTCACATATTAATTTACTGTCTGATGATATAAAGATGGAACTACACCGCATCATTGTTTTGCTGTTGATGTGTCTATATGAAAATTGTTGCTATAAAAATATGTTTGAAGGATGTGAGTTGTCATTCAAATGAAATGTAAGTTTCATCCTAGCTAGTTATATTTAAAAGAGTATCAACCTAGAGGTTGTAAAATTTGTTTATCCAACGCTCTACATTCAAAAATTTTAGCTAGATGGAAAGACAGTTTACAGGGGTGTTTGTGGTGGTTAAGCTTATTAATCTATTTAATCTCTATCTTCCTATTTTTTTAACCAACTTCCTAATCGTCTTCCACTTTTTTAAAAAAACAATATCATTTATCATAGTAATAATCAGAAAATCAGTCTACAAATTAATCTTGATAAATGACTTCAATGTTTTGTATATAAGAGAAACTATTTTTTTAAACAGTATCAGTTTTCATTTATACTTCATTCTAAGTATTACTCTGCAAAACAACAATGGCTAGCAATATCCCTACAACAAATGAGTAAGTTATTTATACTATCTTTTACAATTTTGTTGCAGTTACATTTATAAATTTATACAAATGTATATATATATATATTACTTGTAGGTCTACAACCTCAAATGATGCATTAGAACTAAATATAGATGAAATAGATTTCAGTGCCATGTAAGTATATTATTAAAACTTTATTATTCAACTGTATTATATAGAGTTTTTAATTAATCACAATCTTGATTTATTGCTTTATTAAGCTCTACCGATGATGAAACAATGAGGTGGTTGGAAGAATGTTTTAAGGAAACGGAGAAGCCAAAAAAGACCAAGCCTACCACGCACATTGCTATGAGTAAGTATTTTTCTGTATTATGAAAAATGTAAATTTTTCTGTAGGTAAAATAATAACGACTCTACATTTACTACGTTATTTTTGTAGAGAAAACATCTACACGATTCATTGCAAGTGCATGCTATATAGGGAAAGATGAATCATTTCTCTCCTATGATCGCCACACATTTGAATGTAAGTATGATAAAAATATTATTTACTACATACTCATTCAATTTTAATAAATTTTTCAAAAACTAACATAATTACATTCGTATTTTCTATTTTAGTTCAAGCAGAGAACCTGCAGCTAGAGCAGTACAGAAACAGAAGTGTTATAGATGGAGAGATAAAAGATGATAAGGAGTGCTTCAAGTGTAAGTGATATGCGTTATCTTTATATACATATACCATACTCAAGACAGTTATCTATATATATAATGAGAATTTGTTTATTTTGCTTGTAGATATCAATAACAAAAACACAAGCTATTTTCTTTCAGTGCTTTCGTTATTATTGATATCGTATTGTACAAAGACTCTGAGCGAAGCACTGAAAGAAAAAAAAGACAGTATTTCGTGTATATTTTGTGCTAAGAAGTTTAAATTAGGGAAGATGCATGAGCCTGGCCGAGTTCTTTCAAGACATTTTTTTGCTCACTTGTTTATTTTTTATTGTTTATGCGGAAAATCACATACAACTTTGAGAGGACTCCAGCAACATACTTGTATTTTGAAAACTAAAATGTTTTTTGTTGTTGATATTGCTAGTTATGATAATTTTGTTTTATTTATTAATAAAAAATATTCTGAGTTAGTTATGAACATTACTTTTCCCAAAAATTTTATGTTAGTATATTTCTATCCAATAGAAGGTTATTTTTCTGGAAACATCGATTTAGATTTTGAGGGATTAGGGTGTAAATGGTTGGCAATAGCTAAAAAACAGGTTGCTGGAGATCGAAAGCTTTTACTTAAAACCCAGCGTAAAAAAATGAGAGCGCTTATATCTTCAGATTCTGATTTTTCAGAAACTGAAGAAAGTAATAATGACTTAATTTCTGTTGCTAGTTCACAGTGCAGTCCAAAAACCAGTGTTTTAGAATCTAATACAACAGATAACCCACAAACTCAAGTAGATTTAAAACAAAGCCAAAAGATTGATATAACTTCACTGAAATTAATTTTGAATATAAAAGATGGACTGAAAAAAAGGGTTTTAATGATTGTGTTAAATTGAAACTAGCGTCTATTAGACAGAAAATGCAAAAAAAATTCAGATTTTTCTCAAGAAGAAACTCTTGTATTAACTGCACTCTTAGGTGAGTTTTAAAATTTTTATTTCACTATAATTTTTAATATTATCATGGCTCTGGAATAGGTTTTATGCAACTATCCTATTTTATAATTTCTTACCACAAAATATATAGTTAATAGGATGTTTTTTTATAAATACTCTCTATATATATTATATATACAGACAATAGTCTGTGTTTTTTATGAATACTTTATTCATATGTATACACTTCATGTAGAATTGTTCTGTCATTAGTTTACCTAATGCATTATTTTTATTTGTTTTGTGGTTGAGAACTCCATACGCTTCATTCTTACTGTATTACTTTGCATAATATTACAAAATAAATATTACATCAACTACCTTCATACTGCATCCAAGTGATGAAACAGTAAATTTCACATCTGTATTACTGAATCTATAGCATTGTTATGAAAAAGACTATAATTACTTAATTATTATGTCATATCGTGACAAACTATCAACACCCAATTCACAAAACTGTAAAACCTAAAGTATAATGCTTGTGGTTGTAAAAAGTCTTCTACTGTTTTGGTTTCTCAAACAAATTATAAAACATTTTTCACAATTTTTTTGTGCAAAAGCGGAGTTGTCTTACCATTTTGACACAATGTGCCGACAACTTTTACATATTTTTTCAAAAACGAAGTTTGGAAATTATAAATGGGAGTTGTCTTAACATTTTTGAAAAATGAGACGATAACTTGAAATATTTATTTTTGTGTCGGAACATTGAAATTTTGTAACATTTTAGAGTTGTAACCCCGAAAGTTTTACAAATTGGCTAAATTACTAATGTTAAATATGAATAAAATACTTTATTACACTAAATATATACAAATTATTGCACAATACAAATAATATATAATTTAATGTTCATGAGTTGTTGCTGATAGATTTGGCGAGCCGACGGTCATTCACTTGTACACGTATTCTATCTAAAAGCATACATAGATGTTGTTATAACAACTACATTATACTATGGTGAAAAAATACGGCTATTAGTAGTTACTTATTACTAGTGAAGATTAACATACCTTAATTAAATTTCCGATATTGAAATCCTGCTAGCTTCGCTTGAAATGTGATTGTCATCTTCATTGCTTTTCTCACTATCATTGTCGACAACTTCATCTTTTTCCTCAAATTTTTTGTTTTCAGAGTCATCATCCGTCATATTATCATCTTCTTCATCAGTATAAGCATCAATGTTATCATCGTCATCATCATCATCATCAGCAGCATCATCAGCAGCAACATCATCATCATAACTTTTCATCAGCTCAGCATCATCAAATAGAGAAAGTCTGAAAGCTATTCCTTCTTTTTCACTTGAAGTAGATAGAAGCATCAAAGCTTCTTCAACACTCAGAATCGTGAGAATGTGTTTCTTTGTGCCGCTTTCAGTTGTCATCGTACTTTTATAGTGGATCATACCACATTCATGATTTTTGATCTTCAAAACATTCTCAGGAGGGACAACAATCTTCCCAGTCATCAAAGATCCGTCATTCATCATGTATCTGTAAGTGACAGTGTGAGTGATACGTAAAGGTGATGTATCTTGTTTTCATTTTCGCTGCTTCGACTTCAAATTTTTCCAAACTGAAAGTCTAGTGAATGTCAGAAGAGTGTTGACAGGAATATTATCGAAAGTGATAATATCAAAGTATGCTTGCAACTGTTTCAATGATTTTTTTCTCAAGATTTTGGCTATAACTCGTTGTTTTAGCCCTTGATGATGATTATCTCCTACAATACGCAGATCGGGTTGATTTTCTTCTAGCTTTCCCATGTACACTAGGATTTGTGAAGAGCCGGGATCAAGTTCCTGTAGCTCCACCGTAAGTTCTTTGTCAATCAGTGACTTGACTCGAATTCGATGATTGTTTTTTAAAACATATTCATAGTCCAATATACCATAATCTTCAACGTAATTAACATCGAAAACCTCCAATATCGTAGGAATTGGTAAATCCAACAAACTCACAAAATTTTCGATTTCCAACATTCCTTTCTGCATAGCTCCTGTCATTATTCCAGCCATCTCGAGCAATTCAAACTCTCTAAGTTTGTTTACGGTATTATTCTTGCTGTTGCTGAATAAAAAGGAAATTGAAGCTCGAGATAATGTCACTGTCGGTTTTTTGATATCCTCCGTTCGTTTGACTTCACTGTTCTCATGCAGATATGTGTAGTCCGGTGTGGGACTCAAAGGAGAGGCAGCTGAAACTACATGATGTTTCATTGCTATATCAGCATGAGTATTGGTGTTTGAGCGAGAAGATGTATCATTAAAGGTGTTAGGATTGGATCTTTTATCATCAATGTGAATGCCATTGGTGGTGGAAATGATGGTTGTAGTGGAAATAGCGTTAGTGTTGTTGGTAGCTGTGGTTGGTTCAATATGGAGCTTAGGAAGTGCTTTGGAGTGTGATGTCATCATACCTGCAAAAAGTAAAAGAACTTAGTTTAATGATGTAAATATACTGAAATTATTGTTTTATTAAAAGATTGTTTTTAAAAACTAAGATTCAAAAACCTAGATGTTTCAATTAATTAAAAACAAATAATTATTTTAGTGCTTCTTACCTTGTTGCTCTCCTAATAGCTGTAGTAGATGTTGCTCCTCTGTTAGTCGCTGTAGAACTGGATGCTTTCTGTGTGAAAACGATGGCTCTTATATAGCTAAAGTTGTACTGATTAAACCCTATGAACACCATCTCGTGTCAATCTCTATGAATCAACATTTGTTCACGCGAAGGAAAGTCAATGCTTTCACGGGAATAAATGAATTATTTTCACGCGAATACAAACCAATGCTTTCGCGGGAATAAATAAGCTATTTTCACGCGAATGGAAACCGTTGCTTTCGCGGGAATAAATAATTTATTTTCACACGAATAGAAACCAATGCTTTCGCGGGAATAAATAATTTATTTTCACGCGAATAGAAACCAATTCTTTCGCGGGAATAAATACTTTATTTTCACACGAATGCAAACTGTTGCCTTCGCGGGAATAAATGATTTAATTTCCCGCGAATGGAAACCGTTGCTTTCGCGGGAATCAGTATTTTATTTTCACGCGAATAGAAACCAATGCTTTCGCGGGAATAAATGATTTTATTTCCCGCGGATGAAAGTCAATGTTGTCGCGGGAATAAATACTTTTTTTCACGCGAATACAAACCAATTACTCCCGCGAAAGCAACGGTTTCCATCCGCGTGAAAATAAAGTATTTATTCCCGCGAAAGCAACGGTTTGTATTCGCGTGAAAATAAAGTATTTATTCCCGCGACAACATTGACTTTCATCCGCGGGAAATAAAATCATTTATTCCCGCGAAAGCATTGGTTTCTATTCGCGTGAAAACAAATTATTTATTCCCGCGAAAGCATTGGTTTCTATTCGCGTGAAAATAAAGTATTTATTCCCGCGACAACATTGACTTTCATCCGCGGGAAATAAAATCATTTATTCCCGCGAAAGCATTGGTTTCTATTCGTGTGAAAATAAATTATTTATTCTTGCGAAAGAATTGGTTTCTATTCGCGTGAAAATAAATTATTTATTCCCGCGAAAGTATTGGTTTCTATTCGCGTGAAAATAAATTATTTATTCCCGCGAAAGCAACGGTTTCCATTCTTGTGAAAATAGCTTATTTATTCCCGCGAAAGCATTGGTTTGTATTCGCGTGAAAATAATTCATTTATTCCCGCGAAAGCATTGACTTTCCTTCGCGTGAACAAATGTTGATTCATAGAGATTGACACGAGATGGTGTTCATAGGGTTTAATCAGTACAACTTTAGCTATATAAGAGCCATAGTTTTCACACAGAAAGCATCCAGTTCTACAGCGACTAACAGAGGAGCAACATCTACTACAGCTATTAGAAGAGCATCAAGGTAAAAACTTAATAAATTACGGTTTTTACTCATATATTATTTATTATACAAAAACAACTGAACAAAATTAATCATCTGTTTTTTTGTTTTTTTTCAGATTCAATGACAAAAAATGGAAATAGTTAACAACACAGAATCAGAAACTCAGCCTAAATCTTTGACTCAAGAGGACTTGATACTTCTACAAAACATATGCAATAAAAAAGTTGAAGAGAGAGTGCGAATTATCTCAAACAATTGTAAATTCATACAGAAAGACTTGATAGAGCAGCTAAATAGTTTTCGAACTGAATCTTTTCTAACATTAAAGCTCTTAGGGAATGATGTTACATCAGACATTCAGAGATTACATTATGTATTACAACAACGACAATATCAACTAGAACAGGTAAACACACCAATTTCTATCGAGTGTGCTCGTACAGAACTTGCTCTAAAAAGAAGAAACATGCAACGACAGTCCGCTCAAAGACAAGCTAGAAGGGTAAGGACTCAACAACGTAAGACACGACAAGCTACAGAAACATCCGATTAACAGTCAATTTTTGATGATAAGGTAATAATTAATAAAAAAGTACTATTTAGTAAGAGTTTGTAGTTGTTTTAAATTTCTGTTTAACCATTCTATACTAATACATAACTTTTTATTTTAGTTCATTATGGAATCAAAAGTACATAGAACAGAAGTCTTCCTTCCTAAGTTTGTATTATTTAATATTTACTGACTCTAGTTATATTGTATGAGATTTTCCCTACTTATTACACAATAAATGTATATATTCACATATTGTTTCATTTTTAATCACTGTATTTATTCAATGTAGATATATCTCCTCTCTCCTCTCTCCTCTTTTTATCTCTCCCCTCTCTCTCAACATACTCTCTCCTCTACCAAATACTCCTCTCTCCTCTCTTGCAGTTATTTCCCAAATACTGTAGATTTTAACCATCTAGAGGTCTTATTTGGTGATTTTCCAACATATTTTATAGCATTTAATATACTTATTATGTAATAAATGTATATTATTCAATGTAAATGTAAATATATCCATAAATATGTACATAATTATCCATATATACATAAATGTATAAAAAACTAAAAAATCTCTCTCCTCTCTCTCCTCTCTCTTCTCTCTCATCTCTCCTCTCCCCTCTCTCCAAAGACTATGCATTGATTGTCATTACAAGTTGTAGTGCTCTGTATGACTACATTGTAAAGAAAAATACTATATATTGATTGTCATTACAAGTTGTAGTGCTCTGTACTACTTAGTATTTACTAACTCTAGCTATATTATACAAGAATATTTTCCTACTTATTATGTAATAAACGTATATAATCACATATTGATTCATGATTGTCATTACAAGTTGTAGTGCTCTGTACTACTTAGTATTTACTAACTCTAGCTATATTATACAAGAATATTTTCCTACTTATTATGTAATAAATGTATATAATCATATATTGATTCAATGTAGTTATATCTCCTCATTCTTCTCTCCTCTCTCTCTCTCAAAATATCATATGAGTTTGAGTTATGAAAAATAATTATCAAAACTTGAATGCCATACATTCAAAATCTAGCTGCCATATGAGTTCAAATTAAGTAAAAAAATAATCAAAACTCAAATGCCACTTAAATGCCATTCAAATGCCACTCAAATACCCCTCAAGTAAAATACAATATAAACTCGGCGAATTCATCCAACGTCGTGACCCATTGCCTCAACCCCAAGGTCTAATCCACAAAAAAACACTTGGTAGGGAGATCTGCTCATATATTACTACTAATACTGAAGAGCGAATCTAGTTTGTTTACTTTAATAGACCAGTTTTATATCTTTGGCAACTTAATAAGAGAACTACCATCATGGGAAATCAACTATATTAAAAATGATGCTACAGATTATATTAATTTATTGTAAAATTGTTTTTATTTATCTTGACTTTTTTGTGCAAATTGGGAATTATCTTCTTCATGACTTGTTCAGCATTTGTAACAAACTCATTGAAAATAAAAAACCAATGTTCTATTTCATACGCAATGTATTGGCTTACAAACACCTATTATTTTTTGCTCTTCGTTTGAGGAACATATGCTGAAAACGCCGTCATTGTAACTTTAATTTAGTCTACAATGCCAGATGTAACTGCATAAAGAGCCAGTGGTGAGAAGTCAAGAGTAGAGAAAGATGACTGTTAGAAATGAGGTAGTTTATTTGTTTGTTGTCGCTATAGAGCTGGAAAGAAAGAAGTTCTAGTTACAGGTCACAGCAAAGGCAGTGGGAGCTGTGAGAGCTTTTACTATAACATGCCATCGAGAGAGCGGAGATGTGAATACAGAAGAATGTATGGTTATTTAGCTATGTTCTTTACTAGCTCATGTGACAACCCCAGCTATGGGGGTGGTTTCTCTTAAGATAAATGCAGATCCTTTCAAAAGAGAACAGAGAAGGGCGAGGATCATGATTAGAAGTGCTAAATGGGGGGAGGGTGGGTGGTTGTGCAAGGAAAGAAAACAGGACAAGGGAAAAACAACAAACAATAAGATGCTGCTCAATACTTCTCGCTGTTGGATACATCTAACTACAACACACAAATTTATAAATGCATGGGGACTACTATATACAACATATCAGTTGGTATAATAGTGGAGAAACATAAACAGAAAATGTGGGATTAGGAAGGACGTATTTACATCCAGCAAAGTTTTATGAAATTTGTTAGTTTTTTACTCAATTATGGTTTGACATTCTGTCCATGATTATCACTGCATGTGGTGCAGAGGATATTATTCTACACCGCTAACCTTCATTGTCTTTGTGTATACCATGATGGATAGGTCAACCAGTTCTGTACAATGATTGGTTGTGACCAGCCAATGAGTGGCCAGGCTGTTCAGAAACTCATCGTCTTATCAAGTTGACATCAGTCTTCGCTAACGTCAAAAATATCCCTAAGTTCTTGAATAGCCTACTGTTATGGAGTGCGACGAGAAAAGTTCAAAAGTTTGCTTGCACAAAAAAGGCAAACATATTGTTGATAGACGGAGAAGGACTTCAAGGAGGATGTATCATCTGGTTTATTATAGACAACCTCACAAATGAAATGATGGGAAGAGAAAAATGAGTTCTTTGAATGAACTGTACATCAAACAAAATCACCATTTGGAAATCATAATGTTTTTTTGTCATACAAAATACCATTTTCCGATACACACATACAATCTCTAAAAACACATGAGACCCGTCTTTAGGGTTGCCCACAAGGCACAGCTCAAACAAAACAAAACAAAACAAAACATTTACTGGGCAAGAACAACAAAGACTAAACAATGATGGCTACCTAAAAAATACAAGTATTTACTAGTCTTGTCTCACACACACTGAAAGCTCCATTACAAATCCATATTCACTTTTTCTGGTGGAATTAACAACCAAAACACCAAATGATTGCTGTCATTTTGGTTATTTCGCACACACAAAAAAAGAAAGTAAAAGGTGATTACAAGCTTCTCTAAATCTTTGGTCTTAGACGAAACATGTCCAATAGGTACATTCAATAGGATAGCATGTTTGGTAAAAAGAACAAAGCGATATCTCTATTCATCATCATCTCTATTGTTGGTAATCGCCGTAGTCCCATCTCAACAATCCCAGACACCCCATTCGCCATCGCCGTCCTCGCTGCCGCTGCAGTAATCATTGCTGTCATCGTCTTTGCTGTCATTATCATTATCATCCTTAGAATGCCAACTGCCACATTGACAAAACATGCTCAAACACTGCAAGTTTTGTGACATCTCTCATCTACCCCTAGAGCGATGGTGATGTCATCCGCACAAAACATGTGATATTGATTGTATCTGATAAAAGTAATATTCGTTTAGACTGAAGAAACCATTATTTGTTTTCTCTGAGGCACCACAGAGAGGAGGTTTACCAGTGGAAAGGTTAAAATGCTAAAATGTAATTTAATGGTGCAGAGCTTCCAAGACTCCTTTGCAAATTATGCTGGGCCTCAAGAGACATTGTTGTTTGGTTGATGTACCATTGAGTGTTGGTCGACCCACTTGATACTAAAACTGAACTAAACAGAGCAAGAAAATGGCAAAAATGGAGAGAGCTGGTTGCTAAGTTGAACAAACTCAGAAAGAAAGTCAGATTATCCAGTTGTTAAGCTGAAAAATTGTATTCGTGTTCTTGAAGTAAAATTGAGTTGAAATCCTAAAAACGGAAACAATATAATTATTTATATTCTTGAAATCAAAAGTTTGATCTCAAAATTGCTTTTTTGGAGTAAATGAGAACCTAAATTTGAAGTATTGATTCTTATGAGTTATTTGAAAACATGAAAAGCTACTGTGGTCATAGCATAATAGATTTAAACTTGAGTATAGAATGACTGGAAGATTGTGTGATTTATTTGTGAAAGTAGTAATATCTCATATAATTTATTAACTACTGAATCTTGGCAGCAGAAGGAGGCAGCAGCAAAATGCATGTACAATAATCTCATAAGTTTGTTTTAGAATATTTGAGGTACCAGTTTCTATGTAGCAGGCATTGACAGATGGTTTTTAACTGGCCAAACGACATGGCATAAAATAATTTTAACACAAAACTTCCTCAGGTTTGCTGTGAAAACTACATACTATCAATTATTCAGTGATAAACAGAAATAAAAAAATGTTTGATAATATTTTACTTGAAAAAAAATCATTGGTACAAACACACCTTTAAAGTAAATTAGAAAAACCGTTTACCTAATTGTACAAATGTTATTTCTTATCTCTCACAAGCAAGAAGTGATAAACTAGTAAATACCCTTTGAATAGTAAGATATTGTTATACTTTAAATTTCCTCTGTCTATGGCTGATCTTATCTGCCGAGTGCAGCATTGCTAACTTGTACAGCAAAGTACAATTAGTGAAACCAGATGATATACTCAACAGAAGTACAGTGACAAGTGTTGAATGTTGTACACGCGAGTGTAATACAGTCAATGCCTGTATTGGTTATCTGTACAATGAGTCAGAGAAGTCTTGTAGTTTATTTAGTTGTGTCAATCCATGGATAAAGTCTACAGAGTTGGTAGAAGATGAGTTTTATGTACAACATCCACTGGAACCAAACTCTCTGCTTGCTAGAAGTATACTATGTAATATACTGTTACATAGCCTTGCATTCTTTATTGGATTTTCAATTATTCAACTTATAACTGAAGCAAACAAACTTAGTATTTATCTCAAAGTTTGCTCTTCCACTAGGCAAACCTGTCACCATGTCATCAGTTCATTTGCGATTTAGTGACAACTTGCCACAAGAAGGTTCTTATGCATTTGATGGAATTTACCTACCACCAGTTAATGATGAGAGATTGAGCATTGCTCATACACAAAAAGAAGTACAACCTTGGCTCAGAGTCAATCTACTAGGCATTCACTGTATCTGGGGTGTTAGAATTCTCAACAGAGGATCCAGTTAGTTCTGTTTAGTTAATCTCTTGTTCGAGTTTTGAAGTTTCAACCAAAACAAAAGCTTAATAAAAGTAACTTTTGTCTATTTCTTATCGAATTTCATCAGAACTGTTTATCACAATTTACGCGGTGAGGTAATAGAATTCACTGGAGATCTTAAACCGCAAACTTCAAGCCAATTTGATCTCTTTATGAGTTTTTGCTAACAGAAATAGTAACGTAGAGCTACCATCTAATCAGCAATATCATTAAAACTCTTTAAAACTCGTTTAGTGCATAATAATAAATAATAACAATTATTAATAATAATAATAAACTGGCTTATTTGCAAATACTTAAAGCAACCCTAAACTTGTCAATGTACCAGCGGTTTATTGATTGCAAAAGATGGGAATGCTACTCGTTTCGATTGTTTTTGTAGCTTTCTTTGCTGCACCAGAATGTTTCTGATTATTGATAGTTCACACTCCTCCCACTCACTCAATAAATTTTCGTGGAAAAGAAGCTTTCAATCCTGAATAAGATTAATATTTCATATTTACTGGCAGAATTAAAATTTTATTTGAGAAGGTTTGTCCTCAGCATTACATTTATGTATCATCGCAGTCATAATTGACTCTTTTCATATTTTGTTTGATTACAATAATCCAAAATGGCAGCAGATTACTACAATCAAAACTTCTAGAATTTATTTTAAACTCAATAGATCTGGTGTCAAAGCTGCAAAAACTGTTGTACCATACATGTCTTATATTACTCTTGTGTGTACGACTTGAAACATCTGTGAATTCTAACCAACTTGATAAAAAA
Organism: Cryptosula pallasiana; assembly: GCA_945261195.1. NCBI lineage: Eukaryota > Metazoa > Bryozoa > Gymnolaemata > Cheilostomatida > Cryptosulidae > Cryptosula > Cryptosula pallasiana. Next base: position 46,245,163 of record OX183132.1, on the reverse strand, counting down.
TTGTTCAGCAATGAAGCAATTCAAATGAAATTGTTTGAGCAGAATACCTGAGGGAATGAAACAGAGCTAAAGATGTTATCATCACCGTATCTGTGGAGGAGGAGATGATATTTTATGATGTTATTCCTCAATCTCTTTGTGCCTACCAAGATGGAGTTCTCAACCAGTTCTACACACTGATTGGTTGTAACCAGCCAATCAGTGGCCAGTTTGTTCAAATACAGCTAAAGGCATGTTTATGAGTTTGAGGTCTATGGTTTAGATGTGGTTTAGATGTCTATTATGTACATACACTTTAAACTTCTGTAGTTGTAGATTGTATTACTAATCAGCAATAAGACTGCAAGTTGTAAGTGGTACAACTCTAAAATTTTCTGTGTCAAGAAAGGTCAGCTGTTAGTATGAATAGATATTACCATTTAACTTGTAGGGAGTTGTCTTTTCTTGTGTGTACTGTTAACGCCTGTCTGTTAGTCTTTTGTACTTTGGTGTTTGCTTAATAATAAACAAAACGAGTATGTTAGTCAGCTAACTACAGGTGATATACTGACTCAACTATATTTTTAATGCTGACAGATGTTAAACTTGGTTACAAAATGAATACATGCCCACCTATGACAACCAACAACCCAGTCTGTATAGGTTTAAAATTTGATAAATTCTGCACAAATTAAACTTACATGTAGGCATAATAATTCATTTCTCTTTCATTCTACATAGCAAGACCAGCAATGGTTTAGCATATTTCTGTTTAACACTAAGGAATCAGTGCAAACCGGTGATATAACAACAAGCCAATCTCCTATCTTTTCTAAATTCAGTACTACTTGTGGGCTGTCCACCTGTCTATGCCTAAAGAAAATCAATAAAGTAATTATTTTTGTAATTAAGATAAAAACAACCCCGACAAACAAACAAACATTATCATTTCTGTCAGCTCGTTACTTGAAGTTTGTAAACCAGGATCTTGCGAAGTTTCATGAAAAGTTCTCAAACCAAGCTATGTGAAATACTAGTCACACTCAGTGGCGACTACAACAAAGAAAACAGGCTTTAATTGGATATTTTAGCAAAAAAAAATTATGAAAGAACTGGTACAATAAACTCATACTGCTATAAGTGTTTTCATTGCGTAATTTTAAAACACTTTCAATGCGCCTATGCAGTTTAATGATCTAAAAGTTTATGCTAGTACAGTATACCATATACTACGTTGATCAAAAGAGAATAATTTGGATTGGTACTTGTGATGATAGTGGCTAGATGAAATTTTGACACAGCCTCAGAGCTTCTCAACCAGCTGATCACGTCTGGGTTAACCCTACTCTCTCTTTTCATAAACTATCTACAGCTCCTTAGACAATCAGTCAGGCGTAACGTACAACAAGTAATTTATCACAAAATTATAGTTTATTATCTTATCATACACTCTGGTTTATAAAGAATGCAGTAAATACAACTGACATGGAAAATATACTACATAATAGGGCGATTTTACAATTAGTGGTGGTTTATAACGATACAATTTGTTCTTGATATTTGAAAACTTGGAATTGTCTTATTTATGATTTGCTCTGCAATCTATAAGGTTTCATTGAATACTAATGACATTGTAAGCTAATGTTCCATTTCATACCCAACGTATTGACTTATGAACACCTATCATTTTGTGTCTTTTTTTGTCAAACACGCCACGAATACTCTGTTGAAGCTTTAATTTAATTCACAAGGCCAGAAGTAACTGTATAAAGAGCCAGTTGTGAGAAATAAACGGCAGTTTGAGACAACTGTTTGAAATGACGCATTTTTTTGTATGTTGTCACTCTAGGACCAGAAAGAAAGAAATAAAGGTCATGCAAAGGTCACAGTAAGTTGATGGGAGCTTTCTTATAGTGTACTGTTGAGAGAGGGGGCAGGGTGTGAGGACAGAAGAGTCTATGGTTTTTCAACTCTGTTCTTTACGAGCTTATGTGAGAACACCAGCTACAGGTGGTTGCATTGACAAAAATAAACTTGGATCTTGGAGTAAAAAGATAGGGAGCAGAGAGGGATATCATTAGAAGTGTTGGGGGGAGGGGGGGGGGGCTGGAGGTGTGAGGGAAGAAAACAGGAAAACAGGACAAGGGAAAGATAAAAAAAAGTAACAAAACTCTGATCGATACTTCACAATATCAGATAGAGACTGCTAACTACAGACACAAATAAATAAAAACCTGGCTACTACATGTATTGGTTGATATAATGGTTGAGAACCATAAATAAAAAGGGTGGAAAGAGGCAAATAAACAAGAAGCCAACTTTTTAAAATTTTATAGTTATGGGCTAACACCCTCTCTATTTTAATTCACATAATTATTGTATTTAGTTAGTGGGAGACCCTGCTAACCAAAATATCTTTTTGCCTATTATGATGGAGTTCTCAACCGTTTCCACACACTGATTGGTTGTAATCAATCAATCAGTGGCCAGATTGTTCAGAAAGTCATCTTCTTTAGGAGATGGCAACAGTTTTTGTTGATGTAAACAACCTTCCAAGCCCTTGAGTAGCCTACTGTTATGGCAAGCGACAAGGAGAGTTAAAAGGTTTGTTTAGCACAAAGTGCAAACACACTGGGTGTTGATAGAAGTGGAAAGACTTCAAAGAGGAGGTAGTATCTGGTTTATTATAGAGAACTTCATCAATATAGTGATCGGAAGAGGAAAATGAGTTTGTTGAACTGTAAATGAGTTTTTTGAATGAGTTGTACATGAAACAAAATCAAAATTTTGATAGTAGACTCTATTTATTGTCATGCCGAATGCCTTTTTGCATTACACAAAAATGAACGAGTAATAATTTTATTGAAAAAAGAAGCAGAGGCAAAAATATGATGAATAAAGAAGCGATGCGAGCATTAAATGTTTTCGTCTCGTACATGATGGAAGCATTTGAGGATGACATTACAAAACCACCCAAAATTCTCCCGCTGAAGTTAAAAATAATGAATGATTGTTGCCTCCTTGGTTATTTTGAACAAAAATGACACTGAACAAAGTGGTGATTTGCAAACTTCTCTAAACTCTTTCTCAATAGGTTAAGCATGCCCATTACCTTCAGAATTTTTGTATAGAACAAAAACGGAACTTTTCATTCATCATCATGGTCGTTGTCGTCGCCATCGTCGTCGTCGTCGTCGTCGTCGTCGTCGTCGTCGTCGTCGTCGTCGTCGTCGTCGTCGTCGTCGTCGTCGTCGTCGTCGTCGTCGTCGTCGTCGTCGTCGTCGTCGTCGTCGTCGTCGTCGTCGTCGTCGTCGTCGTCGTCGTCGTCGTCGTCGTCGTCGTCGTCGTCGTCGTCGTCGTCGTCGTCGTCGTCGTCGTCGTCGTCGTCGTCGTCGTCGTCGTCGTCGTCGTCGTCGTCGTCGTCGTCATCCTTATCATGCCTACTGTCAGAGTAACAAAACAAGCTTCTTTGTCTTGGTCAACTAGCCCTAGAGCGATGTAGATGTCGTCCACACAGAAGATCTGATATCAACTGTATTTGATGAAGGAATTATTTGTTAGAACATAGGCAACTGTAAATCCAATACCGAGCAACAACCTGCAATTGATTTCCCTGATGTACCACAGATGGGACCTGTAGCAGTTGATTTCTCTGATGTACCACAGATGGGACCTGTAGCAGTTGATTTCTCTGATGTACCACAGATGGGACCTGTAGCAGTTGAATTCCTTGGTAGAAGGGTTAAAATGCTATAGTGGAATGGGATAGTAAAGAGCTTCCTGGACTCATTGGCAATTTGTGCACAACCTCAGGAGATATTGTTGTTTGGTTGAGGCACCATTGAATGTTGGTCGACCCACTTGATACTAAAACTGAACCAAACAGAGTTAGAAAATGGCAAAAATGGAAAGAGCTGGTTGTTAAGGTAAACAGACAGAAATAAAAGGTAAATTTGTCAATTTGTTAGGGTTAACTGGTTTCAGAGTGTGATTTCTCTTTCACTCTAACACAGGACTGTCTAGAAAGAATATTCACACTTCTTTTAGGCACTCAGAGAGCTAGAGACTGAAACCAACCATTCGGAAAATCTCTAATTTGCTTAATTTCTATTGATCAATCAATCTACAAAATAAACTGTGTCAACTGGCAGGTAACGATACAAAAAATCATATGTATCACAACTCTTGTGATCAAAAGCAAGTTGCTTACCTGAAGACCAACATGCGGTTACAACATGCCTCAATAAGAGTAATTAATTTTGTAGCTTTGGTGTCGCAACTGCCTACTTGAAGTAAAATAGAGTTTAAAGGGGTTGTGCCACGGTGTTTTTACCAAATTTCAATTGCTTTTGTCTGTATCAGGTCTGGATAATAATAAAATTGTTTGTTGGAGTTGCGTTCTCCTCCCCGCTCTCATTCATATAGACGCAATTGCGGCTGACCTAAACGACTTTTAGAAAAATAGACGGCGCAAGTCATATAACGCTATAAAGCAGAAAACCAAAGAATTGGCTTGTTTGACTAGTTATAGGTCATTCTATAAAAATTCTGGATGCAAGCACTATACTGAATCATAAAAAATGATATTTGAATGGTTTCTAGAATTATTTGAGGAGTTTTGAAAAGTCAGCAGGTGCCTGTTGACTTTGATAGGGTTGCTATTGCCAAAGGTGTCCGCCGTTTTATGAAAGATATTGCTATGATATATGTAATCTTTGGTTGTAGCCTCAGAGGTGTTCTTTGAATTACTAGAGAGTGGGATACCAAAACCCCCAATAAAATGATGAGCAGCACAGTTGTTATTAGCTATGCACGTGACTGCAGACTGCGTCAACCCGCTCCTCCTATTAGTACTACTACTTGCGCTGCTTCAGCTCCTCGCCTGTGATTTACACTCCATTCAACAACTACTACTATACTATATACCTTCTTGGGTTTACTATTTTATACTATTTAGAATCTCGCTACTCAGCTCAGGTGTGATGCCAATACATACTACATCTTATTTTATAATCATTATTATAATGATGGTAGTTAGTTTTGCTAGCTTCTACTTCTTCTTGCCACTACTAACAAACAACAACTTCTTCGTAGGTAGTAGTAGTAGTAGTAGTAGTAGTAGTAGTAGTAGTAGTAGTAGTAGTAGTAGTAGTAGTAGTAGTAGTAGTAGTAGTAGTAGTAGTAGTAGTAGTAGTAGTAGTAGTAGTAGTAGTAGTAGTAGTAGTAGTAGTAGTAGTAGTAGTAGTAGTAGTAGTAGTTGTTGTTAGTTGCAGTAGTAACGAGTAAGTTATTACTACTAACTACCTACTTACCCCTTGCTTACAAACTATTACTACTATTATTATATTTTATTACTATTATTCATATAATTATTATAACAATCAATAAATAATAAATATAAATAAATTTATTTATTATTATTATTATTTATTTTATTATAATAATTATTGTTAATTAATTATATTATATATTTATTATAATAAACAAACTATATATAAATATATATATATAAATAATAATAATACATACATACATATACTCAGTACTGCAACAAAAAATAACAAGTAATAATATTACAAATATAATAATATAACAACAACTACTACTACAAACAATAATATATAATAAATAAATTATAATAATAATACTAACAGTAGTAGTATTATTACAATAATTATTGTTATTATTGTTTGTATTATTATATGTACTTATACTACAACAGCAGTAGTAGTATTTAAGCATATATACATACATACAAAGAAAAAACACAACAGACGGCAACAAAATTATTATTATTATACTACTACCTACATTATTGTACTACTTGTTGTTACTACTGATACTACTACTACTATGACAATACTGATTTTTATTATTATTTTGCCAAATTTTTTTTAGGATTAATTTGCATAATTTATATAAATGAATTTATAAATAATCGAGAAGTAGTAGTACTGTGAGGGACGCCAGTAATTGTCGCTATTTATTATTTATCCACTTGTTCATTGTCTAAGCCTTTGTCTCATTATTAACTCACTGTCTACGCATTATCTCATTACTCACTTACACACTGTCTATGTATTTGTCCCAGTTCTATTGTCTACCTGTGCCTAACTACGAGAGTCTATTCAGTACTGTTCTATTATGTACCCAAATACATATTTTAATTATTATTATAAACCTTTTTCCACGAAGTAACAAACTACAACTTGGTGCTATGTTGTGAATACAAGGCGTGGCTTGTACATGTTTTTACCCGCCCCTTTTATATAAATATCTATGTTCAAGCAATAAAGTTCAGAGTTAGCCTAGCTCTCAGAAGATTCTCTCTCTCAAGAAGCAGCACAGCTATAAGCAGCAAACTACAAGCGCTGACCTGGTCGACTATTGGCAAGCACGAGGCTTGGCGGAAAGTGAGAACGGTTCGCCCTCTTACTGCGTATTCCCTCGCTACGGTGAGAAGTACGACGCAAAGCACCTGGTGCCCTAATAGTTCGGCCCATACTAAAATCGGACACTAGAGTTCGAGACAAGATCACGCAGCAATAATTCCAGTACAATTATTGTCGATCTCGACTGAGTCGACGTAGACAAACAATAATTCCAGCATAATTATTGTCGGTGATACAGTTCGCAACAAACTTAAAACTAAACAATAATTACAGCGCAATTATTGTCGAACATTGTAAGGTTCGGACGCAGCCAATAATCATAACATAATTATTGTAAACTGTCAGCACTCATTCTGCACCAGATTCGGCTGCACCCATAACTGCACAAACCAGTGAATGCTCTCCAACAATAATAGCACATTATTGTACGCTGACTTGGGTAGAGACAGAGCACGTCGGGAAGGTGTACAGGTGGCTACCACCCAGACACAAATTCCTGTACAGTACTACTAACTAATAATAGTAGTAGTTCGGTGTCCTAATAAAAATTACAAGTTATTTTTCCTCTACTACTGTTGCTGCAACTGCAAGAGGTTCTTGTTGTTTATCATCAGGTTGCCGTTGTTTTAGTTTTAATTCTTCATTTTTCTGCTATTGAAATTTTATTGATTGCATTTGATATGTAATATTATTATAATAGATAATTACGATCAAATAATTGTTATCTTACTATTGTAAATTATAATAATCTAAAGCAATAAACAAGAACATTATAAATGGAATTTATAGGAGACAGACAAGTAGTCATTGTGGTGGTGGTTACCACTTTCTTATGTTGGAATTTGAATGTCTGTAAAGTGCATAATGATACTGTATTACTTTTAGTATGCATAACACGATGAACTGTTCGTCTACATGTAACATAACTGTAGTGTCATTGCAATTTTTAGATGCACTAATTAACTACGCTTGTTATTTTTGATTGACTTTACTGAGTTGTTCTTATGTATTATTATGACACTCTTGTGCTAAGTTGCGAAGGAACATTAATCACAAGGTAATTCTGTTATAATGTTTGATGTTTTGTTTTATAAAATGTCGTTGTTGGAAGTTGTTACACACTCATGGCATACAATATACTTCATAGAAATGCAAAATTATACAGTGTAACATATTGCCTGACTGCAAATAACTATTATGGTTGTTTAACTTTTGTATGCATAAAAATGGCTTGCCCAAAAAATACAAATATCTAGCCCGGCATTGTGTCTGGTCACATTCTTTCACACGCGTTGGGATATTTCCATTTTTTAGAGGAGTCAGACTAACAACTCCAGTGCTGCCATGGAGAAGCACGTGTTTGTTGAAGGCCTGGGGGAGCTAAAGAGCAAGCTAATCATCAAGCATGTGGTAACGGACAGGCACCCTGGCATCAATGCCTACATGCGGACTGCGCAGGAAGAGCCGAGAGTGGCACACTAGTTTGATTGCTGGCATGTGGTGAAAGGTATCTATACAAGTATTACTGCATGCTATATGTATTAGTTCTTATCTATATAAGTATTACTGCATGCTATATGTATTAGCTCTTATCTATACAAGTATTACTGCATGCTATATGTATTAGTTCTTATCTATATAAGTATTACTGCATGCTATATGTATTAGCTCTTATCTATACAAGTATTACTGCATGCTATATGTATTAGCTCTTATCTATACAAGTATTACTGCATGCTATATGTATTAGTTCTTATCTATATAAGTATTACTGCATGCTATATGTATTAGCTCTTATCTATACAAGTATTACTGCATGCTATATGTATTAGTTCTTATCTATATAAGTATTACTGCATGCTATATGTATTAGCTCTTATCTATACAAGTATTACTGCATGCTATGTGTATTAGTTCTTATCTATACAAGTATTACTGCATGCCATATGTATTAGCTCTTATCTATACAAGTATTACTGCATGCTATATGTACTAGCTCTTATCTATACAAGTATTACTGCATGCTATATGTACTAGCTCTTATCTATACAAGTATTACTGCATGAGTAGTAATATATGAGCAGATCTCCCTACCAAGTGTTTTTTTGTGGATCTGACCTTGGAGTTTAGGCAATGGGTTACGACGTTGGATGAATTCGCCGAGTTTATATTGTATTTTACTTGAGGGGTACTTGAGTGGCATTTGAGTGGCATTTGAGTGGCATTTGAGTTTTGATTAGTTTTTTACTTAATTTGAACTTATATGGCATATAGATTTTGAATGTATGGCATTCAAGTTTTGATAACTTTTTTCATAACTCGAACTCATATGGTATCTTGAGAGAGAGGGGAGAGGAGAGAGGAGAGAGGAGAGATGGGAGATGAGAGAGGAGAGAGAGGAGAGAGATTTTTTAGTTTTCTATACATTCATGTATATATGGTTAGTTATGTACATATTTATGGCTATATTTATATCTACATAGAGAGAGGAGATATATCTACATTGAACAAATATATTGATCAAAAATGCTATAAAATATGTTGGAAAATTATCAAATTAGACCTCTAGATGGTTAAAATCTACAGTATTTGGGAAATAACTGCAAGAGAGGAGAGAGGAGTATTTGGTGGAGGAGAGAGTATGTTGAGAGAGAGGAGAGAGGAAATATATCTACATTGAATAAATACAGTGATTAAAAATGAAACAATATGTGAATATATACATTTATTGTGTAATAAGTAGGGAAAAAATTTAAAATAATTACATGAAATTGAATTATAGCTTTAGTTACATTGGATAGTTTACATTATATAGAAAAGGGAAATGGCTCACCAAGTCACATTGTCCAACTTGTTTTTTGAATTAGAGACTATCCATCGCTAAAACACTCATCATTTTTTTTCAGCAACATATCCTGTCTCAAAATCATCAAAGTCTCCACATAGAAAATCTTCAAGTTCATCATCATCATCAATTTCTAATATTGTTTTGTTGTGCTTTGCTTGATCACAATATTGTTTCCAATACATTCGACCGAGACAGTATGGAGAGCAAAATGAAAGATCGTATTCTGTCTTAAATTTTCCGTGGGTTGTTTTTCCTCTGTAGATCATCACACCTGGATTATATTTGTTAGCTTCTGAAGCATATTTGTCTGGTATGACGAGCGTCTTCAACAGCGTTTCTCCACATTGTTCAATGCTATAACGGATACAAATTACATTCGACTGCCCTCCTTTAAATCGATGAGGAACAAATCTATCAACAACATCTTGGTAAGGAAAAATAGCGCCGGGTTGAAAACTATTGAGGGTGTTGATGTTCAAGAAGCGTTTGAGCTGACATTTAGTCAATGTACTAAAATATAGTGATTCCTCTTCAGCTTTCTTTTTGCTTAGAGGATGTCTGCTAACACGTCTGACATCATACCAAAGAACGTTTTTATTTTTTGGTTTTCCCTTTCTACCCAAATATACAACGTTAAACGGAGGGGGGTAATTATCACAGTTGAAGTTTTTAGCTATTTCAACTGGACAGAGGAGTATTTTGGGTTCGAGTTCATTTATATCTGAAGGATCATGGTAGTGTACTTGAGAATATCTACACTTCTCCTTACTTGATGGATGTATCACACCACTCACTCGCATAATGCTTGGGATAGGAAGATCTTCAAATGTTTTGCAAATCGGAACTTTTGGTGAGTCAATCACTTGAGAACCTTTAGACTTTTCTAATTCCCTAGCTCTCCTTTCGTTGAGACATTCAACTGTTAAATGAGTTATAGCTGCGCTCTCCATTGTTTGCTTATCAACGGAAGTAGTTTGTTTTCTCACTGTTTGTTTTCGTTTCCTTACTATTCGCTTTTTTGGAGCAGTTTTCCTTCTCTTAGGAGTTGTTTTGCCGTTTTTCATTTTATTTTCTGTTGGATATGGATCTGTGCTAAGGAGCTCTTCAGAAAGAGCATCCATAACATTCTAAAAATAAAAGGGTAATATTTGCATGAGTGGCTAAGAGTGTATTTATTACTTAGAGTGTCTTATATATATATATGTATTTATGCCAAAAGCAGTTAAGATCATAGAGTTATGCTAGATTGAGAATGTGCTTATTAAACTATTGGGATGTGGAGACAGACAACAAAGGATGCATTCAAATATATATATGTATTTACTTAATATCATACCGCTTTTAACATCTAAATTGGTAAGAAATAAAATATAATAGTTTGAACAAAATATTGTAAAATAATAAAAAACAACTAAAAATTTTTCATAAATATGTATGAAACGCTTCCAACATTAATTCTAAAATACCTACAGAAGAGGATAGAGCTTTATCTATTTGGACATAATTATAAATATGCTTTCTGAATTTATAAAAAGTTTTTTTGTTCCATGTCATGTTGTATAATTTTTTGAAAACTATTTGATTCCAAGCACTTCTTTCAATTTCTTTTAAAAAATTATTAATATTAACGACTTCCACCATTGACAAAACGATTTCGAAACCGTTTTTTATAATGTCATCAAAACGTTCTGTAGATATATCACGTTTCTTACAACACATCCCCATACTCATCATGTGTTGAGTTATACAGAATATTATAACTTGAAATGTCAAACGTTCTACAGCTTTTTCCTCAACAACATCATTATTTATCACATATTTATGATACATTTCTGGAAGGAAGTCCTTTAAGTAGATTGGATTTGTTGTTGCATTGTTCTAAAATACAAGCGATAATTAGATAACTAAAATAATTAAAGGTGTTCAACAGGTGTTAAATAGTATTTTTTATTAATTCTTACCTTTTCATCAGGCTGAGATTCCGACTTTAGATACAATGGTTGACTTTCTACGACTTGAGTATTCATTCTGAAAAAAACAGAAAAAATTGGTTCAATTCTTTATAACCAATTTAAAGATAGATATGTCATAAAGCCTTCAGATAGTTGTGTTAGCTAGCGAAAATATTTGAATTTAAGTTTTACCTTTATGAAGAGAGAACTCTTAGTAGTTGCAATGGAAGATGTAGTAGATAGATGTTGCTCCTTTGCTCACTGTTGTTGAACTGGATGCTTTCTGTCTGAAACCGTTGTCTCTTATATAGGTGAATGTGTGAAAATAAATCTTTCATTCCCGCGAAAGCATTGGTTTGTATTCGCGTGAAAATAAATTGTTTATTCCCGCGAAAGCAACGGTTTCCATTCGCGTGAAAATAGCTTATTTATTCCCGCGAAAGCATTGGTTTATATTCTCGTGAAAATAAATTATTTATTCCCGCGAAAGCAACGGTTTCCATTCGCGTGAAAATAAAATATTTATTCCCGCGAAAGCAACGGTTTCCATTCGCGTGAAAATAAAATATTTATTCCCGCGAAAACATTGGTTTGTATTCGCGTGAAAATAAAATATTTATTCCCGCGAAAGCATTGGTTTGTATTCGCGGGAAAATAAAGTATTCATTCCCGCGAAAGCAACAGTTTCCATTCGCGTGAAAATAAAATGTTTATTCCCGCGAAAGCATTGGTTTGTATTCGTGTGAAAATAAAGTATTCATTCCCGCGAAAGCAACAGTTTCCATTCGCGTGAAAAAAAAATGTTTATTCCCGCGAAAGCATTGGTTTGTATTCGCGGGAAAATAAAGTATTCATTCCCGCGAAAGCAACAGTTTCCATTCGCGTGAAAATAAAATGTTTATTCCCGCGAAAACATTGGTTTGTATTCGCGTGAAAATAAAGTATTCATTCCCGCGAAAGCAACAGTTTCCATTCGTGTGAAAATAAAATGTTTATTCCCGCGAAAGCATTGGTTTGTATTCACGTGAAAATAAAGTATTCATTCCCGCGAAAGAAACAGTTTCCATTCGCGTGAAAATTAAATGTTTATTCCCGCGAAAGCATTGGTTTGTATTCGCGTGAAAATAAAGTATTCATTCCCGCGAAACCAACAGTTTCCATTCGCGTGAAAATAAAATGTTTATTCCCGCGAAAGCATTGGTTTGTAATCGCGTGAAAATAAAGTATTCATTCCCGCGAAAGCAACAGTTTCCATTCGCGTGAAAATAAAATGTTTATTCCCGCGAAAGCATTGGTTTGTATTCGCGTGAAAATAAAGCATTCATTCCCGCGAAAGCAACAGTTTCCATTCGCGTGAAAATTAAATGTTTATTCCCGCGAAAGCATTGGTTTGTATTCGCGTGAAAATAAAGCATTCATTCCCGCGAAAGCAACAGTTTCCATTCGCGTGAAAATTAAATGGTTATTCCCGCGAAAGCATTGGTTTGTATTCGCGTGAAAATAAAGTATTCATTCCCGCGAAAGCAACAGTTTCCATTCGCGTGAAAATTAAATGTTTATTCCCGCGAAAGCATTGGTTTGTATTCGCGTGAAAATAAAGTATTCATTCCCGCGAAAGCAACAGTTTCCATTCGCGTGAAAATAAAATGTTTATTCCCGCGAAAGCATTGGTTTGTATTCGCGTGAAAATAAATTATTTATTCCCGCGAAAGCATTGGTGTTCTTCCGTAAAAACAATGTTTCATTAATTTAACCTTATGATAAATGGCATGATTTCAGCTATATAAGAAGCAGTGTTTTTACACAGAAAGCAGTCACTTCGACATTAGCAACTGAAGGAGCAAGATCTACTACAACATCATCTACTACAACTGCTAGAAGGACTTTTCTGTTTGGAGGTAAGTCAACTTGATTGAGTATAAATTTAATTTTTATCGATTTAGATACTAACAGCGGTATGATATTGAGTAAATATATATATATATATGTATATATATCTTCAAATTGGTTTGAAAAAGAAATCATAACACGGATTTTTACTTTATCTTTTAGAATGTCGACACAAATCAATACAAAACAACTGAAGAATAAAGAACCAAAACCTTCACAAGATAAGGTGATTGATGACAATGTACTTCTTCAACGCACTATGATTCCCTTTCAAAGCGCCAGTCTGAATACTCTGGCAACTCTCATCATCAAAAGCGCCTCTCTGTTAAGTACTCTATCTCCAGCTTCCAGAAGAAACATTGAAAACATAGTCAAAGTTGAAGATTTACCAATACCTACAGTTATGCAGGTGTTAACCGTTGAGCTCCATGATGAAACGAACTGTACCATCATCTACAACTATAAAAAGGATGGAAAGGTAGTTAGAGTGAAGAGCACTATTCCATTAGCAGCAGGATTACTTGTCAATGAAGCTTCGCAAATAAGACCACTGGTTTTGATCTACATGGGTGTTGAAAAGACCGGAAAAGCAATTTTTCGTGCTGCTACACAAACAGGAACTACTTTGAGGTGTAAGAACGCGTTTGATGTATTACCAGAAAAAAGTATGCGACAAATCAATGCTTATTTCGAGGTAGCTAATCTTCAGGATTTCCCAACAGATAGTGTCATATGTTTCCAAAACCCTGAAGTTATAACAAAATCTGACAGGCGATGGAATGGAAATGAAGAGACTCTTCTAGTTCAATACAGAAGTGTTGTAGATGAAGAATTACTGATCGGAGATATGCGCATTCCTCATCAAATAGCTTCTGCTGTGACATCGGAGAGATTTGGAGTGATTTTGTTCAAGGGTCTGAGTCGAAACGCAGACAATTCAATTTTCTACAACATCAGTGTACTCGCAGCTCATCAAGCCTTCGTCCAAGCCTCGGAACTGGCTGATAATCCAAAATCTGAGGATTTTCTCAACCACTTCGATGATGCTGAAAAAGAAGACTGTGGAGAACAAACTCTCGAGAAGCTAATCTATAACTCAAGGGATTCATATCACTATAGGTAAGTTTTATTAATTTTTACCATAATTTTAAAAAAGTTGATTTGTGAAAATTTTGTGGATTCTTACAATGAAAAACCCCTTAAAATGATAAATTTGTGAACATTTTTGTAAAACATTTTTAAGTTATATATATATATATTTCGAATTAAAAAAGGATTTTGTTGTGTCATCAGTGTATTTTTTTACATGAAAGTTGGAAAAATAACAAAAGGTGATAATTATTTTGCAAAAATGTTCAATTTTTCACATAAATGATCAACTCATAACCTTTTTTTGTAAAAAATTTTTAAATTATATATATTTCAGATTAAAAAAAAGGACTTTTTTGTGTAATCAGTGTATTTTTTTACATAAAAGTTTAAAAAAATAACAAAAGGTTATAATTATTTTGCAAAAATGTTTAGTTTTTCACATAAATGATCAATTCATAAACATTTTTTGTAAAACATTTTTAAATTATATCTATTTCGGATTAAAAAAGGATTTTTTTGTGCAATCAGTGTATTTTTTTACATAAAAGTTTAAAAAATAACAAAAGGTTATAATTATTTTACAAAAATGTTTAGTTTTTAACATAAATGATCAATTCATAAACATTTTTTGTAAAACATGTTTAAATTATATCTATTTCGAATTAAAAAAAGGACTTTTTTGTACAATCAGTGTATTTTTTTTACATAAAAGTTTAAAAAATAACAAAAGGTTATAATTATTTTACAAAAATGTTTAGTTTTTAACATAAATGATCAATTCATAAACATTTTTTGTAAAACATGTTTAAATTATATCTATTTCGGATTAAAAAAAAGACTTTTTTGTGCAACCAGTGTATTTTTTTACATAAAAGTTTAAAAAATAACAAAAGGTTATAATTATTTTACAAAAATGTTTAGTTTTTCACATAAATGATCAATTCATAAACATTTTTTGTAAAACATGTTTAAATTATATCTATTTCGGATTAAAAAAAGGACTTTTTTGTGCAATCAGTGTATTTTTTTTACATAAAAGTTTAAAAAATAACAAAAGGTTATAATTATTTTACAAAAATGTTTAGTTTTTCACATAAATGATCAATTCATAAACATTTTTTGTAAAACATTTTTAAATTATATCTATTTCGGATTAAAAAAAGGACTTTTTTGTGCAATCAGTGTATTTTTTTACATAAAAGTTTAAAAAAAATCACAAAAGGTTATAATTATTTTACAAAAATGTCTAATTTTTCACGTAAATAGCATGTTTTATCACATAAATGGCTTATTCACGAGTGTTTGTTGTAAAACATTTTTAAAATTGTATGTATATATTTATATTTATACATTCTGAATCCAAATGAAAAAAAGGACTTTTTCGTGTGTAATCAGTGTATTTCTTTTACATAGAAGTTGAAAAAATAACAAAAGTTTATATTTATTTTACAATAATTTTAATCATACTATACTAATACATCATTTTTTATTGTAGTCCATTATATCGTAAAAAGAAAACAGAGTAAAGAACTTTCCCTAAGAAATATTGAGCTGAATGTTGTAACTCAGTGAGTTATTTTCCTGTTATATATAATGTAAACTATCTAATGTAGCTAAGAGTAAAATTTAAATTCGGTAAAATTTATTTATATAATGAATAACTTTTGTATTTTAGTCAATTATTGGATCACAGAGAATACGGAATACAAGAGTTCCTCACTGAGTCTAATAATATACCAGAAGAATATCGAGGAAGATATTGTTCAAGAAAAGCACTTTGTAACCATTGATATCGTAAACTATAGTAGTTTGTATTACAGAAAATTTACTATAAAACAGTTTTATGAATGTAAAAACTAGATATGGTATTTTCTATTACAATTATTTACTTGTAAATTTTATTCATCTAGAGAGGTAATTTGGTGATTTTTTGACAGTTTTTAAAAAAGTTAAAAAAGTACAAAAAAATCAAAAAAATATCAAAAACTATAAGAGGTAATTTGGTGATTTTTTGACAGTTTTTAAAAAAGTTAAAAAAGTACAAAAAAATCAAAAAAATATCAAAAACTATATATTTCAATGATTATTTTTTAAAAAGTTCAAAAAAATGTAATAAAGCTCTGTTTTGAAACATAAAAAATTTAAAAGGATTGTGTAGGATAAAATTCTCACTCAAAAAATTATTGAAAATTGAATGAAATAAAAAATATTTTCCTAAATACCAAACTTTTGTAAATATAAAGTGAAAAACTCTATATATATATATATACATTGTTTTTAAAATAATATCGAAAACTATATATTTCAATGATTATTTTTTAAAAAAATAAAAAAATTTAAAAGGAAGGTGTAGGATAAAATCCTCACTCAAAAAATCATTGAAAATTGAATGGAATAAAAGAATATAAAGTGAAAATCGCTATATATATTTATTTTTTTTAAAAAAATATCGAAAACTATATATTATAATGATTATTTTTTTTAAAAAAGTTGAAAAAACAAAAAAAACTTTGTAATAAAACCTAAAAAGTTGAAAAACAAAAAAATTTGTAATAAAACCCTGTTTTAAAACATAAAAAATTAAAAAAGGAATGTAATAAAAGAATATTTTACCAAAATACCTCATTTTTTTTGTAAATATCTAGTAAAAATTTCTGAAATATTGTTGGTAAAATTTACTGGAAAATGGTTTCAAGTGTGTCAAAGACTAAATATGATGTTTTCATTGAAATGTTTATTTTCAAAAGATCCAAATAATAACATTGAATCAATTAGTTAAATTTAACAGTCAAATTTTTTTTATCAAGTAGGCTTAATGTTTCTATTGTGATTAATTCTCAAATATTGTAAACTTGAACTATCTAGAGGAGTAATTTGTCGATTTTGATGTGTTTTTTTAAAAATTATCATGTAATACCACATACTTCAGTTCTAATTCGTTTTGAACAATTTCATGGGAGACAAAGAATAAAAAGTTACATTGATTTAGTTTTTAGAATTAAAGTTGCTATCAAAAATGGATTGTTCTTCTTTAAAAAAAAAAATGATTACGTAATACTACATGCTTCAGTTCTAATTCGTTTTTAGAATTGAAGTCGCCATCGAAAATGGTTTGTTCTTGAATGGGTAAATCCATAGCCTCCTCCTCATCATGACAAAAGCTTTCTGATGATTGTGTTTTGAAAAACAAATTGCATTGTTTTAGTTTTCCGAATTGAAATTGCCATCGAAAATGGTTTGTTCTTAAACGGGAAAATCCATAGCCTTCTCATCATCATGTCTAAGTTTTCTACCCCAATATCTCCAACCTCTCAGAGATAGGAATTGTTCTGTTTAAAAAATAATGGAAATTGTATATATAAATGATTGTTTTTGAAAAAAATGGTAAATTTTTGAAAAAAATTCAAAAGGAAAATGCAGGATAAACCCTCACTCAAGAAACTAATTTTGTATGATAGGTTGCTCACCTAATAATAAGAAAATAATGAATGATTTATATTTAAACAATTATTGAAAGAATTAATGAAAATTGAATAGAATAAAGGAAATATTTTACCAAATAGTCTGTTTTTTTTGTAAAGATATACAAACAGATAAAATTTAACCATTTAAAGGATGATTTCTTTTTTTTGCAAAAAAAATAATGAAGATTTAATGAAATGAAAGAATATTTTACCAAATACCTTGTTTTTTTGTAAATTTATACAATTAGAATAAGAAAATAGTGAATAATGTATATTTAAGCAATTATTGAAAAAATTAATGAAAATTGAATAGAGTAAAGGAAATATTGTACCAAATACTCTGTTTTTTTGTAAAGATATACAAACAGATAAAATTTAACCATTTAAAGGGTGATTTCTTTTTTGCAAAAAAATAATGAATATTTAATGAAATGAAAGAATATTTTACCAAATACCCTGTTTTTTTGTAAATTTGTACAATTAGATGAAATTTAACCATTTAGAGGATGATTTGTTTTTGTAAAAAATTAATGAAAATTGAATAAATCGAAAAAATATTTCACTAAATACCTCTTTTTTGTAGATGTAAACAAATAGATGAATATCTAACTTTATCCATTTTTCTTTCCATTTGGGATCATGTTTTGAAGGTTTTCAAGATAGTTTTTAGTAAAAGCTTATGCATTGATTGTCATTACAAGTTGTAGTGTTTGGTATTATTTAATATTTACTGGCTCTAGCTATATTATATGAAATTTTCCCTACTTATTGCACAATAAATGTATATATTCACATATTGTTTCATTTTTAATTACTGTATTTATTCAATGTAGATATAATGAGTCGAATTACAAAAAAATATCAAAACTTAAATGCCATACATTCAAAATCTAGATGCTCTATGAGTTAAAGTTATGTATATAATTATGTACAAGATTATCAAAACTTGAATGCCATACATTCAAAATTTAAAAGTTCAAATTGAGTAAAAAAATAATCAAAACTCAAATGCCACTTAAATGCCATTCAAATGCCACTCAAATACCCCTCAAGTAAAATACAATATAAACTCGGCGAATTCATCCAACGTCGTAACCCATTGCCTCAACTCCAAGGTCAGATCCACAAAAAAACACTTGGTAGGGAGATCTGCTCATATATTACTACTTGCATGCTATATGTATTAGCTCTTATCTATACAAGTATTACTGCATGCTATATGTATTAGCTCTTATCTATATAAGTATTACTGCATGCTATATGTATTAGCTCTTATCTATATAAGTATTACTGCATGCTATATGTATTAGCTCTTATCTATATAAGTATTACTGCATGCTATATGTATTAGCTCTTATCTATACGTTGCTATTGTCATTTCTATTGATCACGTTTTCTAACTATCCGTCTGCATGTAACCTTGCAATTGCCGTGTTGTTTCCATTTATGTTATTTTATTACATTTTTTTGCAGTAATATACAGAATGGTAAGTGCCTTCCATAGCGCCCAACTAACCGTTCTCTATTCCTAATAACTGGTTACTGTCTTTCTTGCCACTTGTTGCTCGCAATATTTCTATATTTGTTGTATGTACACACTCTGTACATGTTGTACACACTGTGTATATGTTGCATACATTCTGTATATGTTGTATACACTGTGTATATGTTGTATACATGGTGTATATGTTGTATACATGGTGTATGTGTTGTATACACTGTGTATATGTTGTACACACTGTGTATATGTTGTATTGTCTCTAGTAACTATGCAGTTAATGTACAGACATGCACACATCGTTGCACCACCCATTATTTTGACACCTCAATTTCACAAAATTTCACTAATACATAAAATGTCAGCCTTTGCCTTGATATATGTACTTACACTTTGTTACAATAGTCAATTTATTGTTGCGTTGCCTATGATATAGGATTGGAGAAGAAGCTGTTGGCTTTGTCAAAGCTGAAAGGGTGCGAGGAGATAGCTGACCGTATTGCTGCTATCAGGAACAGGTGAGTGTCACCAGGATTTTAGCCACAGAAAGGACGACACATGAGTACGATTGTAGTAAATAATTAAATAAGTTCTTTTACCTTTTACTGTGCTGAATGTTGTTAGCAGTTGAGTAATTGGTTGGTGGCCAAATTTTTGTTGAAACAATGTTATAGCAACTGAGTGAGCAACATGTGCTGCCATTGCTATTCATAGATTGTACAAGATGGCTGCCAGGACACCGCTCGATGACCGCTATGGCGAGCGTATGACAGAGCAGGTGACTGCAATGCTTCGGCATTTGCAGGGTATTCACTGTCATCCCGCCAACTCTTGGTATCTGGATTGCCTTCATGCTATACCTTACCGTGGCAAGCCCATAGATGCTGGTAAGAATACGGCCAAATATTCATTGTAAAGAACAGTTTAAAGTATTTTTTAAGATGTGATTGCAATATCATTTGTTTGATTTTGCTTCATGGTTGGTGAAAATAAAAAATTGCACAGTTGAATCTTACATCACAATACATCATCTTTACTGTACTTTACTGCACTAATTGGTATGATAGAACTTTTTATCTCAACAATAGTTTTAGTTTGTATTCTATACAGATTTATAGTAATGTGTATCTGTGCAATATTGTCCAAATGTCTCCAGTGGAATGGAAATTTAATGTAATGTTCTTAGGTTATCGAGGCTACAGTGAAGTGTGCAAGCTATTGGAGAAGAAGAGGAAGGACATCTGTCGGATGAGCCCCCAAGGCCAAACATATATATGTGAGGCCTGGCACGCTCTCATGCTCTTCTTTTGTCCCAAGCATATTCATTACAGCTATCATGGACAGCTAGCCAGGTAATCACACCTAACTGGTGAGAATGTTCACGACCCACACAGTTTTCATACAGCGGATGTGAAATAGTTTCACAATATATAAATCAGAAAAATATATACAACAGAAAAATGTTACTTGTCGCTCCTTTGATGCAAGAAAAAACCTGCCTGTGCATGATACTCCTTTATTGTATACTCTCAATTAATTTTCATTTCCTATTTGTAGACTGCAGCTGTGTGCCCTGCACTACAACGAGAATTCTGATAGAGAGACAGCCACCACAGCATCTGGTGAAAAGCGGTTCAATTACAGCTTCCGAAGGTATCGAAAGGGAAAGGCCACAGTCAAAGAAGTGAAGGTGGCGAATGGCTATGGTAAGTTTAAAAAGCAGTTAGCAAATACCAATTGTATCTCAGTTGAGGTTGTCAGGGATGCAATGCTATTGCTAAACAACTTTTGTTGGTAGACTGAGTAGGTAGGTGAAAGACCACCGAATTATTGTCAAACTACTATCTCAGAGAATAGAATGATTGTAACTTTTGCTATGTGAAGTAACCAAATCATTAGTCAGTCAGTGCAATGGGAAAACCATTCATGTGAAAAAGTGTGCCAATGGAGAATAGATGATGGTGATACTTTCTGGATAGCTGCTAACGTATACATTTGTTAGCTACTACTTGCTATTTTGTAGACTATGTCCGGAAGCTTATCAGGCTGTAGTGCTGCGTATGATGACAGACGAGGAATTTGATTCCACTCTGCATCTGCCAACAGCACCTATCACCATGACAGATGCTCTAGATGTTGTAAAAGACAAGGAGGCTGCTATTGCTATGCACGAAACCAGATTCTCGTTTGTGTAGAGACGGTAAAAGGGTGGTTTGGGTGTGATTGTGCGTCAGGGTGAATAAGGGCTAAGTACCCTCGCCATCACTTCCTTGTGCACCGCCAGGCAGGGTGTGCGTGGCGTTAGTAGGCTGGTGCCCACCCCCGAACTGGAAGGTGAGCTATAGTCACTTTAACCTTCACGAGGTGCTCTCTGTGAGTAGTCTATCACAATTGCTGGTCAATACTTTGTGATAGATGAAACTAATAGGTGGCTGACATGCTTGTAGATATGTTGTAACATTTCCTACTGCTTAGCATATAACCCAGTGTTGTAGATGAGGCTCATATTTTTTACCCATGCCATTATTAAATTGTTGTGCGATAGTTGCTTGGATGGTGTCTTATCCTGTCTAACAGCTATTTGCATTAAAACACCATATGGCATATGTTTCACTTGTAGCGTCCATATTCAATTTATATAGTATAAGGTTAGTCTAATGATTGATGAGATAAATTTCTGTGCATGTCATTTTTTTTAATTCTGTGATAATATCGTATGAATGCTATTACATGGTGCCTTGTTGTGTATATGCTTATAAAACAATAAAAAAATTTATTTATTGTTCGTTGTAACTTTGTCGCTGGTATGTTTTTTATTATCGTGTCAAAAACATGAAAGATTAATTAGGATTAAATTATCGCAGTGTTAAAATTAATCGCAATTGAAAATCTAGCCTCTGATATTGCTTTGGTAAATGGGTTACAACAGTCAACCAAGTTTTTGAACATAAATTTATAGTTATGTCATTCAGTAATCTTTTCGTTTGGATGAACAGTGTATATTTATAATGCCAAACTAATTTTGATTAATTAATCTTGGAGACCGATCAAAATATTACAATATTAACGACAAACTTATGGTTTTATCAGCCAATGTCTGCATGTAGGCAGGTGAATGACTGGAATATTTACCGAATAATACATAGGCTGAAAACCTTCACACAAGTCAATCTGAATGAAGTTTATTTAGTATAGTAGTTGTAACAGCAGTAATTGTGTTCATGAACAACTCTGTGACTTGGTGGTTCTGAAAAGAGCCGCTAGATAAGGAAGCAAGTGTACTAGGTTAGGACAAGTGGTAGGTGGACAATGACTCTAAACCTGGATCATAGTTGTCAGCATAGTAGAAGCCTTCATAGACTTCATGGTTATGTTAGGAAACGCATGTCGGATTGCATGAACTACACAAGCAGGTATTACTTTCCTAATGTGTTTCCCGCAATAACCATATGTTCACCGTATGAACTCACGATATGCGATGTATCGCATCAGACGGTGTTCATTACGAAATCTCAAGCTACCCTGACCATAATCAGCACGATAACGATGTATAGAGTTCTGTAAGTTGCGTTCATAGAGACAGAGTGCCCAGAATGCATGGTGTTCTGTTACACACTTGTGAGAAAATGGACCACTTGAGGTTTGTGTTTCCCCAGGTGGCACCTCCAGCAAAAGTGATCTGACATGTTCACCTGCATCTGGGCACCATTATCTCTGCAACAAACACACTCTAACACACACATGTCAGCGTGAGGATGGCAGTTACCACACTGACACCAGTCATCTTCACGAGTGCCTATCCCAGCCCTTTCTCGTGCTCCTTGTTCCTCCTGTTGTTGGATCTCTGCAATCTCAGCTGCTTTCTGTATATTGTGGTTCTAACCCATAACCTTCGGAAGATGCATCACTGTCATGAAATGCAGGTCTTTGTTCAGCATCAGGAGCACTACTGCTAGGAATGCTATATCGGGCTCCCGAATGTTGAGGTTGATGTGATTATTTATTATAATAATAATTAATAATAATAATTTATTATTATTATTATTATTCTGTTGTTGATGGATGCTCAATATTGATTCTTCTTCAATCATCTACATCACATACATTTCCAAATCAACTAAATTTAATTAGCTTTAGTTTAATTGTAATTATATAGTTAATCACATCAGCCTCAGCATTCAGGAGCCCGATATAGCTTTCTCTACTTTTTTTTCTTCCTTTTGCAACCTGCGTCGGCCATGTTGTTATTTGTATAGTTACCCGTGAAATAAACAAAAGGATTTTTATTAAAAAACAGTAATGAATTCGGTTAAAAGCTGAATTTATGAAATAACTCATGAAATATCCTTTGCTTATTTATATTGCATTCTTTATTATTGCATATATTGTATTTTTGCATAATAAAGTTTATTATTATAGATTACATCAGCGATTCCATTTTTCA
Source organism: Cryptosula pallasiana (assembly GCA_945261195.1). Classification (NCBI taxonomy): domain Eukaryota; kingdom Metazoa; phylum Bryozoa; class Gymnolaemata; order Cheilostomatida; family Cryptosulidae; genus Cryptosula; species Cryptosula pallasiana. The sequence continues at coordinate 46,221,604 of OX183132.1, read as the reverse complement.
CTGTCGGAGATAACTCTACAAACATATGTCGTCTATTTTCGGCGTGGCACGACCCCTTTAACATCCTGGAAAGAGGCAACAAAGTGATTAGTTTTATTCTTGAAATCCGAACTTTGATCTGAAGTTGCTCTTTTGAACTAAACGAAAACTTAATATTAAAATATTGATTTTTATAAGTTTATTTGAAAACATGAAAAGCTAATGTGGAAATAGAACCTTATAGTCCATTTCAGTAAAGAATGACAAGAAAATTGTGTGATTGATTTATGAAATTATGAAAAATCATATCATCTGTTAACACTGGATCTTGGCAGCAGAAAAGGGTAGCAGGAGAAATAAAGCACTCACAGAATGTTCGCAAAGCGTTCTCGTAAGTTTGTAGCAGAATTTTTAGGTATTAGTTTCCATTTAGAAGCAGAAATTTAACGATGGATTTTAACTGGCCAAACGACAGGGCATAAAATAAATTTTACACAACACTTATTCAGGTTTGCTTTTAGTACGGCATACTTTAAACTATTCGGTAATGAACAAAAATAAAAAGTGGTTTGATATTCTTTGATTTCAGAAAATCATTGGTAAAATTACACCCATAGAGTAAAACTGATAAATCATTTGCCTAAGTAACTATATTTAGTTTTAAATGTTTAATTTCTGTTTTCTTTTGAAACAGACATGGAGAACTAATGAGTATTGTTTTAATAATCATATACTTTTAAACTTTAGATACCCTATGTCCATGCGGCTGATCTTATCCGCTGAGTGCAGCATTGGTAAATTGTACAACAAAGTACAATTAGTGAGACCCGATGATATACTCTTCAGAAGTACAGTGACAAGTGTTGAATGTTGTACACTTGAGTGTAATACAGTCAATGCCTGTATTGGTTATCTGTACAATGAGTCAGAGAAGTCTTGTAGTTTATTTAGTTGTGTCAATCCATGGATAAAGTCTACAGGGTTGGTAGAAGATGAGTTTTATGTACAACATCCACTGGTACCAAACCCTCTGCTGGCTAGAGGTATACTATGTATTACGCAGTTAGATAATTTTGCAGTCTCTCTTGTTTATTCAAATATTGTACTTTATAACAGAGAAAGACTGAACTTTTATTTTGATCTCCAGTCTACTCTTCCAATAGGCAAACCTGTCACAATGTCATCAGTCTATTTTAGTAGTGGATCTCCTTTGCCACTAGATGGGTCTTATGCAGTTGATGGAATCTACCTGCCACCAGTGGATGATGAGAGATTGAGCATAGCTCATACAAACAAAGATGTACAACCTTGGCTCAGAGTCAATCTACTTGACATTCACTGTATCTGGGGTGTCAGAATTCTCAACAGAGGATCAGGTTGAGTTCCACCTAACTTATTTTCTGGTTCAAGTTTTAAAGATTTACCGAAAAAAAACTAACAGAGCAAATATTTGTAATATTTTATTCCCAAGACTATACAGAGTTTACTGATAATCTAACCAAACAAACTTGTGTGAACTCTGTTCATTTTAATGTTGCGAGGTGATAAGAAACACGGATGTGTCGTTGTTTTTTACTCTACGATACAATACCGGTAAAAGCAATCTTATTTGTTATAGAACTTTTCAGACAAAAAGTAATACACAACTATTATAAAACCTTAAGCAAGCTTAGTAAGCAAACTAAAGCTAGTGATTGAACTGATGGTTTATTGATTGCAAAATGTGTTAATGCCACAGATTTAGATTGCTTGTGTAATCATTGCTGCTGCAACCTTGCGTTTCTGGTTAGGATAATGTTGGGTTGCACAATCACTCACATTTAACTTAGTAAAGTTTTATGAAGCTTTCAGTATCTGTCAAATTATTCTACTTATTATATTATTATTTTGATTTTGCTACAGAACCAATTGGCACTTCAATATTTCAGGTGTCTGCCATATACATGGTAACTAAAGCGACTACGTGCCCTGTATACAATTCTAAAAATTCCTATCCGCTCACTGGCCTGAAAGTGAATATTTTTGCGGTAAAGGGCATGAAATCTTTAGTAAACATATTGGCGATCATCTTAATGTTTAGTACTGTTCAATATAGAGTTATCCCTCCAAAGGGGAGATGACTCCTTGTTTATTCCTGGCTCCAGTGTCGTTTAAAAGTTTTAAACAAAATTTTGCTGCAAATATAAGCTTAATAAAATAAACAGTTGTGCTAGATAAAATTAAAAGTTGCTCACATGAGTATTTTTGCAAAAAAAATAGATTTGTGCAACAAATATTGAACACATGCATAAAAACTAATTCAGCCAATGATGACGTATATGGACATTTGTGAACATTGGTTCCAGTGGAGTTGCCCATATATAAAATAGCGCTAGAAATGGCTGACTAAACTTTGATTACTTCACTCTAGCTGTACCAAACATATTATTCAATAAGCACCTCAGCACTATTTGAAGTACGCACGGACACTCAATGATTTATTAAGTATTTGTGCAAGAATCCAGTACACTAAACATAATGTGTCTGAATAAATTACTTTGTAGACACCTGGCAGACATGGAACAGAGCTTAAGATGTCACCATCACCGTATCTGTGGAGGAGGAGAAGATATTCTATGATGTCAACCCTCAATCTCTTTGTGCCTATCATGATGGATTTCTTAACCAGTTCTACACACTGATTGGTTGTAATCATCCAATCAGTGGCCAGTTTGTTCAAATGCAACTGAAAGCTACTGACTATTTGAACATCTATGAACTTGAGGTCTATGGACTGGATATGGTTTAGATGTCTATGGTTGACATAGCCTTAAAAATCTGGGGTTTGTGGAGCGAATTAATTGTCAGTGTTTAGACGGTCAAGTTGTCAGTGATAAAACTAGTTAGCTTTTGTGGCAAAGAAATTCAAGTGTTATTATGAATAGACACTACCATTTAACTCGGAAACAATTGTCTAGTCTAGTATATATTGTAGATGTCTGTCCATTAGTGTTCTGTATTTTGGTATTTGTTTGGTAATAAACAAAACTGGTATGTCAGTCAGCTCATTACAGGTGATAGAACAACTCAATCATAATTTACATGCTGACAGATATTAAATCTGTTTACAAAAGTGAGTATATACCCAACCTAGGTAAATGAGAAGCTCGGTCTGTGCAGACCCAAAGTTTGATAATTACTGCATCCCATTAAACTTAGGCACGATAATTTATTTTTCCCTTTTACGTTGCAAAACCAGCAATAGGTTGGCATAATCCTGTTTAACACTAAAACATGAGTGCGAACGGGTGGTATAACAGCGTGCCAAACTCCCATCTTTAGTTGAATCTATGCTATCTATTAGTTATTCACCTGCCGACTTCTCAAGAAATCAATAAAGTAATTATTTCTGCAATTGAAATCCAGACTTTTGTGTTATATTGCTTCCACTTTCAAGATACAAACACAAGGCAGCACCAACAAACAAGCATTATTACCTTTGACAGCATGTTACTTCAGGTGTGTAAAACATGATCTTGCTGAGTTCTATGAAAACTTGCCAAAACAAGCTGTTTGAAGTTCTAGCCATCCTAAAACAAAGAAAACAGGCTTTAACTGGGCATTTTAGTGAGTGAACTTACATGACAAAACTAATACAGTAAAATCTTGCAATCATGTGCCCAGCTGTAATGAATTTTCATCAAAACCATTAAAGTGTAACGTCACTACTCAACACTTTGTTGATGGCTCAGTAAGTCGGTACGAACCGTTGACTTTCCTGCCAAACTCGACCTCTCTAAGAGGTTATTCAATCAACAATGCAATAGAGGAGTTTTGCTTAACTCCACAACTATGGTGAGCCCACTGCTCAGACTCAACACTCAGTGCTTCTGAGTATTATACATGCATAACTTTACAACACTTGTATCAAATAACAGTGATACAGTATCTCGCTAACTAGGTATTGTAGGAGATTTTGGTCTGTCAACCACTAAAAATTACCAATCTGAAGTACTCTATGTCTGTCTATTCAGAAAGTCCAGCTCTCTATAGGGTGGATCACAGTAAACTCTAGTCCCAATTAGTAATGTAACCAATAACAGATACAAGAAGTGATTTAGATGAATAGAAATGCATGGCTAGAAATAACAACGAATACAGCAATGATACAAACACTCAAATGTAATAAGCCCCCAGGAACACATAGTAGGAGTTAATGAGTAAATTGTCGATAGGTATCCTGTCCCATCTTCTGGTAAGTCCTTGGGCTTTTTATAGCCTGATGCTCAATTCATTTTAGGTCTGAAGGTAGTTAAGTCCTGGACTTGACCTTCAGAGGCTCCACAGCTAGCTTTGCACTTCCGGGCTAAGGCAGCCATCTTTAGCTGGCTCAGTAGGTCATCATAACGGCACCAGAAGGGTCAACACCGCACCTGCAAAAGTCAACACCGGTCTTGTAAGGTGTTCAATAATAAATTGGTATTGTGACAACTTTGGTATTGGCAACAGAGACTATCAGTTGCCCATCAGTAACTCTGTTCAATGCAAGAGGGTGTCTCTGAACCACGGAGACAGTCTCTAATGAAGTCCCGGGAGAATAGTTTTTCTTCAGCGATAAAGCTGGAACTAGCGTAGTCTCTCGTTTAACTTATCATTAGAAATCATGACTTGCTTGACTATTATCCTGCTCTGTGACATTTCAAGCTGCTGACATGGCAAAACAGATATTGTTGAGAAAGTTCGATTATGTTAATGGTGCATCATAATTATTATGCGCCCCAGGCCTATCTACTGTTGTAAATAGGAAAAAAGTTGGATTATCTTGTTAGAATGAGTCGAATTTTGTTTTACACTGTTGGTCAGGGCAAGCGGGTGTCCAGCACCTACATTACCAGCACCACACGTAAGACTACTAACACCCCAATATGTAGGTGCTTGCAGAGGTTGGTTTCCACAGGCTTTATTAATAAAACTGTACCACAGCATAATCACAAAGAGAATCTTGATACAGTAAAAAGATACACAACAATAACTCTGCCTTTTATAAGCGTAGGCAGAGGAACTAAATGTCCTGATTGCCTATACAACCAATAACATATAAGTGACACACAAATGCACAAAGAGAGTATGTATAGCAAGGAATAAGGACAAAAAGATTAAACTCCCACGAGTAGTCGGAGGAGTTTATGAGCTAATATGCCAGTCATGTATGGTATTCCATCAGGTGCGTCTTGCGCTAGGTTTTACCTACGGAGTGGTTAGTTTGCTGTCCGAGTTCTGATAAACCCGTGGATCTAGGTTTCTGTTGCATCTAAGGCTACTTTGGGTCCTACATTACAAACTTTGTCACCTCTGTCAACTAACCCTAAAGTGATGATGATGTCATCTACACAAAAGATCTGGTATTAACTGTATTTAATAACGACAATACGCCAGTGTTAAGTGTCATACCAAACAACAACCATCAATTGCTTTCACCATCTTAGGAGAAAATTAGCATTTTTTTCAGTCGATCAGGCCACTCATGTCTGAGAGAAAAACATATTCTGCCAACTTTCAAATCAAACTTTTCTATGGCTCTTTTGAATAACCATTAATAATTATTTTGAGTAACCTTTACTTCCGCGAGCCCAATTTTATTTTGTTTCATGCTTTTTGTTTGCTTTTTCTTCAAGTTTTGGTACTTTAAGGAAAACAAATTTTCTGTCAAAAGATGATATTGTTGCGGATAAAGCATTGTATGTGTATTTCAGAGAACTAAAAATTGGAAATACCTATTACCGAATGACCCGTAAATTATACAAATCAATCATCTGTATCACCACTCTTGTGATCAAAAGAGAGTTACTCACCTGAAACCCAACAAGCAGATACAACATGCCTCAATAAGAATAATTAATTTTGTAGCTTTGTTGTTGCATTTGCCTACTGGAAGTAAAATAGAGATAACACCCTGAAAAGGGCAATGAAGTGATGCTGTTCTTGAAATCAAAGCTTGAGTCTCCAATTTGCCTCTTTGTAATAAATGAGAAACTAAAATTAAAATATTGATTTTTGTAAGTTATTTGATGATATGAAAAACATATTCCACTTCAGTACAGAATGACAAGGAGATTGCGTGATTGATTTCCGAAAGTAACAATACCTCATATCATTTATCAACGACTGGATCTTGACAGCAGAAGGAGGCAGCAGCAGAAAAAAATCCCTCACAGGATGTTCGGACAATCGTTTTGTAAGTTTGCGGTACTAGTTGTTAGTAACAGTTTTTTTTAGAGGCAGAAACTGGCCAGAAGATGTGGCATAAAATACATTTTAAGTAAGATTTTTCAGGTTTGCTTTGAACATTGCGTATTTTCAATTATTCGATAAAGAACAAAAAAAATAATAATAATATATACTTTATTATTGAACCAGCGATACATCCTCTAATAGAGGCGACCTTTAGAGGTTTCAGTACATGAAATAAAAAAGTTACCTGGGCATGAGATCGGTAATTAAACAGAAAATAAATAAAAAGAGCTATTATTATAAATCTTTGTAACTGATAGATCCTATATTACTATAGAGCATCAAGGAGGTGTTTGCTCTCAACCTTGTTCGTGAGCTGGTATCGTAGCGGGCTGTGTGTCTACTTGGTCTTCTTGTTTTTGGTTGTCTAAGTAGATGGTGTAGGCAGTGGCCTGGTGTTTTGATTTTCTCCATCTGTTGAATACACAGGTAGTCAATATAGTCATTGATTGGTAAAATATTGAGTGATGTCGTCCTAGCCTCGTAACTGCGATGGCCTGGGGCTATTATCTTAAGTGATATCCTTTCTATCTGGATGACTCTAGTCTTCTGTTTGCTTGTTATCATACAGTACCAAGCTACACTGCCGTATGTAACTTTTGGTCGTATACAGGTAATGTAAAATCTCTTTATTATTTTTAATTGAGAAAATCATCGGTAAAAACATACATATAGAGTGAAATGGAAAATCTATTCACTTAATTGCGAATATTTTATTTGTTATCTATCACGGAATAGACATGAAGAACTAATGAATTTTGTTTTCATAATCATATACTTATATATTTTAGATATCATGTGTCTATGGCTGATCTTATCCGCCGAGTGCAGCATTGGTAAATTGTACAAGAAAGTACAATTAGTAAGACCAGATAATATTCTCTTCAGAAGTACAGTGACAAGTGTTGAATGTTGTGCACTTGAGTGTAATACAGTCAATGCCTGTATTGGTTATCTGTACAATGAGTCAGAGAAGTCTTGTAGTTTATTTAGTTGTGTCAATCCATGGATAAAGTCTACAGAGTTGGTAGAAGATGAGTTTTATGTACAACATCCACTGGTACCAAACTCTCTGCTGGCTAGAGGTATACTATGGGTTATATAGCTAACATGTACTCTTTTATTTAGTAACAATAAAATCTTATTAGACCTTTACAAACCAACATTTAGTTTAGATATATCTCTCCTGATGTTATTGGATAGAGAGAAAAAGAATGGGAAGGGTAGTTAGTGAAATCAGTATAAAGTTGTACCATATATTTTCTTTTACATCAAGAAAGATGATATAATTTTCAAATAAGAATCTAGTTGGCAGTATGAACAGCTTTAATTCACGTAACAATCAATTTTGCAGGCAAACCTGTAACAATGTCATCAGTTCATTTGAGAGTTGACGATTCCTTGGCACAAGATGGATCTTATGCAGTTGATGGAATCTACCTACCACCAGTTGATGTTGAGGCATTGAGCATCGCTCATTCACACTACGAAACGCAACCTTGGCTCAGAGTCAATCTACTAGGCATTCACTGTATCTGGGGTGTTAGAATTCTCAATAGAGCAAGTTAGTTCTATTTAGTTAATCTCTTGTTTAACTTTTAAAGTTTTGCTCGGAACAGAAAGTTGATGGGAGAACAGTTTGAGTCTTTTTATCCAGGACTTTATTAGAATTTTTCACTCGATTATAATCTGTGGGTGAGCAAACTTTCTAGTGGTCTATTGCAAAAACCTTGATAGGATTCAGTTCAAATTATTATTTTTTATTTTTATTAATTAAGTATGTAGTTGGAGTTGCTTTTTAGTATGTTGTATAATTGCATTAAAACATACAATTTACATCTTGAGTAAGAGTTTTTTAGAAACGAAAAAACTTCTTACACGTTTTTGAACAAACTTGTTAAAACTTACGGTCCTTTTGCAATGGCTGAGAGCAATCTTGATAGTAATAAAAGCAGTTTTTAGAATTATTTTTAAATTGAATTATTTGATGTTAATTTGACAATAATCGCGCAAAACATGTATTTTAACACACTTGTATGTACTGTTTAGAATACTTGTCATCATTAAAAAGCCTAATAAAGAACTACCCCACAATCAGGTACACTAAACATGATGTGTCTGATTAATTTTTTTTGCAGACACCTTGACGATCAGCAACAGAGCTAGAGATGTCACCATCACTGTATCTGTGGAGGAAGAGAAAATATTCTATGATGTCAACCCTCAATCTCTTTGTGCCTATCATGGTGGAGTTCTTAACCAGTTCTACACACTGATTGGTTGTAACCATCCAATCAGTGGCCAGTTTGTTCAAATGCAGCTGGATGCTACCACCGTTTTGAACATCTATGAGTTTGAAGTCTATGGTTTGAGTCCAATGTAGATGTCTGGATGTCCCTACGACACAAAAATCTGTTGTTTTTGGATCACATTAATGGTCATGAGTAAAATTTTGTGATACAGTTTTTTGGCTTTCTCTGTCAAGTAACTTCAAGTGTTTTTTTTAGAGGCTGGCGAACTCAAAAGGAGTTGCTTTGCCTTACATATATTGTGATTGTATGTCTGCAAAGCCATGTGCACGTATAGTGAGTACCTCCCAATTGGGTTGAGCGATTGAAGATTTCCGTTCATTTATTTTTGCTTTGATTTGCTGTAAATATATGAAATGATCACAAACTTGATTAAAAAATTGCTAGCCACTTTTTTGATCAACCAGTTTTAAGACAAAAATTTTGTACTGCCATTTTCAATAATATCATTTAATTTGCAACGCCTAAATTTATCGCCAATAATATAAAACCTCGTCGGCTGAAGTTTATGGCGCCGAGTTTTACCAAAATTGCTGAAGACGAGTTTTATTTAGAAACCTCGCAACATTCGAGTAAAGTTTGTTAATCGCTAAGGTTTATTGCTAACTCATTCATTATATGTACATGTTGCTTTAGTAGTCTGTAAAACATTTTATACATATTATATAACCTTTATTGTAATTTTCTCTATTGTTTTATGTATGAATAAATAATAATGGTATACTTGTCTACCAACAAAAATTGATAGAGCTACTCAAATGTGGTTTTGTTGCTTAGATATGATGAATCTAAGCAATATCCAGGAATATTTACCCTTGTGTGATACAGTAGAGTTCAACTGGCATTGTTTTGTTGGCTTGTAAATGTCAAAATGTATGATTTGGTATAGAAAATTATATTTCTTCAACTTTATGCCGCCAGAAATAAGTTAATGCATTTATGTTTAGTACAAAACTTGTGTGAAATAGGTGGCATAAAAACGTGCCAATCTCTTATTTGTTGATTCTATGCTATTTATGGGTTAGCAAATTTTCTACTTTGCAAAAAAGTAAAAAAAGATAAATTTTTCTGTAATTAAAACTGAAACTTTAACATTGCGATCATTTTTGATCACAACACAAGACAACAACTGCCATTTATGTTCGCGAATTAGTTTAAGTCAATGAAAAAAACCTTACAGAGTTTCATTCAAAAGTTGCCAAAATGAAGTATAAGGAATACTTTCTTCAGTGGCAACTAAAGAAAAAACCGGCTTTACCGAAGCGTTTTAGCAAATAAAATTATCAGACCTAATTGGTGGAATAAAATGATATCTCTTAATGAATAGCTATATACCACAAGAGCTTCTATTGTCTACATTACCAACACTTTGTATGCAGCAATATGAGGTGATGTAACAACACCAGGTGCAGGTGTAAAATTCTTTAATGGTAAAATGGCCCTTTGAAAGCGTGAGGGGGTTAATACTATTGAAGCGGTTGAGAAAGAAAATTGAAAGGGTGCGGAAGGGTTGGAACCAAGATGAACAAAGGAACCTAAAAATAACAAAACAAAATGCTACTCCAATCCATCACACCACTTTGTTTCAGAAACAATTCACTGTAAACACCAATGAATGCATAATATCATGTAAAGACTGTATGTATCACTTGTTGATGGGTGTGACAGCTAGGAAGCATAAACACAAGGTTGGGGACAGGATTTCTACTGACCTCAAGCCAACTTGGTTAAACCTAAGTGCAGAAATCAAAGTGTGGCCAACTCCCATTGTCACGTGACCCTCTGGAGCCAAGTGCTTGAGTGATTACACTATAACTTATAGAGAAAAGGCTCTATTTCAACAGCTAATAACTCTGCAAATTGACAAGGTACAGCTTAAAACAACCATTCATCTGAAAGCTCAGGATGTCTCCTAGCCCACTGGGAATTTTAAACAAAAACATTTTAATGTAAGCTAAGTAATAAGGGCCGAAATATAGTGCTTATATTAGCACTTGTATTATTAAAAAACAGGAATTATAAACTATTTTTCTTATACCGTTCGACTTTCATATCAAATTTTAAATAAATAAATAACAACTTTAGATATAAGTAATAGCCAAAATATATTCATATAATTATAATCTCAAAGTAGTTTAAATAATAATAATAACATTAAGTATTCCAAAAAAATAATTATTTTTTACTGTACCGATGAAATCAATTATTTTTTTTCAAAATGAGCATACTACTTTTTCACATTGTTTATAGTTCACTTTAGAGTAGTCTACAACGAGTTTTTGTTATTCAGTCAGATATTTATGAATAATAATAATAAATACTAGTTAAAAATAAATAACAAACATTCCACTAGTTTTATTATTATTTCGTTTTTGCCGCAAAACCAAGTGGCACTTCGGTTGTCTCTCACATGGATGGTAAATAACGCGACTGTGCGCCCTGCATACCATTACAAAAGGTCACGTAAAGTCACTGGGATGAAAACGAACGTTTTAGCATTATAGGGCACATAATCATTAGTAAACGTATCTGCAAACTTATCAATATACGGTACCGCTCGATATAGAGTTCTTCATCCGAAGGGGAGATGACTCCTGGCTCCAGTGAAGGCTCCAGTGACGGTTAAAGGTTTTAAACAAAATTTTACTCCAAAATTCCACTGAATAAAATAATTTTTTTTGCTAGATTGAAACAAAACATGTTCATAGAGGTATTACTGCAAAAATAAATTCATTTTACGCTACAAATATTGAATAAATGAGTAAAAACTATTTCAGCCAATGTTGACTTATATGACCATTTATGAAATTTGGCTCCAGTGGAGTTGTCCTTATATAAAATAGTGCTGGAAACGGCTGACCACACTTTGATTTCTGCACTTAGGGTTAAACTAATTGGTTCTTCACTAAATCATAGGCTAACTTCTTGTCTACAATAATTATTGTTGTAAGTAAAACTACAGCTTTGATCTAACATCCATTAACTTAAGACAGTGGTATAATCTAACTACTGCAGTCTATTCAGTTTATTGTTCTGATACTAATATCTGAGCAAAAACCTGCAGCTAAACTTGACTTCTTTTGTGAGTGGCTTTAAAGATAAACAGACTAGCACAACTGTTAACAATGATCAAGGAGGTAGATTATGGAGTGTAACCTATTTTCGTCATAGAAAACCAGTGGAACCGAAAGTGTTTGGTTTCTGAGATATGACAATAATGGTAATTAATGGTAATATTCCACAACATTCTTTGTGTTGAACAAGTACAACAACTTAAACTATCAGGATACTCACAGGCAGGTGCTGTCAGTGCTAGATTCCAATAAGTAATCAGCAAGTATATTATTGAAAGGCTGAAGCATGAATAAAACAATGTATAATATAAGATCACTTCACAAAATAACATACTTCGCTTGAGAAACTGTAAAACAAAAAGACTCCGGACTCCAAAATTTTCTCCAGCATTAATGAAATGTGACAATACAGACCATTTGAGATTCTGAATACACTTGACTGACTCATCAGATACATTGGCTACTGCGCTCGTATTCAACCTTTTTATAACAAAAGGAAATTTATATATTCCTTCCGTCAAAGTGGTGTTTTTTGTCGCCATGACGTTTTATAATGACAAGTTTTCTATCCCATGGAGCATGGAAAAAATGAGTCATTTGGTTAGGTTCCACGTAGTAATTGTAGTTTTTCATCATACTACAAAGTGTCAAAATCACTTGAACACAGCTAACCAGCCATCTCAGCTGGAAAATTTCCAAAAGCGGTGAAAAGGAGAAAATATCTGAGTTTCCATTCTGTTGACTGTAGTGGGATATAATGACTCACACTTGAAGCTAAGCAATTACATGACAAGCCCTAAGCCTGGAGATGAGAACAAAACATCTATTAACATTGACAAAACATCTATAATGCCACAACTACTAAACAATGAAGTAGTCATGGCTAAGAGCTTGCTCATTAGTTGCTAGTAGGCATTCCGGTCGACTTGGTTATCACAGCTTGCTGTTATTTGTGTTACGTGGACTGGCTCAACCATATTGCTAGAATGAGGAAAAGTAACTATTTACATGATATGTCATTCGATCACAAATAAACTTGAGTTTGGAGGAACTATAAAGTTATTTCCAGTTAAACAGAAGATGCAGAGTCAACTATAAACAGGTTAGTTGCAAATTTTGAAGGATAAGCTTGCGAGAGTTGCGCATTGAAAGTCGCAACTAAACATTGCTAGAGAAACCAGAAAAAAAATAGTCATGCCCAATTTTGGTCACTTCTAGCACTGGAGATAGTTTCATTTTATTGTGCAATGCTGTTATAACAGTTGTTAGAGCAGTTATTATCTTTTTAGGTAATCATTGTTGTTCACAAGTTTCTTATATAATTTGATAGTTAAAGCTGAAATAGTAATCATAGATTTTTTTTGACAAAACTCTCCTATAAATTGGTTGCCTCCAAGGAATGCGTCTGCAGCAAAATTTCCCTCTATGGCGTGCAATCATGCTTTTTTCTGTAGTATCTTTGCTTACACTCTGGAAACTTTGAAAATATCTAGCAACTTTTCATGTTTAAAATGAGTCTCATGATGTTTTTGTGAATTGTCTGCAAAACTGTGAATTACATATTATATTCGAAACACACTTGGCCGATGTTTTCTTGCGGTCCGTAACATACATTTTTGTATACGTTGTAAAAGCAATGACACTTCCCAAGTCACAAAAAACTCGGTGGGAAACAACGCATGCTTGGAAAAAGGTAAACTACTGAGGTTAACAACTTCTAAACAAACTAAACTTATCTTTGGTCCCAGCTTTTTTGTATATTAAAAGTGCACAATGCAAAACAGTTTTCAATACTTTCAGTATTTTCTAATAAAGCCAGACATGGATACCGTGCTCAGCAGTCCAAAAACTTAATCATTGTAAACAAGAAATGTTGGATGCATTTGGTCTGTTGTTGACTCAGTTTCTTAGACTTTTGTCCAAAAGCCCTAAGCGCTTTGCTATGGAAACGTGGAGAATGTAAAATTTTTGCTGAGTTCAAATTTCGTTCTGGAAAACAAATTGTCAATTAATTTATTTTTGAGGGATTGAGAGTTGAGTATCACTGCTATATGTGTCAAACTATCATCTCCTGTACCAAAATATTATCATTTATAAATGTTATAAACTCTGATTGTTCGGCCACTCCGGTTTCAAATCGTTAGTTATCAATTTTCTAGTGGATAATTATTCACAAATAGTCACCATTGTCTATGAGTTTTGTAGTACTAGCTGAATCAAATGTCGTTTATTTTGGTTTACTCTGCGAGCGTTGGATAAAAATTGTTGCACTGTTTCACTGTGCCTTTGTTTGTAGTCAACCTGTATGGAAGCCTGCTAATGCAAACATTGAAGCTCTCATGGACATGGGTAATCTTATCAATGCTCGTTAGTGTACCAAGTGTTTTACAATTTATCTTGAAATTGATATTTAAAAAAAGAAATTAACACTCTTTTGTGGTGCTCTCGTGCTTTTTTAGGCATTCATAAGCACAAGATGCAGAGAATGCAATGGGAGTGTCCCCAACAGGGACAAAGGATTTTTACTGTAAGACTTTTAAATTGTTTTTGGTAATAGCAATAAAACCAATATTATAATTATTTTTTGATGAGCAAAAATCATCAAATGATACATCAGTTTTGGTTAAAGGTCTGGATTTTTTTCGAACTTGCTTTTGTAATTTACATTCGGTGAATTCAAGTTAATTATAAACTACTCCGTAGTTTGACCAACTGAAGAGCATTTATCAACTTACAAATTTCAATTTCATGGAATTTGATTTTCGACTTGAGTGTGTGCTTGCTTTTAAAAAAACAAAGCAAACCCTACATCTCACTTTTTATGTTAATCATATTTGAATGACCATCAACTAGGCTTTCATTTTCGAAGTCGGAAAAACAACTTTTAAAGTTGTTTTTTTGTTCTATAATGTTTTGGGCGTCAGTTGTGCTGAATGTCATTTCATGGTTTTTACATACAAACTTTAAATAGAAAATACAATTTTCTTTTACATTTTCTTCATAGTTGACACGAGTGTGGAGAGCACTACCGCAAGCAAAGCAACAAACACTTTTGGTAGCATTATAGTTACGGCGATGTAAAAGAGAAGGTATGTCACTTTTTGATCTTACCTCTGTGCTGCCAACAATGCTGCTTATTTTAGCAAAGTATTTTTCAATTTCTAATAAAAAAAAAACTGAATGAGATGTTTTTTGTGGTGTTCTTATACTTGCCGAAATTTCTTTATAAGCACTGAGTACTAAGTAAGCAAAATACTGGTTATAATCAAATCTTTTGCCTTATGTCAGTTAGATTATGACTAAAAAATACCCATTCAATTTTATTTTTCACTAATTCTGTTTCTTAGCTATAATGATTAAGGTCATCAGAAATCTCTTCTTTTACTTCATTTCATTGGTGAATCCAAGTGTTATTAGGCTTCGGATTAGCATTGGTTTCTTGCTGGAAATTTAGTAAAAAATTGATTTCAATAAAAGGCTATACACAAGCAATAGCTATAACAAGTAATCTTTACAAGAAGAAGACAACTCCGGAACATGATACTTTCATCGCAAAAAGTGATATGGATGGTTTTGTGTGACTGCAGAATTAAACTTTACACATTTGGTCTTTCATTTAATGTCCAGCGAATCAAAATTTACATGTAATTGGTACTCCATAGTCTACATCGCTGCTCGCAGCACCATCTCAAGAGGCTTTATTACATAATAGTTTTAACTTACGTTACACTACTATGTATTTTCTCGTAAGACGTTCTCTTCATTTTAGGCGGGCCGAATTCAGAGACTACTTACTTTTTTGTGTACAAAATTTGTGCTGTCAATCAATTGCAGAGGCTCTTCTAAAATTTATTGAAATGCTTATGACGCAAAATCTCTCAGTAAACTCTGAAGACGAAGGGTAAAAATGAACAGAAAATGGGAAGAAACAAAGCTGAATAGAGTGCTATAAGCCAGTTATTAAGAAATTCAAATGTACTTTTTTAAATTAAAAAATTTTGCGAAGTTTTATCACTTAAAGTAGAAGCTTGCTTTTTTGTACTGGAGGCTATAAATCTGTGCAAAGTAGAAATGTTTTGGAAAATTTCATGAAGTACTATGAGAACATGCATTATCATTGATATAGTGAATTGCATTCTGTACGTAAACGATGGTGAAATTGGGCTTTTGGTTGCAATGTGATCCCCCCTAACTTGAATAGAGACACCTATCCAGAGCAGATGCTAGCTCCGAATGTGTAGGACATTACAAATGCATAAGAAACTTGTAGAAAAGTGATGGGCAAGTTTTTTGTGGTCTTCGAAACATTTTAGGACAGGGTTGCTGAAGAAAATTAAGCATTAAATCTTGCAGCAAAAATAAGTTGATTCCTTTTGTGCTACCAGAACAATTTATGCATGTTTTTACGATTCATGCAGGTTTTTTGGTCGGTTTTTATTGAACTATTTAGGTTGCATAGAATATGACAGTAGTCTTTCTTATTTAGAGTTGCAGCATTCTAACTGTTACACCAAGTATTAACTGATAAATAAAGGCCCCAAAACCACATAATGCCATCAATACGTGCAAAAAATTGTTTGATCTGCTGTACCAATCTGAAAAAGCTTATACACACTTTGTATTTCAGGAGATGTTCATTGTGTTTTGTGTCAACTAACTCCAGAGATGACTAATGGTGGTAGAGTCAACCGGACCTGGTGTAAAAATGTAACAACTAAGTCTTCATACAGCAAACAATGGGCTGATTTTGGTAAGTTCAAGGCTCTAGGAATAAACTTAAGAAACGTGCAACTGTATTAATTTGTAGGTTCTGTATCTACAATCAAACTGGTAAAGGATTTATGAAGTTACAGTTAAGTGTTTTGACAAGTTTGTGTAAAGCAAATGCGGCAAATGTGATTAATTGTTCTAACTTTCATACAGAAACTGATTTTATTGCTAGCTGATAACTTTGTATTATTGATGAGGCTACTCCATGTAACAAACATCCGCAATCTTGACCAATATGCTAAAAATATTGACAAAATTTTCTCTAACTCACTTTATAGCAGTTACTACGAAAACGCTGGAACAGCAAGAGGGAGAAAAAGATGGACAAAAATTTCAACATGTGCCACGTAATACCAAAACTATCAGAACAAAACCACTAAACGAACTCCTTAGAATTTTTTTTAGTGAGGAGAGCATCCCACTTATAGATGAGAGCGTTGTTGGAATTTTCATAGTATTATGTAACACTGGGACAGTATTATATAACATTCTCCATAAACCTCATTAAAAGTTGCATGTCATTGACTGACATGCTATTCACTAGTTTGTGTTGTTTCTTTTTTAGTGTCAAAGAGTGCTAAATAGTCTCCACCAAAATAATAAAAACATAAATTATTTCTTTCTTTTTTTATTGTATTGAAAGTCATTATTTACTTACAATCTATACTGGCTCATGTTTTTTTAGTCAAATGACATGTAATTCAGATTTGATAAGTATTTTTGTTGGTAACAACAAGGAGTTTGATTAGACCAAGATATATCCAACTTCTTGATAACAACAACAAAGCCAACAATGAAATTTTTGCGCTTTTTTTCAGATAACTTTGTTCAGAATACTTTGGCTGTCTTTAATTTATCAAATACTTTGCTGTTGAAGCATTCATCATAACTCTGTTGCAATGCATTTGTATGCTAAAAGTAAAAATGACCAAGAAAAATATACGCCGATCTCTGCAGAAGATGTCCAACCAATTTAAAAGTCATTACCATAAGTTTGAAGCTTGTATAAACTTTGATGCATCAAAAATAAATTATTTGAAGAAAATATTCTTAGAAAGTTTAAGGTACAAAAGAAAGTAAAAATATTTTAGTTACATTCAAAAAGCTGATGATGAACCTATGAAAGTTTTCAATTAGTTTGTGCAATAGCTAATGAGAAAACTGCGCAATAAGTATTACTATATCGCAAAACAACAGATTGAACTAAGAACAGTTTATGCGAAATAGCATTTATGTAAGGGTTGAAGTGAGTACAAAAACAAAATAACACAATGTGTGTTATGCATGAAAATTCATTTAATAAATGAGAAACCAAGATTGACTCTTCGCAATTGCATGTGTTTGTCTGTTATGTTTGAAGGTTCATTGAGAAGAAGTCTCCAAAATAAATGCAAAATTTAAAGTTAGTAAAGACAAGACAACTCCATATTTCATGTCTGGGATATGTCTTATTGCATCTTTCCAAAGCGGGACCATGGACACCAAGTTTAACTAGGTAAATGACTGATCAGGAACTGTTAAACCATAACGTATTTCTGGCGATGTGACATAGCTGTTTCTTCTTCAACGATACAGCGCTTTTCCATTAGGTTTGAATTCAAATATGTAGGTGATGTCTTTGGTAAAAGTGAGCATAATATCGAGATTGCTGTTTGTGAGAAACTCACATTGGTCACATTGCCAAAAGATGAGGTAATCTTACTATCCAATCTCATTTCACGCAGTCTCTTTGGTACGACTCTCTCCAACTCTTCTACACGATCGTCTCTCCCGTGGCTGACTACAAGTAAATAATTTTCTCCACCAAATTTACCATTAATCCCAGATAGATTTTACACTAGTTGAACCGTAAACTGGGAGGCTTTATTTTCTGAAAATTCAGCACCACTGATATTCGAAGGCCAAGTCACCGAAGTCTGAACATTCTGAAAGCATATGATGTTATTGATGAGCAAACCTTGTATACAGCTTATTCTTCTATCCATTTGATAAATTTGTCTCCGTGTAAATAATAAATAATCCAGCTTACACTGCAGGTGTTTATATCATGTATTCTATGATAAACCGTTCATGCATATAATATCAAATAGGAACACAGTTATATATTGCTAACCTGGATATTTGTTTGCTCCAGTATAGCAGTTGCAGCTGCCAACATCAATGATTATTATAAAGAACACAACTCATTTCTGCTGATTGGTTGAGCACAGCAGTTGAATAATCTTTTATACTACTTGCTTGAAATAAACTTTTCAGGGGGTTTGTTTTTTTTTGTTAAAATGTTGCTTGGGCTTTGTTTAACCTATGGGAAAAAATGTCTTTTAAAACTCTTTAATTTTCGTCTGCTTTATGCCTGACTGATCTGTGAATCTCATGTGCTTTTGAAAAAATTCATCAAGCTTGGAAAATATTTTAAAATTCAACTATTGGTGTTACAGAGTTAAAAAGAAGACCATCAGACTCAACAATACCTATTCTATAGGTAGATTTTTAAATAAAGGCAACTTTGTACTTGTGAACAGGTAAAAATATTTTTTATTTGACACTACTTTTTTCAAATTTCTGAAAATTGACATTTTTGCTTTAAAAAAACATCAAAAGTAAAGCTCTAAACAAAAAACTGAGGCAACAGATAGAAAGAAAATTCAATTCTGATGCATGTAGGTAATTTTGAAGAATTAATGGGCCACCACATTAGCCATAACACGTCAATCAAAGTTGGCCTTGTTTTTGCGAAAATCCCGGAAATTTTTTCAAAGAATAATATTAATTTTTTTTTCTATTCAAGCTAGCACCTGACTTTTTACATCACTGAATAGAGAATTTCAAGCGCTATCTTCTGATATAAAGAACCATAATAATAAACACTTTCAAAAAAAAAATAAAAAATAATAAAAAATTACTAGTCAACAATATCGTCGTCATCCAAATAATGAATTTCTAGCATACTACCTGTCATTTCCACTTCTAAACAAATTCAGCATGCCTAAATAAATATAATCTAACCATTTATCAGAACAAATCTCATCCGTGGAGGTTCTCTGCAAAAAATATTATTTCA
This sequence comes from Cryptosula pallasiana, assembly GCA_945261195.1. Classification (NCBI taxonomy): domain Eukaryota; kingdom Metazoa; phylum Bryozoa; class Gymnolaemata; order Cheilostomatida; family Cryptosulidae; genus Cryptosula; species Cryptosula pallasiana. The sequence continues at coordinate 46,202,141 of OX183132.1, read as the reverse complement.
AACTATCTCAGCAAAAAAACTTATTCCTTGCCCGACAAGGATCGTGGTGCGGTTCTCATAAAGCGGTTTCCGTTTAGACTGGCAGATTTACTTCAAATAAGGACCATAAAATAGAGGAGATTCGGCTATACATGATGATATAAAAATTTTTATTGTAGGTCTACTAGAAACGTTAGAAATCTTGTCCGAAATTTGCTGCGAGTCTACCGGTCAAGGAGTAATGAGAAAGGACAACTCCTGCGATATATCTGGTCAACGAGTGCAAAAAAGATGGTGTTTTTTACAAAAAATTATGTTTATCTAGTTGCATTTGTTTTCAAGTTTGAAACCTTTATATCTTTAATAAAAGAAGAAATGTGTAATAAATTTTTCACATATTGAAATAGCCTTACCTGCCCTACAGATACTTGACTGGCCCAGGGGCTTCCGATACCAGCCCAGCAGTGAACTTTATTGATCCAGGAGTGACTTTCACCAGCCCTGCAGTGATATACTGTACCGGTAACAATATGGCCACCATAGCTAAAGCTCCAAAGGTAGCCCAAGTTGCTTCAGAAGGACTGATCCAGGACCTATCTACTTTTGCATATCACCTATTGTGGACCTGAGGCTGACAAAGACTGAAGACTTTTTTGGTAGTGTTATTCTTTGCCACCAAGCACCTTGAATATTTAATTTTGTGCGTTATTGTATGCATTGTTTATGTTGATTGGTTGTTTTCACTGCTTATCATGATCATTGGTTAAACATATGATGCAATGCACTTCTTGCCACCAGCCGATGAAAGGCTGGTTCACTGAATGTTCTATGCCACTAACCACTTACTACTACTGCTAGTAACTCCTCTATTCCATTGCCTCCCTAGAGCATGGATATAAATGCTGCAGTAGTTTCAAGTCCTCTACTACCCACACAACGGTATCCACTCTTCAACCTCTTCAACAATTCAGGGTCTACTCCGAATAGACACTACCAACTCCTCGGGGTCTTCGACCCAGACGCACTACACCAGAGTTTCTCAAACAAATACTTTATCATGCAAATCTATTTAGCAATACAAGTAAAGATATAGTACAAGATCCACTAGACTTTCGTCTCTGATGCACCACAAAAGCTCCTTTTTATAGGAGGCAAGGAGGAAATCTGATCAACTTATTAGGGATGAGCCAATGATAGACAATAATACAAAATATATGCAAATGGGAATAAATGATACAAAATACGTATATAAGGCAATCCAATCAAATGGTGAGCACATGGTGAAATAGCACTGGGCTGTCTTTCCCACTCTTTCTATTGTCTGAAAACTTTCCACTCCATATTAGGGCCTTTGCTTCCTTGATCTGTGCTCCACGCTTTGTAGCTTCAACCTTTGACTTTCTGAGGTGGGCAAACAGTCCTCCAGGTCCCAGGCTATCTGAATCTGCCATATTTGATACTGGCCCGGGGTAGCTGACCCGGGGTAGGTTATATATGCTGTATAGGCATGGATATAGGGTCTATACAAGGCCGGGGTCCTCGGTATCAAATTTACGGCAGAGTTTGTGTAGATATTGAGGCAGGAAGGCTCAGGGGTTACTTCTACCTTAGCTATTGACAGGGCAAGGGGTGGAGGGGGTTTTAGGGTTGGGGGGGATGGGTGCCTGACTTGACTATCTATCATGAAAATCTCCCACAATGTGTTTATTATTTAAGCTCTGTATAGTTTGTTTGAGCCACGGGCTCATTAGTTGTGAAGTTGTGAGCAACTTCTCATTTGGATCCTGCAGGTCTGAACGACACTTCGTTACTTTTTGGAGAGAGATGTTGTTTGGTTGCTCCAAAATCTGCGCCCTGTGGACCGCTGTTCATTAGTGGACGGTAATGGGAGCCTTACTGGCAGGATCCCCTACAACATTACTCTACAGCTTAGAGTAAACTTCACAGCTACAGTGCTTGAGGCGTGCTTTTAGGTTTGCTTTTTTCCGGTACTTAGAACTCTGAACAGAGAAGCAGCCATTAGGTGTAACTTAATAGCCAACTGATTCTAAATCTGGTTCCAACAGAGACTGTTTTGGCTGATGCTATGTTACAGTAAATACTCACCATTGTTGGCGTTCTATACAAAGACAATTCATTAAAAGAGTGACGAAGAAAATATCTCACTTTTTACTGAGTTGTTGAAATTATAAGACCGCAATCTGAGAGTGAAACAAAAAGCTGAGTGTAATGCAAAGCCCCTTAAAATGTAGTTTGCAACTTTTTTGTCATCCATTTTATTAGAAGTTCCTAACTATATTTACTTTAGCTAAGAGAACCTCTATTGGTTTTATTAATGATTTTCATTCACTCAAAAACTGTTCCAGATTGGCTATTATACCTTTTTCATTCTAATTGTTCCAACTTTCTGTTGACAGTATTTACTTATAATCCATATTTATTATTTTTTTATGTATTACAAGCCATCGATTAGGTCACTTGTTTCTAAATGGATTTAACAGTTTCTACCTTGTTTTTATCCAAGCTTTTGATTTACTACTTTTGTGGTTCATTTTATTTTCAAAGTTGGTAACGTTATCGTTTTATTGGCTTTAATGTGACATAATTAAGTTAAACCTGTAGATAACTAAAAATTCAAAAACATGAGCTGTAGATTTCTCTTGGCAACTTTTTCACTAAATGTTTGAACAGAAATTTAAGCAAGTTTTTTTAATACTGACTAATTTTTTGAAAATTTAATGTTGCTCATTCCACGCAAAATAAAAACTTTATTAAATCATAATTGCTATGGTTAAAATATTTTCTTATTAATACAGTAACAAACACATAAGGTATAAAAAATAGGGCTACACGGTATTGCTAAAGCACTACTGCTTGGTATTTTGTATAATCAAATGTCATGTACAGATTTTACTGAGAGAGGGCAACTCCCAAATAAATGGCCGCCTTATTAATGTGGCCAAAAATGGCCATGAAACTTAGCGCTTAAGCTCGTTTGTACAAGTCAGAATTGTTAGCTTTTGTTTCTGATCTATAATAAACTGCACACTTACTTTGTGTTCCCCGTAACCCCTGCACCCAGGAATATTGTACAATGTATATCAATTAAAAATAACAAAAGTCATAATGACACACAAGGACGATGATAATAAAATAAATCTTATCAAGCAGACGGATATGTATATGCGCGAACTTAAACAACTAAATATGTGTTTACATATACTAGAACGGAAAGTGCAAATAAGATTATCGTATTATGATAAAGAGGCGGTAATTAGATAACACACAACAAACATGGTAATGTTATAAATTCTACAGATGTGATATGTACATATACACAGGAATGACAAAATAAACAATATACATATATTGACACAAAGAAAACACACAAATATCATTGGGTGACAGCAAACATTAACAGCATGGCATATCAAACATTAGTAGTAACTACTCAGCCTTGGAATCAAATGCTGCAGTGCACAACATGTTGACCATGACGGGTCGCAAAGGAATTAGTTTTTGGATACTATATATGTTATTGCCAGCCAGGCCAAAGAGCCGCTCTGGCAGCACAGATGCTGCACAGGTGCATAATACTTTTCTGACCAGCTGCGACAGGAGTGGAAGTTGATGAGCACAGCCTTTTCACCGCATGAGAAAATCCTCGTCCACTTCACAGTGATGTTGTAGATTAAACTGTAACTAAAGACATATAAGAAGGCTGAATAACCTATTACCACTTACAAAATATAAGTGAGCAACAATTTGTTAAGATGTTATATCAAGACTTACCTCTTTACTAGCGCGATCATGATGCAGATTCAGTGGCTTGCTTGGAACTTAGCGCTTTGTGGTTCGCATACCATCAAGAGTTGGGCTGTAAGCCTGAGGTTGCTCTAGAGCTCCTAAATAATATGAAATAAATGCCGCATTATTATTTAGTTTTGGGAAGTTGTTAACAAATGATAATCAATCATAATTATTAATTGATAATATTAATAATTCTAACTGACTATTTATAATAATTAATTATCATTTCTTCCTCATTTATATATGTAAATAGTTCATGATTGCATTAAGTTGTTCAGTACAATGAATAAGTAAAAGAAGAATTACTCTTCTACTATTATTGTTTCTATTATCAAATTGATTATTATTTATTGACGAGTGTGATGGTCAAATTATTTAAATAAGTAATAATAATAAACAAATGAGAATGACTGTTTTTTTAATCACAATTATTTATTTATTACTACTACTACTTATTAATTTATTCGTTTTTATTAATAATAATAATTATTGTTATTATAATATTGTACAGGATTTGAGCATGTGTATGGTAACTGACACATGGAGAGCCTCCCTGGAGTGTGTGAATTACTTTTTTACCGTGTTCTGGTGGTGGTTCTAGGTGAGGCTCTTCAATGTGTGGGTCAGCTGTTGTTGGAGTAGAGAGCTTTCCTTTAGCTGTTGGGGGCTCTATATGTATTTTTTCGGGCTGTGTTTCTAGTGGTTGCCTGGACACTTCTTCTGTTGTAGGTAGCTGTCTTTCTGGGTTCCTTTCCACTCGGACAGATGATGTTCCTATGAGGTCTTGCTCTCCTCTTTGTATTGGTTCTTGTTTTTGGTAGGCTCTCCTCATGTTGGGGCAAACCACTTGTTCCCTGCTGGGTGGGGCCCTTTCTATGGCCTGTTGATTTGTTTGATGCTTTTTGAGACGGCGACTATTCTGTGTATAACCTTGCCCGTTCCTTTGTAGTTGGTGAGTGTGGTTGGGGTATGTTTCGGTGATGGTACAGTGTCCCACATAGCTGGGTTGCAGTTTTGGGTTACCGCCCTTTTTTCGTCGTTTGTTTTCTATCACAACTAGTTCTCCCTCACTAAACCAGGGTGGTTTGCCGGTCTCATCTTGCCGCACTTGTTGTTGTTGTGTCCTAACATATTCTGTGATTGGAGGGTATGTTCTGTGATGTCATATGGGTCCGGTGTGAGGGGTGTGCCCGATAGTTGATCAGGGAGTCGAACTTCTCTCCCCAGCATGAATAGGTTTGGGGTCTCTCCAGTTGCAAAGTTGGTGGTTGCCTGGCATGGGGCAGTATACTATTCCACTCGACTTGTCCTTTGGTGAGTATTAGGGTTCTTAGGGCATCTCCCAGGGTCCTATTTTGTCTCTCCACTATGCCATTGCCCTGGGGATGGTAAAGTGCAGTCAGGGTTTTGTGTATATTCCACAGGACACACAGCTCCTCCAAGAGTGTTAATTCGAACTGTGTTTCCTCGTCAGTGTGCAACTGTTCTGGCAACCCCAAGTAGCTAAAGACACGCTCATCTAGGGTGGTGGCCACTGTAGGGGCGGTTGCATTGGGAGGGCAATGGCGTCCTACCAATGCGTGAAGTGATTGGTGAGGACTAGTATCCACCTGTTTTTTGTTTCGTGGGGGGGCAGGGGGCCCACGAGATCCACTGCCAACTTATGGAATGGGCGCCCTGCGAACAACTTCTGTCCATTCGAGGCGTCGGGCTTCCGTCCTTTCTTGGCTATTTGGCAAACTTTGCAGCTATTTATCAACCAACTTGTCATGGCAGACATACCTGGCCAATACCAGTCTAACATCAATCAGGTGCGAGTCCTATTGATGCCGGCATGGGCCATTTGGTGGGTGCCCGATACTGCTTTTTGTCTCTATGCAGGGGGGCACACTGTGCATTGCTTCACTTTTCCTTGGTGCTAGATCTTTATTACTAGGGTTCCATCTGGCTGGATACTCATAGCTTCTGGCCGGTCATGCAGGGTTCTTAACTCTGTGCTGCTCTCTTTCAGTACTTGGCGTGGGATAGGGTTCTGGCTTTGTATAGCTGCATATACCTTTGCCACAGGATGCTGGCCGTCCTTCTGGGCTTGCACTAGCTCCTTGGTATTCTTTGCAGGGTTGACGATGGTCAGATTGACCTGTTCTCTGTTCTTGGCTTGTAACAGCTTGGCATGTGAGGGTCCCCCATTCTGTTGTTTGATGGTGTGACATTGTTTGCAGTCTAGGCAGTGATTATGTCGGTTCGGGCCATCTGCGTTTCAGTTTTGGGGTCCTGACCAATGTTCTAGTTTACATTTGAATTCGGCCACTGTTTCTAGACATCTGGCAATCTGGTTAGATGGCTTCTTGCTCCGGCATAACCAGCGGAGGGAAGCATGGTCCGTCCGCAATCGAAGTTCTTGTTCTTATAGAGAAGGTTGGAAGTGCTGCGCTGCTTTTATCACCACCAAGAGTTCCCTCCTTGTCACCCAGGAATTTCTTTCTGCGGGAGCTACTGTCTTACTGTAGTAGGCTATCGCTCTTATTTTGCCGCCCTGTTCTTGTGAGAGTAATGCTCCTACTCCGACTGCACTGGCATCTGTGTCTAGGTTGTATGGGAGCGTGGGATCTGGGTATCCCAGCACTGGAGCCCGGCTCAAGCATGCTTTGAGCTTGTCAAAGGATTGTTGCTCCGTCGCTTCCAACTGCCACTGGGCTCCTTTTTCTGTGAGAACGGTCAGTGGTTGGCCGTTGTGGCATAGTCGGGAAGGTATTGCCTGAAATAACCTGCAGTTCCGAGGAATGATTTTAGTGCCTTCATGTCTTTTGACTCTTGCCATCTCCTGACTGCCTCTACATTCTCAGGATCAGTTGCCACCCTTTCTGCACTGACCACATTTCCCAAATATCTAACTTGTTGGCTCAGCAGCTCACACTTAGAGGGTTTGACATTGAGATTAGCTTGCTGGAGTTGGACTTTGCTCAGTCTTTGGATGTGTGTGTCAAAGTCTGGGGCAATGATGATCACTTCGTCCAGGTATATTACCAAGGTCTTCCAGTGGAGTGTCTTCAGGACTTTTTCCATAAGCTGTTGGAAAGTGTCAGGGGCGGAGGTGAGGCCGAATGGTAGCACCTTTCATTGCCAGAGACCACTTTGAGTGATGGAGCAGCCTTGTTTTGCGCATCTGCGTCGAAGGGCACCTGCCAGTATCCACTGGTGAGATCTAAAGTGGTGAAATATTTTCTGCGGGCTAGAGCATCCAGGGAATTGTCAATCTGGGGGATTGAGTATGCGCCCTGCTGAGTGACATCATTTAGTTTGCGATAATCGACGCAAAACCTCCAAGACTCGTCTTTCTTTCTTGCTAAGACAACAAGAGAGCTCCTGGTCCCTTCTACTGGCTGAATGGGGTCTTTGGCCAGCAGTTCCTTTACCTGTCATTTGGTCTCTGCTTCCTTCTTGGAGCCCAGCCGGTTTGGGGGCAACGTATAGGTCTGGTCCCTGATGCCACTGGAATGGAACATTCTGTCAGGTGGTTGCGTCCGATGTCTCCATCGTGCCGGCTAAATACGTCCTGGTGCTAGATGAGCAGTCTCCTGAGCTGTTGCTCCTCTCTAGTGTTCTGGCACCTTTAGTGGGCTTGTGCGAACGACATCTGGAGGGGTTGTGGTAACTCCTCATTTCTTGGCCCCAGCTCATGTGTGTTGTCCTGTAGAGGTTGGACTTCGTCTGGTCCTATGTCGGTGAATGTTCCAATAACCTCTCTCGCTGGGGCATGAATACTGTCTTGTGAGGGGTTAAGACAGCATACAACTACTCTCCCTTGTTTGTCTGGAGTGTTGATGCTGGTTGCTACTAGCAGGCCTCCTTTTATGTTCTCAATCGCCCTTTGCTGGCAGAGATCTCTGCTGGTGAGGTGACATGGCACGTTGGCTTCTGTTTGTGTAGGTATGTGTGTGTCCCCCCTTACTTGTACCTTTGAGACTAGGTCTCGTCCTTGCCTATCTGTCACGTAAGTTCTTTCCATTGCAACTTCAGGATTGGTCTATTGAACCCCATCTGACAGTTTTGTTTGGCAAGGAATGGCATCCCTAAGATTACATCTTCGTTGATTTGGCTCACTATGAAGGTTTCTTCGTATTTGATGTGTCGGATGCGTCCGGACAAGGGGAGCAAACCGTAGAAGGGTAGTCGGGTACTGTCAGCCATCAAGCCGTGGGAATTGTATTCCTGTAACTTCTGTTGTACGTGTGTAGAGAGTTGATCAAACACTCGTTTCAACAGAAGGTTAGTGTTACATCCGGTATTTATCTGATAAGTGATGGCCAGTCCTTCTACTCGCCCGGCAGGTAGTAACTAGATTTTTATGGTCATTTTATCTAGTTTAGATGTACAGTGATTGGTTTTTGTCTTGGTTCATTCACCTCTGACTGAGTGTTGGTCTGGGTCTCACTATTCTTCCACATTTTCTGGTGGATTTCTTTTGGTGGGGTCTTCATTTCTTTTCCTTCTTCTTCTTTTCCTTCTTCTTTTTCTTCTTCTTTCCTTCGTTTCCCTCTACTTCATCTGCCAGTGGGGTGAACCGGTTCTTCAGCCGGAGAGGGTAGGACTCCCCTCTTTCTCTGCTGTTGCTGATCGGTCATTACCTCCTGTGGTTTGTAACAGTCGGCGCCCTCCTGCAGCCAGTAGGTGGACCTACTGCTGCGTGCCATACCGGTTTGCCTGCCTAGAGACCTAAGGTGCAGTTTTGCATTGGCTGCAAAGGTGTCCAGTACGTTGACACCCCCAACACCTCTTTGGTGGGACATTTGGATGTTTTCTTGAGGTTGGCTACCTCTTGACTGACTCAGGTGCTCTATGGTCTTTATTATTTTTGTCATAAGGTCTTCCACTTCTTTATATGATAGCTCTGGTTCTGTCGTTGGAAGTACTTCTTCTTGAGGTTCATCATGTATTGTTTGGATGTTGGCCTGTATAGGTGGTTGGTGTTGTACTTGCAGGAATTCGTTCCCTGCCTGGACCGCATCCTCCAAGGTGTTCGGTTTAATGGCCAGCAAGTGTTTTTGTAGGTAAACATGACTCAACGTGTTCTGGAACGTTTGTAACGTGAATTCGGTTCTGTTTCTTTGTGGCAGGTCTCCACAGGCTGCCTCAATCAACCTCTTCATGTTGAGGGCGTGTTCCCAAAGTGTCTCTTTTGGTGACATTCGGTGGGTCATTAGCTTGTGTTGGACGTCCGTTTGGGTGAGCCCAAAGCTAGATCTTCGTGCTTCTAATATTGCTTGTTGAGTGAGGCCTCGCTCCCACTGCTCTGCTTTCCCTGAGATGTTTCCTCCCATTGTCTATAAAAAAAAATTCCTGTAGCTGTTTACTAAGTATAGTTACGGCCGATTATCTGCCATCCAGCCACTCACTGCTAAGTAGATGACTCATTGCGTGCTGGCTGTTTGCGATTGAATAATGGATCATTTTTTGCTGCTTGCACATTCCTTCACATGCTGGCACAGGTTGAAAAATCTTACATGTAAAGATATTTTGAGATGCTTTCCTTCATTGATCGGAAGGTTTTTGTTGTTGCTGTAAAGTGACTCTAGCTACGGTAGATTTTCTGTCACCCATTCGCAAAAAAACAAGTGCATGATTCATTGTGTGCCAGCTGTATGCTTTTCAATATTGTATCATCCTTTTGTTGGATGGAAATTTCTTTATATGCTGGCGCAGGCTGACAGAAACTTACATGTATAGATAGCCTGAGATGTTTTCTTTCATTGTGTGTAAAAAAATCTTGCTGTAGCAATTTATTAAGTATAGTTACGGGCAATTGCCAGTCATCTAACTACTCACAGCTAAATGGATGATTCATTGTCTCAGCTGTTTGCCATCGGAGATTGTAACATCATTTTGTCGGATGCACATGGTTTCACATGCTGGCGTAGGCTGAAAAAATTTGAATTTATAGACAGCCTGAGATAATTTCTTCCATTGTGTATAAAACCTTCCATTTCCAGATAGCCTGAGATGTTTTCTTTGATTGTGTGTAAAAGAGATTGCTGCAGCCGCAAACTAATTGTAATTACAGCAGACTGTCTGTCACTCCTATGCACAGTACTGCAACGGTTTTCTGCGTTAGATGCAAGAAAGGCTGACAAGAAAAACTGCCACAGGTACTGCAAAAAGCTATTGATTTGTGCCTACTCTGTGCTTTTGTGGTAGCGTGGCTACAGAGTGCAAGGTTTAGTATCTCTCTGTATGAGACAAGATAGAGTACTGCTCAACTGCAGTCACAATGATAGTTGGCAACTGGCCAAACTGATCTCAAGTAGTTGAAAGTGTGAACATAAACTTTATTCCTCACTAATTTAGAACGCACAAAATTGCTATAAAGGTAATTGCAAAAGTTAGTTGTAGAAAGTAGTAATGTCTCTTAAATACGGTTGCCTGTAGGGCAAGTGGGCGTCTTCTGGCGTGGTCTTGAGCTGGTGTGGATTCCTACGAGAGTCCAAGCGTCTTCCTGGCTTGTGAGATCTTCTCTATGGTAGTGTGAATCTCTCAGCTGTCTTGCCAACGCAAAGCACGCACGAGTACTATACAGTCGCTTACAATATCTCAGTGCTACTAAACAATACTGCCTAGCTGGGCTGCACGCAAGAGCTTAAATATGAGCAATAAAATCACATGAGTGTGTGAATGTTTGATTGGCTAGTAAAAAGTAAACAACACCGCATGTAACACATGTCAATCACTAGATTTCCATGCGTCGAAGTTTTGACGGATTTTTGGATTTTTCAAATCTTCGAAGGATGGAAGTCCATGAAAAGTTCGAAGTTTTCAAAACTCTGAACTTTTCACAGCTCCGATCTTGATGGTGGAATTTTTCAACTGTTCGATGATACAAAACTACGAACTTTTGACGATAGGATCATGGAAGTTGAAAACTTCGTAGTTTTCATGATAATAAACTATTTAATTAACAACATTAGTGAGAATCACCAGAAATTAATTATTATTTATGTTTAATCTGAATGTTCTTCATCCATGGAAACAATATTGAGAAAATATAAGGTTCTCAGCATCATGTTAATAAATAATAAAAAAGTAATAATTAATGGTATTGTAATAATAATAAATAAATAATAATAATAATAAATTATTACTATTTATTTATATCAGAGTTTGACAACTAACGACTACTTATTTATTATAAGGTTCAGTTGGCTTTGAAAAGTCATACATACACCGGTTGATAAGTCATAAAACACTCATCAACTGTGTTAGTAATTAATTTTAGACCACAAGATTTGAAATGTAAACAAGTTGGTGACAACACACACTTGTGAAAACAATATTTCTCTCGCAATGATGTTATCGTTTCAATAGAAACTGCTCATCTCTCGCCGCAACAATACCATGACGTTGAAGCCGCCAAATCACTCATACTCTCATTGCGTAGTTATCCTTTCTTGGTGTAGACAACTCTGCATAATTCTTTCAAAAATTCGTATAATGGAAGTTCGGCAAATCAAAGCTTCGAAGTTTTCAACAATCTGTTTTTCAAAACTCCTTCGAAACTTCGACGCATGGAAATCTAGTGAATGCTATAAATAACAGAAGGGCGGGAATGTCTAGTCTGCTGGCTGAGCTATAACTATAGTGCAACCGCACTGCTGGGCGCTCAAGCGTATGAGTCATTCTTGGATAATAGTTGGTCAAATAGTTGCTGGCTGCAGATGAATGGCAAAACTTTGCATTTCCATTACAGTATTAATCTTTATTATCAGTTGATGAGAAGCGCTGATCTTATTACACTTAAAAATCGGAGGAGCCTTGAGTAATTGTAACTAGTGCAGACTGTCTGTCGCTCCTATGCACAGTACAAGTGTATGCTTCATTGTGTTGTTTGCTATTGCTGTTTGCTACTGGTTATCATATCATCTGTTTGTTGAAGAAACTTTCTTTACACTCTGACATAGACTGACAAAATTTACATGTAAAGATAGCATGAGATGTTTTCTTTCATTGTGTGCAAAAAGCGCTTGCTGTAGCTGTGAACTGACTCTAGCTATGGCAGGACAAAAGCATGATTCATTGTGTGCCAGCTGTTTGCCATTGAATATTCTATCATCTTTTGTTGCATGCACATTTCTTCACATTTATATGTACAGATAACCTGAGATGTTTTCTTTCATTGTGTGTAAAACTTTTGCCATAGCTGAATAGTGACTCTAGCTGAAGTCAATTGTCTGCCACCCAACAACTCACGGCATCAACCTTCACATGAGTAGTTGAAATATACTCTTGTCAGAACTTTGTAGCATAAAAACAACATGTTAACCGAGGGTTAGCTCCGGATGGTAACTCCAAATTGAATCATAATTGTTACATGATCCTCAAGAAAATCTTCACATCTTTTTTATCGAGATCTACTCCTATTACACTGAAAAATATTAGAGAGGAGTATGTGTCGAAAAAAAAGATTTAAAAAGTAATAAAAAAGTCTTGAGTCGACAGGGGAAAGATTGAAGCATAACTTTTACCTGATCCTCAAAATATCTTCTCATTTTCTTAGCGAGATCTGCTCCTATATTACTACACACATTGATACACTATTGTACACCTTTGCTGCAAGGGTTGGTTTTCTAATGGGAAGTTGGTTTATGCTAAAAACTTCCAGGTGTCAAAAATTCAAGATGGCCGCATCCAAATTGGTTTTTATGTAGTCACATCAATAAATATCAACAGATGAGCAAAGCGTATCATAATCCAAAATTTTGTATTTTGCGTCAATCGGGTCTACGATTGTTTAGGCCATTTTGAGGCTAAAAAAAGCAACTCTTTACATGTTTTTGTACTTGAATCGCTATGTTTTAGAATGTTTTGCAACTTCATAAACCAACTTATTTCAATCCCGATGCCTGTCATGTGCGTCGCAAAAAGAATTGCTGCTCTATCTATAACGGTTTTTGAGAAAAAGTGGAAACAGTTTTGTAAGGCTCACCACAAAAATATACTAAAAAAGCCAACTAAAACAACAGCATACAAATTACATATGTATGGCTAATTATTTAGATACGAAGCACTTTTCTTGCTGAAATTGATCATTAATTTTTTTCTCATAACAAAAATACTTATTTATTAAGAGACAATTCATTGTTCCTAGCCAACGTAACCGAAGGTTGTCATTACTACAGCTACAATTACGAACGTTCAATGATAGACTCTACATGGTCGTTGGTGAATGATGTTGATCGATGTCATATTTGTTTGGTTTATGTACGTTGGTAGGAACATCCATACATCTGACTCACGAGCAATGAAGCTCTCCTAAGCTTCAAGAGATTGCATCACTGTATCAGCCAATCACAATCAGTTGTTTATTATCCAGTGTTCGAAATGGGCGGGTACGTGAGGGTACGGCGTACCCTTAAAAATTACTGTGGAGGGTACGGTCATCGAAGCGTACCCTCTGCAAAATATGTAAAAGAAAAGGGGAAATTGCGGCGATTTTGGGGAATTCCCATTATTAGTGGAGAGTTTGTCGTTATTCAGTCATTCACCGTGATGCCTTAGGTCCTGATAACGCTAATGTTAGCAATCAGATGACATATTGTTTTGACTTTTTTTTCAGAAAACAGTCTGTTCTAGCGACACCAATATTCAACTTTGTTTATTAGTTTAATGCTACTTTTTTCTGCTGATGTTTCCAATCTTTATTATTAGTATTCCATGCACTTCATTATGAAGTGACAAAAAGAACTGCATGATTATTAGACTATGAAAGGTGAGAAGAAATATTTCCATCAAATTTTTGGTGAATAACTAATAAAAAATAAAGGTAAATGACTTATTCATAATTTCAGTTTATTACTAACTATAAATAATAATAATTGAATTGATTAATGATTATTATTATAATTTTTTTATGGTGGTTATTATTATTTTAATTAACTTTTTATAGTTATAATTATTATTGTTAATTGGGGTAGTTGTAATATTATTAACTCCTTATTATTACTATTTTTATTATCATTAATAAACTCTGATTATTATTGTAATTATTATTATTAATTGGTGTAGTAAGATAATTAACTCTTTATTATTATTATTTTTATTATTAATAAACTTTGATTATTATTATAATTATTATTATTAATTGGATTAGTAAGATTATTAACTCACTCATTATTATTATTATTAACATAATAATATTAATAACATTATTTTTACTACTACTAACATTGTTTATTATTTGCTATCAATTAATAAAGAAGTTAATGAATAATATGATTACCATTATCAAGGTAGTAGTGATAATATTATTATATTATTATTTTTTATTATTGTTGTCAATTTATTATTTTCACTCGACAAATAATATTTTAGATCATTGCTTACTGAGGTGGACAGTATTTTAAATATAGTATACATATATATTTACTATTAGCTAGACAGGTGCTTTTTATATTTTATCCATATTTTATTAAGATATATTGAAGTGGAAATTGCTCGGATTGGTAGCATCAACAATTCCCAGCTTCGAGTGTAGTGGATTCTTTAATACAAGTTGATTTATCTGGTCAAACTCTGGTCACAACTTTAGTTTTATGTGCATCTATCAACAATAAAGAGGCTACCCACTTGCCTACGGGCCGATTTGCTAACCAGCAGCTTATTTCTAACTGCAGTGCTGATGATACTGTGTAGCAAGCTAGACAAGTCAACAAACCACCAAGCAAGCAAACTATCAGATGGAATCAAAGATAATGTGGCACTGTTATTTAGAGCAATATCGAATAATATAATATATAAATTTACAATGACAACACGTAACAACAAAAGATAATTAAGCTGAAAAACTTACTTTTCCAACCACACAGCTCAAAGGGCAGAATCAGAGAGAGGGAGCACACAAAAACTCAGCTTTACATTCCTAGGTAACAAAAAGCTAACACGAAAGCCAGTATAATCTCTGGCTTTCAAAAGCTACTCATATTGATATTGCCTAGCTATTTAATTGGAGGTGCCTAGTCTACCTAACGATTGAGAGAGGACAATTTCACCACAATATAATAGCTGCTTCGAAATTTAGTCTTTACACAGTATTAACAGTTGCAACAACATCTATTTTGCAAGTACAACACTACAATACTTACAATATCTCCATACATTGCCAGAAACATTTTTTATTGTTTTTATTATTATTATTTGGAAAAACAAGATGGCTGCCCACTTTGCACCGCCATGTTTGTAGTCTCAAAGCATCATACATAGCCTCACAGATATTATACTCTTTTCTGATTGGTCATCTATTATACTCTTTTCTGATTGGTCATCCCTTGCAACCAATCAGCTGCCTGCATAACATATATAAGGCCATGTACATGCTCAATAAAGTCAGTTTGGAATTGTACTCCAGCTCACACCTTCTCTCTTATCAGTGCTCTGATAGATAGAACTACACGATAGACTCACAGGGTTATTCATGTGCTAGACTAAAACTTTATAGCCAAAGTCTGGGTTGGACGGCCATATTGTACAAAATTTATCATAAACACCAAGTAGCTTGATAATATCTAGCGGAAGCTTCTGCAGATATTTAGCTAGTAGGCAAAAACTTGCCCTAAGCAACTGAGGTAACTTAGGCTGTGTTCAGTCAGATTCCTATAAATAGTAGAAAGGCTGTGTTCAGTCAATTACCGCATTATTAATCAAGGCGTTGCTCTCGGATCTAGCTGTGTTCAGCTGATCCCCCAGTCGTGTAATTAGGCAGTGTTTTGCCAGTTACTCTCAGGCTAGACAATTAAGTGATATCTTGCGGAAGTCCTTGCAGATATCTAATTGCTAGGTATTGTTCACAGATTCAGCTGTGTTCAGCTAATCTCCCCGCTGTGTAAATTAGGCAGTGTTTTGCCAGTTACCCTCGGGCTAGACAATTGAGTGATATCTTGCGGAAGTCCTTGCAGATATCCAATTGTTAGGTATTGCTCTCGGATTCAGCTGTGTTCAGCTAATCCCCAGTTGTGTAAACTAGGCAGTGTTCTGCCAATTACTCTCAGACTAGGCTTCACTCAATTAAAGGTCACTTACTCCTACCGTCAAGGGACGACCCGTACAGTACATTACTATGCTGTACTAACTGTTATTTCTCATGTTACATGTGATATATACTATTACATCAAAGTGCATAAATGTGCACTCAGGCCGCACCTAATTATAACAAAGATACGATGAAGTTCAAAATAATAAACAACATAACAATAAGCATGATTGATTGCAATTGGAGTACACCAAATTCTTGAAACAAGTTGCCCTGTTGGATTCCAGCATCTGGCCTCCAGAGTATGACATGATTGCAAACTTTGGAGAATCAGATTATGGAGTTGTCTGATAGGTTTATGTTTGATCTCACTGAAAGCGTTCGTGGCTTCAAGCTGTACAGAGCAGAAGGTGACCGAAGTAGTAATGATTTGTTGCTTCCGCTTCAACATGCTATTGCTGCAATCCCTGTCAGTACAGCAGAATGTGAACGCGCTTTCAGTGCCATGAACACTATAGCCAACCCCAAACAAAATTGCTTGGAACTGACAACACAACAGTGTCAGCTCTGATGCTCATTAGCATTGTTGGCCCACCGATCCACCAGTTTGATCCATCAAGGTATGGGAAAAACTGGTTGCGGAGGGATCACCACTCTGCTAATGACACAGTCTGTTAGAAGAACACCTCTGTTGTGGATAACTATTATTCGCATTTGTATGATTTGCTGTAGATGTTGTATAGTTTATATGAGTATGCATATATATATATATATGTATCATGTACTTTTTATTTTAAGGCACTCATCAGTTGCATTAAGTAAACACAAGATGTATAAAGTTTATGTTGTTGATTCGAATACAATATTTTTATGTATGAACATATTTTGGAAGTATAATTCCAAGACCTAATTATCTACTAATACTGTGTTGCTTGACTCCAAAAAAGACTGATAGGTTGGTGTTTAAGTTTGTCTTCAAATTCACTGTCCTGACAGCTGCGAGGCTTCAAAATATGAAAAATTTTCGAAATGCGGGGGGTGCCCACCCCCACCCCCCGCACCCCCCTCCCACCCTATGACTTTGTCTGCAGTACCCTTAAAAACATGTAGCCACTTCTAACACTGTTATTATCCATTGTGTAAAGTGTAACATGAGACTTTAACACCCTGTATGTTAGAAAACAGGATGTTTTCCTGGCCAAGTAGATAAATACAATGTGGTCATTGTAAATTATACAAGATTAGAATGAAATAATCAATCGTGCGTTCTGGCCTTGATAGTGTACTCAGCGTTGCTTGGAACCGCAAAAAACAAGTTTTTGATTGACATAATTAAACTGAGTGCATATTCATTGCTAGTCGTTGTTACTTGAGAAAACATTTTGAAACAAAAGCTTTATTTAACTCACTGTATAACAGGACTGACAAGCCTAACAAAAGCTAAATACCTTGTACATAATCATATCATAGACTAAACAAACATAGAGTGATTAATGCTCTCTGGTATTTGTGTCGCTTGGGTTTTGCATCAGGGTCTTTTGCTAACCATTTGCCTGTCTAGTTTTTAGCAAATTTTTACATGTTAAAAAGTATCTTTGCAGCAAGAAACACAAAGTTTATTTCATAAAACTGACACATATTATGCAATCTCCAAATCAGTAATATATTCAATGAAACAGCAAAAAACCATAAGTGCTTATAAAATGAACTGGCTAAAGTATTGTAAAGAAAAGCAGTGGTCACTATATTTTATGCGATCAATGCACTATTAAAGTAGAAAACAAGGAAATAGTTTTATAAGCTGGAAACTAGAGAACCACAGAAATAATGAGAAACATACAAACTGGAATGATAGAGCCTGCCCTTAACATTACACCGTCTCCCATATCATGAGAAACTTTGGTGGAGTTTTTCTCTGCACACTCCAAGTCACCACAAGTGGATACTAGATTGATCTCAAGTACTTGACCATTTACTGTAACCTCTCTCTGACTTAAAGCTGCTGAACGGAACTTCTCGGCAGCAGAATCTAATGCAGCATATGGGTCATCGCTTGTAGAGATGCTTGTGGAGACATTGAGAAATGAAAGATTGCTGAGTAAAACTGTTACCTCAAGGGTATCTCCTGATGTCTCAGGGAAAGCAAACCATTCGATAGAGTTGCCATCAGGTAAGTTTATTTTGTCAAAAATAGATGTAGCCAAACCGTCAGCAAGGCACGTTTCATCGCAGTCAACAGATCTTTCCAGTCTGCTGGCCAATGTTGTAGCAACCTGAATTATTCGAAAAATACCAAATGTTTGGGGGCTTGCCCCGGCCCCAGCAGCATCATCTTTAGCAATACATATCTTGAATCCCAGGCTAGTCTCTGATGTCACACAAGTTCCTGTCACACCCAGACTTTGGTGAACAGTTTGCTTAAATTCCTGAAGGAACGCCCCTTTCACTGTCCACATGATGGCAAGAATGTCTGTGCAACTCAGTTGACAAGTAAAGTTATATCCCTCAGGTTTGGTGTAACAGGGCTCGTGGCTGGCAAATGCTGCAGCTTTTATTTTTGAACACCATGGCGGAGGATCCGCAGAAAGCTGAGGTATGATAGCTCGTTGTAAACAATATTGGACATTTTCAATCCATTCCTTCCCTACATCAGAAAGCAGGTACATGTTTTCTTTGTACTTGTTACAGTACAGTAATCCATAACTAAGTGCATAGTTGTCATCACCAGTGCATTCCGGGAACTGCCAGTCCAAACAATCGGTATACCAGTCACAACTATCTCTCGGCAGTTTGCACTGCCACCCTGCACAGGGAATGCAAGTTATAGGGTAGTAGCAGTAGGGGTTGTCAATAATGCAAGTTTCGGTGGTATTATCACACTGGCAATAGGTATCTGGTCTTTCAAGATACTCCTTGGCTAGACAGGTACAATTTTCCCAATGTGACAGGTTGGTGTTATAGTACGGGCATCTGTAGTGGGGTGAGTAGTATTCAGACTCGTAACTACCACCACTTGGATGCAAGCATTCTCGCTCTTGGCATTTACATCCGATTATACTCTGACCTTCTGAGTATTGGCAACATGCCAATAGTAGGAGTAGCAATGGCAAAACAATTTCAAGTTTTGAATTTCCTAAAATAAAATCATGATCAAACATTCGCTTTTCAGCAAGTAAAAATGTATTTGGACAACCACTTTGTCCAGATTTGGCTCTCTCAGTTATTTTACCAAACTTATTTCTGAATACATTATTGAATGTTACAGGGCCCAAAAAAGCTTCTCAATGACATAAAAAGTGAGAGAACACTTGCCAAGTATAAACCTAGTAATTACTTTTGTCAAACACTAGTGTTCTTTCAATGTATGCATGAACAACCTTACCTCTCGCATTGAAAATAGAAGTCTTCATTCTGCGAAGGTCAGTGACAGGTCTTTTAGTATTGATAATGCCTTATAACCGGTTTTGTTAGTACTAAAAACTAACACTGTCCCAGTGCAAGCGCAATAACAAGTATTACTTCAAATAAACTCAGTCTTAAAACTAGGCTATTGATCGGGATGTGAAAGAGTTCTTATCTCAACGGGCATATGATAGCTCATAATAAATGCAAACACAAAAGATCAATTCATGCCAAACAGAGAGGCCTAATTCATGGGTACAACTGAAGCGCAACAACGCGGATAGGCATAATTGAATATTGTACTACATTTAATTTTTTTTGTTTTCAGGCAACAGGCGCTCTGTTGAAAGTGTCTAAACATATCAATAATAGCTGACATATTTGTGACAAATGGCGGGTACAATTTAAATAGTATAGGCATCACTCGCTATAAAAGGAAAGCACCAAGTAACATCTATTTACCCAGAGTCAACTTACATTCCCGCTAACTTTAGATGATCCATTCTTTTTCTTTCATTTGCATTTTAATTCTTAACATCTGTGAAGAAGTTTGCCCGCTTCATGGACACAGCCAACGTGTTACACAGCAATAACAACAACAAATTCCCACTGCTACAGCATAGCCTAATCGATGGCTTATTCCAACAAGCTCTCCATCCACTGCTACTCTCCCAAGCTCACATCTGCCAGCTGTTACCACAGCCTATCACTGAGATTTCACTCAGTATTTCTCCTCTTCCTCCTCCTACTAGTTATCCTACTAGCAACAGCTAGCAGACCAGACAGGCACCACAGCGTTTTGTTGAAACATAGTATTTGTTCCTCCAAAATACAATGCAGGTAAAGTTCCTACTGAGGCTTAAAGGCGCTCGACGTGGCCATACAACTTGTTCAGGCTTATATAAAACTTCCCTAAGGATTCTATACCACCAAATAAAGGCATAGCCATTTACATAAAACAATAACGAGCAAAAGTAGTAACGTATGAGCAGATCTCTGCCATGGTTTCTAAGGACAAGAAGGTTCTCCCGGTTCCAAGTGCCTTTTTGTTGGCACAAGGTACCATGAGAATATGGAAGGTACTTTTTTGTTGTACGAGGTGTTGTCGGTGATTTTATCTTTTTGTAATTGTTGGATCAACTAAATATTTATTGTGCAGTGGTCGTTTATATTGGAATTCGTACGGCGATTTAGATCATGGGGTTGACTAGTTTATAAACATGGTATGTAGGTTTTGTTTATACTTCGGTTTGTATTGTGAGTTTGATTGTTGGATTAAAATTGTATAGTTATTGGTATAGTTTTATTACAAAAAATAAAATTTCAGCTAATCGTTTCCATACATGTCCATGTACATATATATGTCCATTTATGTACATTTCCATGTCAGTAGTAATGTAGGAGCAGATCTCTGGCATGGAGTCTAAGGACAAAAAGGATCTCCTGGTACCAAGTGCAACTTTGTTTGCACCAGCTACCATGAGAACCTGAAAGAGTACTTTTTTGCACCTGGTTTTATTGTTATTAATTTAGTTTGTAATTGTATGATTAAGAGTAGTAATATAAGAGCAGATCTCTGTCATGAAGTCTAAGGAAAAGGTTCTCCTGGTTTCCAGGTGTACTTTAAGTTAGCACCATTTACCATGAGAACCTGTGAGGTACTTTTTTGTGTGCACCAGGTGTTATGATTTTGAATGTTTGCTAAGTATTTACTGTGTATGGTTGGTTTATATTGTGATTTGTATGTTGATTTAGGCATGGGTTTGTATGATAATTTAAATGTAGCAGATCTCCGTAATGGAGGTTCTCCTCGTCCCGAGTGTATTTTTGTTAGCACCAGTAACTATGAGAACCTGGTGGTATTTATTTTTTGTGCACCAGTTTGATTATTTTGAAAATCTAGTTCGTAATTGTATGATTAACTAAGTATTTATTGAGCAGGGTTTGTATTTGTTATGGTTTGTATGATGATTTAGATTAAGGTGATTGAGTATTGGATAAAAATGAAGTGTTGTATCATGGTAGCTGGTACGATAAGAGCCTGAAAGGTACCTTTTTGTTACACCAGGTGTTATCGGTGTTTTTATTTTTTGTGTAGTTGCTTGAATTAAATATTTATCGTGCAGGGGCTTATATTGAAATTTATATGGTGATTTAGATCATGAGGCTGACTAGTTTATAAACGTGGTATGTAGGTTTATACTGTTGTTTCGCTTGATAATTATTCTTATAGTTTTATTACTGAGTAATAAGAAAGTGCTATACTATTGTATAGTTTTATTATATAAGATAAAATATTAAAGATTTGTGTCATGTTTTTGTTGTAGTTTATTTGTATAATAGGTGAAATACAGTAAATAAAATGTTTGTTACAATTATTATAAAGTTTGAGTTTTCATAAGATGTTTGTACATAAAGTATTTAAGAGTATAATATAGTATTTGTAATAGTTGAGATAATTTTACAATGGATGATAGAAATAGTCTACTAGTTATCATCAGCGCTAAGTCTCGCTTCAAAATCGTCAAATTCCATGTGTAGGAGTTCTTCTTTATCAGTTTCAACATCTGATTTTGATGTCTCCTTATTGTATTTAGCTTGATCGCGATTTTGCTCCCAATCAGTGCGACTGAATGAAGAGAGAAAGATAACATCGTGGTATGCATTAGCATTCGCGTTCCTTTTTTTCCCTTAGTGAATCATCACACAAGGAATACATTTTTTAGGTAAGAGAAGTGTTCTCACCTCTCTCTTTCCATCTTCATCCAAAGTATGAGGGATTCAATTTACGACAGATTCTTCCCCATTAAATCAACGAGGAATGAATTTTTCAACGACATTGACATAAGGAAAAACCGAGCACTCTTTGAAATTACTGAGATATTCGATGTTCAAGCTGAGTTTGAGTTCATCCTTGGTCATCATTCCCAATTGTTTGGCGTTAGCAGCAACTTCTCTTGTGGTAAAGCGTTTTGTGCTGACAAGTTTGATACCGCAGCAAGTGATATTGTATTTTTGGGTTTTCCATCTCGTCTAAGTACACAACATTACAAGGTAATGGATAATTGGAAAGATTGAAGTTCTCCACTATTTCACGCAGGCAAAGTATTTTCTGAAAATGTTACCACCCGAAATACCAAAGTAGGTGATTTCGTAGTAATCAGAGTGTAGATTATTGCGATTAACAGAAACAACCTGCATAACGGTAGGAACAGGGAGTTTTGTTGATGTTTCTTAAGCTCCAATCTTTTGGGATTCACTTGTTTAAAAAGTTCCAATCTTTTGCAATTCACTCGCTTTCCATTTTTTGAGAGACTTAGCCACCTTCAGAGATTTTTCGGTATTGGGGAGTGTTCCCTTATCAGCTTGCTCTTCGCTCTTGCTCTATTGTTTTTTGTTCGCGCAAAAAATGTTGTTTTTCACACTAAATAATCTCTTTATAATATATACATATTTCTCACATGGACAGAAACTTTTTTCCACAAGCAAAAGGTTTTTGCGCAAAACACTGCATTTCTCGTGCGAAAAACATTATTTTCCACTTGCAAAAAAAACCCCGTGTAACATATATCTATATATGTATATATATATATGTATATATATATATATATTTATATATATATATATATATATATATATATATATATATATATATATATATATATATATATATATATATATATATATATATATATATATATATATATATATATATATATATATATATATATGTATATATATATATATATACTAGCAGAAATACCCGGCGTTGCCCGTGGAGATTACATAAATAGTGCGAAAACGATGTTAGGGAGATCATGAAGGGCCAGTGTTATGGAGTTTGTCTTCAGTTTTGACTTGCCAGTTGGCTTGAGGATGCTCAATTTGTCTACATGTTTCAATCGTTATGTAACTGGTTATATATTTTACAAATTGTGCTGTCAGAGCATCTAATAGGTCTTGGAAAATTTTTGTCTGCACTAATTATAACTTTATAGCCGCATGGGTGTGCCAACTTCCATCTTGCTTCATAACATAATTGAATCTTTGAACATAATCACACAACATCTGAAGAAGTGTAACGGTTGTTCCATGCAACACATTGCTCTCCCTATTGCACACCACCACCGATAACAACAACTTGCAAAAACGTTGACTTTTCTTTTTGAAGAGTTGAGCTTGCAACTCTTTCGTAATAGCTCAAGTCTAGATATTCCAGGGGGTGAAAAGCATCTTTTTAAGTTTATTTTCCCACCAAAGGAGATTGTCATAAAGCATGGATTATATTTGCAAAAAGTCAACTCAAGGCTTTGCTGTAGTTTCACATTTAGTGAAAAACCAACTCAAAGAATCTGGTGGATATTCAAGTATTTGTATTTTAAATTTCCATATCAAAGCATATGTTTAGTGACTGTGCATTGTGCAACCCATTGGTCAATATTTTGAAAACGTATTTTAGAATGCTGCATCAACTGTGCAAGTAAATCAGCTAAACATGCGCTGTTCACAGTGTGGCAATCACAACGCAATTGTAACAAAAACTCACAATAATTTTTATTTTCTCTGAATTTTCGTAAACCTTGTGGAGTTGGAGAAAAGCTGTTTGGAATAATTGCGCCAGTTCTTTTTCATGACATGCTGAGCAGCAGGTAAAGTCAAATATCATTAAAATAAACAAAATGTGTACAAATTTTGCACAAATTACGAATTAAGTTCCTCAAATGACTATTTTTGTCACTCTTTTTATGCAATTTTTGTATAATATTGTATAATATTTTGTACCTTTTATCAACCGTTTACCATCGATATTTCAACTATGATGATTATTGCCAATGTTGTGGAGAGACAGGTTGATTAATTATTATTAAAGGTAAGAGTAGTAATAATAATGAAAATTAATTATAAGCCTTTAGCCAAAAATATTGCAAGTCTTTAAACCTAGACTCGCTTTGTGCTGCTGTTGTAGACCTACTCATAATTATCAAGTATTTTTTGTCATGGTAAACAACATGAAAAAGCAAAAAAAAACAAATAAGAAATAGTACTACTGCTGAACAAAGCCAGAGAAATTGAGAACAACTCTGATACATTGGGTTTCTTTTGATTACTTTTCTTTTTATTGTGGCGTTTATCATCATTTTGTATGCATTACCAGTATTGCTCATTCATTGTTGTTATTATTGTTATGGTACACCATGGTTTTTGTTCATAAGTTTCAATTCTTATGATATTTATTTGTATCAAAGTTGTTTGTGTTTAAATTGAGGAATATAATGATATGGAAGAGATGAGAGTATATAGCAGTACTAATGATAATGAGCAGTGTTCAACCACAGTGGTATTAACTAAAAATGATTTTTAAACAAAAAGAAAAACAACTACTTTTATGCAACAATGATAAAAATAATATTAATAAAAATAGTAATAACAGTAATAATAATAACATTAATAATAATCAATGACTAATAATTAATATTTTTGTCACTTTTAATTTTACTAAATAAATAAGAAATACTTTTATTATCATTATTACTTTTACTATTACTCTATATAGTCATAATAATAACTAATAAAAGAAATGAAAACAACAAAAAAATAACCATTCATAAAACAATAAAAATAATATTAAAAATATTAATAATGAAAATAATAATAGAAATGATAAAAAAAAATTATACTGATAACAATAAAAATAATAACAGTTACTCAAGCATAAAAATAACAATGCAGGAGGAGATGGTGTTTATTAATTATTATTTCGATTATTATTAAAACTAACAATTATTTATTGTTGTTATATATTATTCTTGTTATCATTATATTAATCATTTTAATAATATAGCCACGGGCTTCAAGAAAATTGCTAAACAACAATATCAGCCAGGCATAAGCAATGAAATAATGTTTGTTGGAATGTGAAAGGCATGTACAGTTGATAGTAGGTGAGTCGGTGGAGAAGCAATTATAAGACCGAAAAAGCTAGCAAAACTATTCTGTTTGGCGAACAGATATCAATACTTGATTCGCTGTAGCACTGCTGACCAATCAAAAGGCTGCAGCATGTCGGAATATAATCAAAATAAACCGAACATGTTATGAAAGGCAGAAAAATATGGCCGGATATAACTTGGCATGAGGTTTCTATTGGAAAGATTGCTGCGATCCTCTAGCAAAATAGAAATTCAAGAGTGTTATAACCTAGAGAATGTAATGACGACTCTGAATATGTATTTTTTATTAAGATTGATTCATTAGTGCCGGAGTTTTAAGCTAACATCGCAAAAAACCGACTTACATTTATATATTAGATATATATATATATATATATATATATATATATATATATATATTAATATATATATTGTAAAGTGCAGTGCCCAAAACAACGTTTAGCGCTTAGAAAGTCACACATTTGATTCAATCAGACCTTGTTACAGAAAGCACAAACGACACAATAGAAAGCCAACTGATTAATCTTTGTGCCAAGAAAGCTCTGGGTCTGCCTGCTGAGGCACAACTCTAACCACTGCCAGGCTGACAAGGTGGAACAAGACTCTATCATTGTAAAGACGGAAGGAAAGAGGTCAGGCGATATGTGCTCATATTCTTTTGCATGTCCACAAGAGCCGTCCACTTAGAAATGTTGAATGACATGATGACTGACAGTCTCATTGATGCTCTGCGTTGCTTTCTGATATGTCTGCGAAGTCTGCTATGTAACCTTGGAACGAACTTAATTGGTGCGCGAAATGAACTTGTAAAGGCCATTGAAGCGACTGAGGATCAGAAACTACAAAAGTTTCTACCTGAGAGACAATGTTCATTCAAGCTGAATGTACCCGCTACCAGTCACATGTCAGGATCATGGGAAAGGATGATGCGCATCATCAGACACGTGATGGCTGGGATCTTATGTGAACAAACTTCGATAAGACTAGACAGCAGTGGTCTACGCACCTTCATATATTAGTGCATGGTGATAGTAAACAGTCAACCACTCAGCACAACTCATGACAACAGCATGGAACCTGTACGACTAACCCCAAACATGATGCTAACCATGAATACCGTTTTGACAGTCTCACCAGGCAAGTTTACAGAAGGTGATCTCCACAGCCGGAAGCAATAGTGTCGTATACAATATCTAGCAGAGCAGTTTTGAGCTAGATGGCGCCTGGAGTATCTGCAACAGCTCCAATCGAGACACAAATGGAACAGAGATGGAGGGAGGGGTGTGAAACTACACGACGTAGTTTTTTTGATGCACGATAATACCCCTCACAGCATCTGGAAGTTAGCAAAAGTGATAGAAACTGCATATGTAGTGATGGACGAGTTCGGAAGGTAAATCTGAAGCTAGAAGAAGGGCACGACTTAGAAAGACCAATTCATAAGCTTTTCGCTTTGGTCCCTTCAGATATCAATTCTTCTGAGAAAAACTAACAAGTTTTTCGGCGGGGCTGTAAAGTGCAGCACCCGAAACAATGTTTAGCTCTTAGAAAGTCACACATTCGATTCAATCAGACCTTGTTACAGAAAGCACAAACAACACAATAGAAAGCCAACTGATTAATCTTTGTGCCAATAAAGCTCTGGGTCTGCCTGCTGAGGCACAACTCTAACCACTGCGAGGCTGACAAGGTGGAACAAGACTCTGATACCTGAGATAGAGAATCAGCAAACAATTTTTGGGCCACTAGTTCACCCCTCTCAACTGCTATACACACAGAACAGCCGACCCTGTCGGAGCCACAGAGATGCTGTTTGATCATTTGACACAATACCATTGCCTCACCTCACATTATATGTGGATAACTACTCTACTCTGTAAGTCAAGCTAAAAGCTAAATGAGGCAATGTTTGTTTCCGTGTTTACACATCTTTAATGGTGGATACAGTGTGGTGAGCCACATGTTTGTTGGTTGATGTTTGCTCGTAATCTCATCAGTTTTCTACTGATTCTTCTTCATAATCACACATTCACCATATCACCACACATTCCTTAATCATAATTGTAGAGATCTATGCAGATAGATGTTAATCTCTTGTTATTGGAAGCAATGATCCTACTGTATATAAAGTGTGAGTTGCCTTTTGATATTTTAGAAACTATCAGTTTGGCCTTTTCTTATAAGACTTATGTAACGTTAACTTAGAGCACTTGCATAGCTTATTATTTTCTTTGTAATGTTCATACTTGATGATGCAAGCTGTCAATTTTGTAACCTGCCAGTAAGCCTGTAATAACAGTAACAGTGGAGTCAGTGAAGTTTATTTGTCACATCTTGTTATCACATTACATCACGTTTTCACTCTTGTTTATTTCACTTCAGGATTACCAGTTAATAACACCATACAACACACACATACACAACTGCGTTTAATCACATGGGGAGATTCATTGCCATATATATATATATATATATATATATATATATATATATATATATATATATATATATATATATATATATATATATATATATATATATCTAATATATAAATGTAAGTCGGTTTTTGCGATGTTAGCTTAAAACTCCGGCGCTACTAAATCAATCTTAATAAGAAATACATATTCAGAGTTGTCATTACATTCTCTAGGTTATAACACTCTTGAACTTTTATTTTGCTAGAGGATCGCAGCAATCTTTCCAATAGAAACCTCATTCTCATCTGTTATGCCAAGTTATATCCGGCCATGTTTTTCTGCCTTTCATGACATATTCGGTTTATTTTGATTATTTTCCGACATGCTGCAGCCTGTTGATTGGTCAGCAGTGCTACAGCGAATCAAGTATTGATATCTGTGCGCCAAACAGAATTGTTTTGCTAGCTTTTTTCGGTCTTATAATTGCTTCTCTACCGACTCACCTATCAACTGTATTTGCCTTTCACATTCCAACATTATCTCATTGCTTATGCCAGCCTGATATTGTTGTTTAGCAATTTTCTTGAAGCCCGTGGCTATATTATTGAAATGATTAATATAATAATGATAATAATAGATACCAACAATAAATAATTGTTGTTAGTTTTAATAATAATCAAAATAATAATTAATAAACACCATCTCCTCCTGCATTGTTATTTTTATGCTTGAGTAGCTGATATTATTTTTATTGTTATCAGCAGTATTATTTTATCATTATTTCTATTATTATTTTTATTCTTACTATTTTTATTACTATGATTATTACTATTATTATTACTACTACTATTACTACTACTATTACTACTGCTATTGCCACTGCTACTGCTGCTGCTATTGCTGCTACTATTGCTACTACTATTGCTACTACTATTGCTACTACTATTACTATTATTATTATTGTTGTTATTGTTATTATTTTTATTATTTTTATTATTATTATTTTTATTATTATTATTATTTTTACTATTATTATTTTTATTATTATTATTTTTATTATTTTTCTTACTATTATTTTTAGTAATATTATCATTTTTATTATTATTTTTATTATTATTATTTTTATTATTATCATTATTATTTTTATTATTATTATTATTTTTATTATTATTATTTTTATTACTATTATTATTATTTTCACTATTATTATTTTTATCAATGTTGTATAAAAGTAGTTGTTTTTCTTTTTTGTTTAAAAATAATTTATAGTTAATGACACTGTGGTTGAATACTGCTCATTAATATTAGTACTGCCCTATACCCTCATCTCTTCCATATCATTATATTCCTCAATTTAAGCACTAACAACTTTGATACAAATAAATATCAATAGCATTGAAACTTATGAACAAAAACCATAGCCACAGTGTATCCTAACAATAATAACAACCATGAATGAGCAATACTGGTAATGCATACAAAATAATGATATACGCCGCAATAAAAATGAAAGTAATCAAAAGGAACCCAATGTATCAGAGTTGTTCTCAATTTCTCTGGCTTTCTTCAGCAGTAGTACTTTTTCTTATTTGTTTTTTTTTGCTTTTTAAAGTTGTTTTCCCAAGACAAAAAAAGACTTAATAATTATGAGTAGGTCTACAACAGCAGCGCAAAGCGAGTCTAGGTTTAAAGGCTTGCAATATTTTTGACTAAAGGTTTTTAATTAATTTTCATTATTATTACTTCTCCTGCATTTAATAATGATTAATCGACCTATCTCTCCACAACGTAGGTAATAACCATCATAGTTGAAATATCGATGGTAGATGGTTGATAAAGGATACAAAATATTGTACCAGATTATACAAAAATTGCATAAAAAGAGTGACAAAAATAGTCATTTGAGGAACTTAATTCGTAATTTGTGCAAAATTTGTACACAATTTGTTTATTTTAATGACATTTGACTTTACCCGTTGCTCAGCATGCCATGAAAAGAACTGGCTCAAGTATTCCAAACAACTTTTCTCCAGTTCCACAAGGTTTACGTAAATTCAGAGAAAATAAAAATGATTGTGAGTTTTTATTACAATTGCGTTGTGATTGCCACACTGTGAACAGTGCATGTTTAGCTGATTTACTTACACAGTTGATGCAGCATTCTAAAATACGTTTGTGAAATGTTGACCAATGGGTTGCACAGTCACTAAGCATATGTTTTGATATGGAAATTTAAAATACAAATACTTGAATATCCACCAGATTCTTGAGTTGGTTTTTCACTAAATGCACAACTACAGCAAAGCCTTGAGTTGACTTTTTGGAAACATAATCCATGCTTTATGACAATCTCCTTTGGTGGGAAAATAAACTTAAAATGATGCTTTTTACCCCCTGGAATATCTAGACTCGAGCTATTACGAAAGAGTTGCATGCTCAACTCTTCAACAACAAAAAAAGTTAACGTTTTTGCAAGTTGTTGTTATGAGTGGTGATGTGCAATAGGGAGAGCAATGTGTTGCATGGAACAACCGTTACACTTCTACAGATGTTGTGTAATTATGTTCAAAGATTCAATTATGTTATGAAGCAAGAGGAAAGTTGGCACACCCATGCGGCTATAAATTTATAATTAGTGCAGACAAAAATTTTCCAAAAACTGTTAAATGCTCTGACTTCAAATTTCGTAAAAATTGTAAGCAGTTACATAATGATTGATACATGTAGACAAATTGAGCATCATCAAGCCAACTGGCAAGTCAAACTGAATAAAAAAACTCCATAACACTAAACCCTCTTGATCTCCCTAACATCGTTTTCGCACTCTTTATGTTATCTCCACGGGCAACGCCGGGTATTTCTGCTAGTATATATATATATATATATATATATATATATATATATATATATATATATATATATATATATATATATATATATATATATATATATATATATATATATATATATATATATATATATATATCCATATATATATATATATCCATATATATATATATATATATCCATATATATATATATACATAATCCACACAATTATAAACTAGTACTATTACCATTTCTTAACCAAATAAACATACCAAGATAACCTCCGGGATAACCTCCAGTGCCCAACACCATAAAATGTATTAATCAACATTAAACACCATAATAATAACACCCATTCAAAAAACTGGTGCTCACAAAAATGCACCTCATCGGGTTCACCGGGAACAGGGCCATCATTTACATATAGACAACCAGGATAACCTTATAATCCATACCAATTACACCCATGCTAACTGCTGTCAACAAAATACCACCGAACCACGAAAACATTATCACTAAAATCATACAATAAATAATAATCTACAGTTAAAATCTAGGCTCAAAACCAACTATCAAAACACATGGTA
This sequence comes from Cryptosula pallasiana, assembly GCA_945261195.1. Taxonomy (NCBI): domain Eukaryota; kingdom Metazoa; phylum Bryozoa; class Gymnolaemata; order Cheilostomatida; family Cryptosulidae; genus Cryptosula; species Cryptosula pallasiana. Next base: position 46,171,150 of record OX183132.1, on the reverse strand, counting down.
ACTGGTGCCAACAAAAAGGCACTTGGGACCAGGAGAACCTTATCTCCTGGAGGGAGATCTGCTCCTATATTACTACTAATGATCTTAGCTCCCTTCACAGTGAAACTCACTTGAAATTAACAAAACATCCACTTCAAACTCCAAAGAGCATTGTTGCACTAAATGTTTTGATGCTGCACTGAAATAAAAATTTCATAGTTGGCGCATAGTTTGTGATACCAATTATGTTATAGCATAGAGCCTTGCTAGTTGTTTTGCACTAAAACAGTTTGTTCGGCTGTTCGTTACATAAGCCAAAACTGTAAATACTTGTCCAATATCTCTAATTTACTATTGATTGCAGACAATAGAAAGTCAACATACATCATAATTCCTAATAACAAAAGCAACCATTCTGTTTGATACCAGAAATCACTTTATATTGGTACATTGACCAGCATACTAGTAGGTTTACCAGCCAGGATGGTACTAATCTGCAAATAAGCAAACCCCGATGAAGAGCTATTTAATTTTTTTGTGAAAACAAAGTATTGATAATGGAAATATAATAATTAAATAGAATACAACCACAAACAATTTATTAACACATACTTTTTGGTAAACTATAACTAAAAATAATGATGAACATAAATTCTGGAGTTATTATTTTACATAGCTATCTAGAGTAGCATATTAATAAATCATACTGTAATACATTTACTTAGCTGGTTTATTTTTTATAACTTATCTAGGTCAAATCTGAAAATTTACACAGTGCTACCAACAAACTGCTATGTCTTACTAAATGGTGAAAAGTTGACAAATAAATAATTAGTGAGCAAAAATAAATTGTTGTTTTGTAAACAGGAAACAGGGCTTGATGTGTGCTTTCTAATGTTTGGCCGAATGCAAGATATGTATGAGTTACAAAGAGATAAAACTCAGAATTTTCTTAAGAAATTTATGCAAAGTTTTGATCGTTTGTCACAAAAAAACTGATAGGTCAGAGGTTACAAGCATTGATCAAAATTTTTCGTTTCAACGCGTTGAGACCTAGAAAGACCTTTTATGTCTGGAAAATTCTTACAGGCACCTAATTGCTTCACATCATAATTAAAAGAAATAAAAATCGTTTACTTGCTGTAAAATGTCTTTTAAAGAATACTGTGTGTATTATTCAAACAAAGGTATATATCATTAATAGTATTATAGGAATAAAGAAGTACCACAGCTGGTATACATTGCAGTTATTTCTCATACACATACGGACTGGAGTGTGTGACTTACTATAACTACATCTGTGAGAGAATAGGCTCTAATTAAGCTTCAAAAACACATAGTTTGACAATCTTGAGTGCTAATAAAATGTTTATTGATGTCTTGTTTGCAAACATCGAGCTTGTACTTATAACAAAAAAACAACCTTTATCAATCATATTGTACACATGGAAAAAGCCAGTAGTCTTTGATGGTAGATATTTCATCATGAAACTTATTTTCAAAGCCAAAGATTAAAGTTTAAACTCCTGGTTGTCAGAAAATCACGAAAAAAAATTTATTTAAACTTTATCTAGAAAAAGCATTTCTTTCTTTTGTTGTAGCACAAACACTTAAAAGCACTCCTTTTTTTATCGGTAGACTTTGTTCAAGTAGTATGCCTTCTCTTACTGGTGTGTAAAGTGGTTTGTGGAAACAGTTGCAAAAACCCATATTGTACAATAATCAGGTTTTAGGTATTTATGGCCAGGAGATCCTTCTCTGAGTGGTTTCTTGTTTTGAAAAAAAATAGACAAAATACAGCAATACTATTCAAATTAAGATTCAAATTACACAGAATAGGGTGCAAACTATCCCAATTTTGTTTTTGTATGCCAAAACACAAGCCACTATGCTAATTGCATGTAGAATACCCAATTGAACCACTTCACAGCAGCAGTGCATAGCTCTTAGCTTGTTATTCCGTGAATCTTCTTAAAGCTTTGTATATATGTGAAAGAGTCACTAGCAAAGAAGAATTCAGTTGAGCTTAAGGACGGCAACCATCAAGGCACCATGCATGCTCAATTGTTTGTTTTTTTTTCCAGCAGTTGTTTAACTGCAATCACAGCGAAAGTGAAGCACATACATAATATATGTAACCCTCTGACTACAGAAGATGATCAAGCTCTTGTGTTAGCTGGTGAAGTCATCTGGGGAAGCACATCTACAGTGAGTGCATGTTTGCCAACTTCAATTGAATAGACTGAACAGGCTGAGGTTCAACAGAGCTGGTAATGCACAAAATTATGTATGGACTAATTGAAAAAGTTTGTAATTGGCTTACTTGTTGCTGAAATTCATCTCGGCTCCAAACTTTTTTTGTTTTTTCAATAATTTATTAGTTACTTTGTGGCATTTCAATCAAAACTTAAAGATGGCCGCAAGCTTTATGGAAGTTTAATCTACACATTTGCACCTTGTAAGCAGAATGTGACACCTCAGGGTAGCATTCAGTTCAAAAACAGCAAACTTGCATCCCTTGATATGAATTTGTCTGATCCTGGTGCACTGCAATCACATGGCTATCATAGGTCAGCAGTATGTTTCTACCCAATAAAAAAGTGGAATACTGGACTGCAAAGTTTAACCTGGGATCTACAATGAATATACAAGTGTGATTATTTGCTTTGTCAAGATACTCTTTGAAAGTTTATCTGTATTTCAATTTCATGTGATATTCAATCATCATTTGCTGAATGTTTTGCACACTCTGTAAGCATATATGTATTGCAATCTCACACTTATTTTTATATCATTCTGTGGCATGATGTATTCTTTACCAAAAATCCTGCAGAGACTTAATTAGAATCAATTGGGGAAACTCATGGTCTATTATCGACCCTAATTTCTCAGTTCGTAAACTAGTTGATCACAAGACCAAAAATGTGCCCAAATTTGCATTTAACACTTTTGTACATAAATATGTAACTAGATTTGTTTGCATACAAGATTTACCTATCTAGCTATCTTATTCTTTGATCAATTCTATTGGATTTTTTTATGTAAATCGAGATTTACTATAATTTCAGTTTCAACTACTGTGTGTTTGGTACACCGCACTTCTAACAAACTTTGATAGGTTTAGAAACCTGAAATCTGTGGCTGAAAACTCAGTTGAGACAATCTCATCTGGACAGACAACTCCAGTTAATTATTTATTTTTAATACTTCAATGTTGCAACTTTGAGCATACTCAATGAAAAGTTTCTAAATAGATGGAATGGCTTTTTACATTTTTTTTTGTTCATCCAAAATACTCTAGTCCAGCATTTTTGTACAGCTTCTATTACTAACTGTTCAAAAGTTCACATTTATTTTATTTAAATACTAAAACAACCTTTAAATAGTTAACTTTGCTGGATATTGTTCACACCAAAGATTTGGTCTTAAAATAGAAACTTACTGGAAACCATCAAAAGGTTAGCAATTATATGACACTAGTGCAGTAATTAATTCATTTTGCATTTTTCCTTTCATCAAAGGTTTTAAAAAATTTTATAAGGAAACAGATATGAACTTCAAAGAAAAACTGACAAAGTCGGAAGTCTACAGCTTTGTGACTCTGAACTTACAAACTTTGTGTCTTTCATTAAAGGTGTGCGCACTCGACATTAATTCTTCCCTTTTGAGAAATGCCTAGATTGATAACAAACAAAAACATGTTAGATTGGTCTCTTTTATAGAACTTCTTAGTTAACAATCACTAATTCTTTGCTGAACTTTGTACTTGATCCAGATTATAATCATTTGAACGAAGGTTGAGTTAGGTTTCACTATTTTTAAATACTTTGCAAGAAAAATAAAAAAGCGGACAAAGTTTTAGATTGGCCAATTTTGTTTATGGTTGTTACTGGAAATGGGCAAACAGAGCACTAGATCTCAGACAATAAAGCTTGTGCATCTGGTCATTTATTAGAGAAAGTGTTTTGGATTTGACAACTGACAAAAATGTCAAGAAGTTAATTGAAGTTGATACAATAAATTCTTAATGAAAAACTTCCAAAAGATGGGAAGTTGTTGATCCGAGTATCAAGTTTTTTACTGCAATTTGCTCAGTGCGTCTCTTGTGTCAAGTTAACAAAGAGATAGGCACTTTTTTTAGTCAAGGTCATTTTAAGTCTTGATGTTTCCTGAAATCAGAAACTTATTGTTCAAAAAGTCGTCAATCAACATTTGCAAATGTAAGCTGATGACAAAGCCTATTGACTTGATACTATTCAAGAGAATAGAACAGGCTTTGCTACGTGCACTTTGGGCGTAGAGTTGTCTTCTCATTGAGTATTGTAAAACTACGGAAAGAAAGAGCTTGAAGCTAATAGAACACTATAAGACTAACGAGGTCTATGGAGTGATATGGTTGTGTGTTTGACAAAAGGGGCTATTTACAAGCAGCAGCTCCATTATGCTATTACAAAGTAAATGTAATCAGGTAATTATAGCATCTTCATGGAGTTTTCATGCCAAAATTATTCTCTAAATATTTTTATCATTCTTATTCAGTGATTTTCAATTTTTGTCTCAGTAAGATGGCAATTACTTTAGATTTAATTATTATCATTGTTGTGAAAAAAATATGCCAGAAATTTATTTTCAGTAACTGAGTTTTTTTTTATCAGATAATTATAAACTGTAACTTGATTATAACCTAATTTCAAAACTAAAAGTTTATTTTTTAATCAAAAACTACAGTTTAATTTGTTTGATTTTGATAACGGAATATTTTCATGCGAAGGCCCGTGTGCACATAACAGCAACGATGTCAAAAAGTATTAAAATTGCTGACTTGAGAAAAACAGCTCCTGAAGAATTAAAATTTGATTTAGTGTTATTTTATTGTGATCACAAAGTTCTTTGCACAATGGCAATATATAATTTGATATGAAATAAAAAACTTTTTTGAACACTTGCTTCATAGCTCTATATAACTTGGTGTTCTTCTTGAAAAATCATCTTAATAGTTTCTGACTGCATTTATAGAAGTTGCCTCACTGGCAAGAGGACAAATCCATACAAACTTCTTAAATATTCTCAAGCTGAAAAAGTTTAAACTAAACCAAATTCAATCAAAACTACCTGTCCCAAGCCAATCTATCCAAAATATGTCATTAAAGATTGTTCAACCAAGTCTTAGAACTAAATGACTTTAAAGAATCTTTTTACATTTCAACAACCCTTGTTAGTGAGGTCTCAGAGAAGCCTGTAAGTGCACATGGTTTTGGCTGCACAAAGATTAAATTCTGGCTAGCATCAGAGGACAGATATCTGTCTATGGATAAAGAGCTGATCACTTGAGTAATTAAATGCTTATACAGCCAATCTTTGGCAAATTTGACCTTGGCTGATCTTCACACCCCTTCACATGGTTCACTACTAGTTAAGGTGAGGCTAAGGTAAAACGCAGTCATGATCATGACAAATGGGCCAAGTTTCCTTGTTTTGTTACGTAAACAACATTATTTCTTAACGCTGTGGCTTCGCGAAAACTCTTGCATCAAATGTTTTGCAAGAAACAACCCGGGTATGAAAATTAGGAGTTGTCTTTTCAGCAATTATAATCAACAATTGAAACCGGATTCGTTTTATGGCAATCAATATTTCTGTTTTAGATCCCAAAAAAATTAATTGTCTTCATGTAAGCAGCATTCGTTTGTGCAGAGCCGCAATAATTATAATAACTTGGTACTTTGAATACATGTGTGTCACGGTATCAATATGTTAACAATGCCAAATTTAATTGTTTATTAGTTTGCATTATTTTAGCAGAAGCAACTGTTTATTGCAATGATAATAATATATTTTTACATTTGGATTAATTTTTTGTTTTTACCTGGTCCGACATACAATTGTAGAAGGAGAAGATAACTCAATAAACTTTTTGTCTCTTTACAGCAACAAGTTCTACCAGATTCCCATCCACCCAGCTTTGGGAACGCCTAAAATATAGTGGCGTTCCTTGCTTCAACTTAGCTAAAAGCGACTACCACGTAGTAAAAACAAAGATTTTAACCAATTTACTTTCCAAGAAATTGTGTTTCTGTTCCAAGATAGGCCATGACTCACTTACCAAGTATTATCAAAAGTCATCCAAGTCATCAGGAATTGCAGTGATTTGTACAATGCCATAATAAATTGACATTGAGTTTAATTCCATTATTCAACAAAAGTTCAACTAAGGAAAAATCCATGTTTTTATTTCAAAAGACTTTGTTTACGCTCTCTGAAATGATTTCGCCAAACAAGTTGACTAAAAAACTATAAACAAAAGGAAAAATACTATTTTGCTTCATTAGTTTTTGTGACTAAATCCTATCTCAATGAGACTAGAAGTGTCAATTAAATGGGAAAGACAACTATCACGTTTGATATTTAGTTAAAAGTAATAAGTGTTATACCCTTATAACAACTTAAACATAATTGTAAAATATCTCAGGTAAAGGTTAATCAAAACGAGGTATTTTATTTTCAATCCCGGCAACCAAGTTAACACAGCTAGTAATGTAATTGTATCAAATGCAGCAATATTAACTTATTCTAAAACTATTCTTTATGGACGTACAACGTAAGTTTGTACTTGTCATAGATTTTTTATTGTGTTTGTGTATTGTGCCTTGAATGCAACCCTCAAGGGTAGGTTTCATAAGCTCATAGCTTGGTTGAGCAGCACCCTATGTCCATGTCCGCCGTTAAGCAGGCTACTATTTCAAAAGAGCAGACCAGGATCTCCTACTAGCATGGTTACGTAGGTAGAATGGAGAGTGCCATCAGGCTAGGGACCTCATTAATTTATGCCCACGTCTGACCAGGCACAGCATATAGGAAGCCGAATAAATCGCTAACAGATAATCGTGCTTGGAATCAATACCAGACCTTAGATTGAAGTGCAAGCATTTTAACCAATAGACTAAACTTGCTTCCTGTATAGTAAATGGTATAGTAAAAAGATGCTTAACTTTCACACACCTTTACACTTCTAATCAAAACAAAATTTATTTAATGACACACTTTAGTACTAAGTTAGTAGTAGAGCTGTCAAACCCCTAAAGCTTTACAGACACTCACTGACAAGCCAATATTAGGTTAACATTACAAACTCCCCCACATGAGTGACCTTACTTCAGAAACTTCCTCTTGATGAACTTTAAGTTATACTTTGAATTTTAAATTGAGGGGATTCCTATATTGGGTAACAAATATCACCTCATAAGGCACCCAAGCCAAATTCCATATTTTAGATTATAAAAACTTGGTGACTGATGTTTGTCTAGTTTTCCATTAAATTATGATAAACAGAAAAATCGGAAATCTTTTATAAACTAATTTAAATTTCACAGTTCCTCATTATCTAACAAGAAAACGTTATTTGAACTATCCCGCAGTACAAAGGAACATACAATGCAAAATTTATAAAACAACACAGTGTGCAAATACGAAGTAATAGAAAATCTTCCTCTTTACAAACTTCAAACTTTTCATTTCTCTTTGAAGATCACGTTGGAAGTTAAAGTATATAATATCAAGTAAAACGTTTTTGTTTTGTTTTTTCTAACATTATTGGGATGTTTTTATTTGGGTTGGTTAGCCAAGTCAACCTGATTTGTAAACACAATTAAAAAAAGTTTTGATTCTGATCGATCAGAGTATATCAACGCTTGAAAGTTAATGTATTGCTTTTTAAATTGGTCGACAAGTTTCTAGAAAGTTTGGTATCTTTATGTTGTGATCATCTTTGTTTATAATATTTAGAGAAAATACAACGGAGAAACTGTACATGCTTTGACAGCAAACAACGAGTTAGATAAAACCAATATTTACAGAATAAAGTTGTGCCTGTCATTTCAAGCAAGCTCTGAGGTCATGAGGTCAAGTACAAAGAAGAATATTGCTTTACTGTAGTGGTTTGTCTTGTAAATAGTTTAATACAAATTGTATAAAAAGAACCAGTAGGCCATTGAGAGCTTTCGTATCGAACCAAAGTTGCACGTGTTGACAGCATACACATATGGTTATAACTATGTATTAGTGTGTATATTTTAGCATACGTTTGACAGGAAGTGGGTGTGGTATTATTGCTAGAGTACCGAGTAAATAGATGTTTTATTCATGCAGTGTTTTGTTTCTGGCTCATCTTTCTCTAAAAAACATTCCACTATCAATAGTTTGATAATACAACGATGACAAAATTATGAATGGGATTGTCTCTAGTAAGTTTAGCATAAGAGTTCATTTAAAGGGAATGAGGAAGTTTACATATTGTGATGCGTATGACTAATATTGTATGGTTAATGAACTGATAATGAACTAGTTAAATGGTATATGTGTTGTTAGGATATTCTTGATTCCTATACATTGACACCTACAATTGTATGAAGTGGTTATCTGATGGGAAAACAATTGATCGTCAGTGCAGCATCAGTTCATCCAACAGATTAGTGCAAATCTTGCAGTTTGTTTTCTCACCAATATTTCACTGTTGTTGAAGGCTAATCCATCCATGGTCTTTAGAGAATGCTGCATGCTATTTCATGTCATCGTAACTCACCTGTTTATTCAAAGAAAACATTTTCATGCACTGATGGCTACCATTGGCAGTAAAAGTCTATAAATGTTTTTCCCGAAACATGTACAGGTAATCAAGAACCTAAACTTACCAGACATTTCACGCAAGGTGCAGTTCCACAATGATGACTAGACATTACAGCTAATTATGTAAAATCTCTGTGTAAGTTGGAGAGGCTTTTCAGTTTGAGTAAAACGATGACAAATACGAATATTTTCCTGTATGTTCGTGTATAAAAAGTATGATGAGTTTTAGCAAAGTTTCATTCAAGACAGCGTTCTACATGTGACAAGTCATCATGAATACTCTCTCAATAGTAGCTTTAGTAGCTATTGCAGTGTGCTGTCTAACAACAACCACTGCTAACGTGATACACAAACCTACTGGATGTACCCCTCTGTCTGATGAAGATCTAGCTGGTGTGTTAGCTGGTGAAGCCAACTGGGAAAGTATATCTTCATTGAGTGTAACCACCAACACAAGTTCAACAGATTGTACAGATGAGAAGTACAACAGGGCTGGTGATGCACAAGTCTTAATGTAAGTTTTGCATTACACTTTTATCAGGTTAATTTTTAAATATAATCTATTTACTCTAAACTTTACATTTGGGTAAAAATCAAATCTTTGTAGGTACTTGGTTACATATAACACGATACTTCGGGATGGCAGACAATATTATGGTGACTCCATCTACACATTCCAGCCATGTCAGCGGTTTCTGACACACGGCAGAACTATACAATGTAAGAATGGAATGTACGCATCTGTTAGTAGGGAGTTGTCTCACCCTGTTGTGGTACGAAGAAGGAACTGTCAAGCCACACCTGTAAGGTTTACTAACATTATCACTAATCGTACCCTGTTTTGTACAGTATAGTTGCTACTTTACATTGATCTATGGTTGTGCTCTGTCACCTCAGTAATACCATAAATGTGCTGTTAAGTTACTATTAAGCTTTTTTATTAAACTATTCTATATTCGCACTAAGCGATGAAATGTAATCAAGCAGTGAAGAATTAATATTTTGCGATGCTGATGTTTTTCAATTGCTGGCTTTCAATTTTTTCATCAGTGATATTTGCTTCAAGTTTTTACTGGCACTGCAATCTTTGTCTTTTGAGCTTGTGTTTATGAATGATTTCAATTTTCATTTATTTCTGTTTGAAATCAATAATACAATCATATATTTCCTCTACCTAGTTTGCTTTTGCTGCAAAAAAACAATCGCCGTTCATAGGTGTTGGAATTGTTGTTGTTTCTCGATATATAAGCAACAGTAAAGAAAAAAAAATATATATATGAAGGTTTCTCGATAGATCAAAGTAAAGTATTTCGACAAAATTCTTTACAAAATGTAACAGAGCTTTCTAGGTATAAACATTTTAACCTGTGGAAGAGGAACGACGGATTGTGGTTGGGTTTATAGATCACTTTGTGAATAAGTATTGTACATAAATTATTATTCCCCATCTCATGCATTTTGCTTGTTGTAAGTCAAACAGGGTTTTATTCAAGCAGACCATTTATAAGTTTACAATCTGCTTAGAATCAGTTTGACTGAAGTGTGTTGGTTAGTCTTTAGTTCAGCATAGCCCAAATTCCTTCTGCTAAACTACCAGATTATATATGCTACAACCTGTAGATTATTTTCTACTCAAGTTGTTGCTTGTGAAAACGCTTGAAAACAATTAGTTATTGAAAATTTTGGAAATGGTGTTCGTCCTAGTTTCGCTATATCTCTGCAACCTGTTGATCTAGTGTTATCAACTACATGAGTAAAGAAGGAGTTTCATTTGCCACAAAATCAAAAGTTGCAACTTGCGCTTGAACTGCTGATGTCGGAGGAATGCAGTCTGCTTGTTTTCACACGTTCTCTGAATATTGTAGCAGCAGAGAACACCATAAAATCAAAGTGAGGGTTTTGCTTTGATGTGTGATGTAGTCTAGACTGATTGATAGTTTTCAGGAGACTTTTGCTTTCATGCTCAGATTCAAATAATACTCAACTTGACCGTAATTTTGTAAACACAGTTGCTGTTTTTTACTAGGTTTCCATATCATGACAAACTGGCAATACTGCCGTCAATAAAAAGAAATTCCTATTAAGAAAACCATTAGTGTTTTACGGTGGGAATCAATGAACAACAGAATCAATAGATGATTTTATAAACATTTGTAGTGGCCTGTAGCCTTCTGTGTGGTGAGCTGAATATTCGTCTCTATGAATGGTGGTCACATCTGAAGGTCATTTTTTTTCTGCAGGAATAATAACAGTTTGTATATGCCAAAATAGCTTTTGTTGAGTTGGTCTTGCCTCCACTAAATGACCAAACTTAGTTTGTGAAAGTACAATAAAACGAAAACCTAGTATGATGTTTGGACTAAGTACATATATTTTTGTTGGCTTATTACAACCAGGTTTACAACAATGTTGCATTCTTGTAGCTGTCTTTTTTCTAAACAGAAAGTATTGGCAATAAGCGATCAGTATGGATTTGGTGCCTATAGATTTTTAATTGGGACTGTTTGACTTGTGTTGTCAGTTATCTAGGTTATCTATTACAAGTGTGAAGTAATTGGGCTTTTTATAGATAACACATAAAATATACAAAGTTTTGGTTATTATAGAAGACTTGGTGAAACAAATACTTTTTTGATTGTGGTAACAAGACGCCGATCCATTCTTGAAGTTGGGGGCTGGTAATATAGAAGATCAATGAAAAACTGACCAGAAAGAGATATCAGATTGTATTACATTGGCAACTGGTAGAAAACAGTGAGTATTAAGAATGTGATTTCAGTGAGTAGTTGTTGCAGAGTTATTGGTGCCCTTTTGTCACCAAAAATATTACTTATCTGCCGTTGTTACCAATCTAAAACAGCTTTATTAGAAAATTTGACCTTAATTTCCAATAGCTATGGTTGTTGAGTGATGAGAGTAATTAAAGAGTTGATAACTGCAAAATAATTGTTTTTTCGATAAGCATTCGAATCAGTCTCAACAGATGTAAATATTGATTATTTATTAATTTTTGTTAGTCGCAATGTTGAAGATGACAGTACCTGGAAGCTCGTTAGCATATAGTTTCTTTTTGTTCAACATCACGAGATTTTAAATTCTCTGTTTGGTGAACCCAATTTGATATCTGATAGACGAAACATGAACCCCTGTGTAATATTGATAATTGCTTCCATTAAAAAGAGTTTATCACACCCTTTCCTCCATTTGTAACATAATGTCATCTTTTTTGACTCAGGGCAAAGTACTATTGTAAGTTTCTGGTATTAGCAACCACAGAAAGCTATTAAGCTCAAGTATTCTGCCTCTTTCTAGAGGGAACACCACCGTATCTGTCAGTACCACCTGTATGGTAGACTTTAACAACTAGTGGCAACCAGTGGCTCAGATATATTAGCCAGTGTAATTTGGTGATAATGCATGTAGTTATCACAATACAACTCAAGGTAGGCTTTACTCTAGAGTAAAAGCATAACCGATGCCTGACAGAGGGTGTATAACATAATTCCCTCTATATATGGAGAGTTCAGCCTTTTATAGGCTAACACCAGAGAGATTGGCATAAATAGTAATGTGGCCAGCCGGATATACAGGAAGTGAGGCTAGCAAATGGTATCTTGTGGATAAACAAACAACCAATAACAGTATGGTGCATAAGATTGAATATAAGAGGTTCCTATTGGCTAGTAGGCAGAGTTAGTACAGCCTCTACAAATATCACTGGTTTGCACTCTCTAGGGCTTTCATGGGCCAGAATACGGAGGTGTTGAGGGTGGAAGGTTGACTCTCCTCATTTGTGTCGCCTTGGGTCGCTAAGGCTGGACTTGAGGTTATAGGATATATTAATTTTGTACCTAAATGTCTGATCCTTGGTCAGCTACCCTAAATTGGAACAGATCTGCATTCATCTATCCTGGACCTGCATGAGTCATGACTGACTCTGCCTTGCTATGCAGGATTGGCACCTCTTATGGAGGTTGATTAACAGCAAGCAGACTGCAACCAGTGGCTGGTTTTTAGTGAGAGAAAACATCTCTGCATAGCAATGGACATGGCACACTTTTCTATGCCATTTGTCTGGCAAAATCTGATACACTATGTATATCTGTTTACTACACACTTCTAGAATGTGTCACCACAATAGCTAATGTATAATTTATTTATGTAAACTATTTTGTAGGTGTTGAATCCTACTGCCATTAACATTGTTTAGCAGTTCATCATGATATTTGTCAAAACCATAAAATTTACGGAATGTTTTATTGATGAGTGACAGAATAAACAGTCAGTGGGCCAGAAAGATATGCCAAATAAAAACCTAAAATGCTAAAACCCTGATTTAATTATGTTTGTACAGCCAAGATTGACTAACATCCAGTTGTGAGCTGAGGGATTGTTCATTATTTGTTACTAACACATCATGCATGGTGAACTTCATTAATATTTCTAACACTTATACATGAGCTTTGAGGAAAACTAGATATTTTCCCCAAAAACAAGCTCTGTTGGCTGCAAACAAGTGATGCTAGACTGCTAAATACAGCCTGAAACTTATCAGTTAACCTCTGCCTGGGCACACACAACCTTATGTGAGAGTACCAATGTCTGTATTTCACAAAACTTATAAGATATCAGTTGTTAATAGACAAAAAAGGTTTAGCAAAAGGAGAGGCATAAGCTGACAGTAGTGGCACAAGCAGCGTTACAGTTTTTTTTCGAAAATTTTTGCTCAATTTACCCATGCCAAACTAAAATCAAAGAGTATCAGCTGAAACAGCAAAAGAACTGATTGCAGTTGATTCGCATCTGAACCATATTTGACATACACCCGGTTGCTGTCAAAGCAGTCTGGCAGAACTAAACTGCTAAAATGCTAAAATGCTGATTTAATGATGTTGGTACAGCCAAGGTTGAATAATACTCAGTTGTGGGTTGAAGGATTGTTCTTGATGTGTTATTGACATGGTGAAATTCATTAACATTTTTAACACTTTCATATGAGCTTTGAGGAAAACTGGATAATTTCCCCAAAACAAGCTCTGTTGGCTGCAAACAAGTGATGCTAGACTGTTAAATACTGCAAGAGAATGATTAAATAAACTCTGCCTGGAAGTGCTCAGCATCAACCTGAGAGTATCAATGTTTGTATTTCGCAAAGCTTATAATGTATCAGCTGTTAATAGACAATTAAGTTTTAGCAAAAGGAGATGCATAAGCTGACAGCAGTGGCAAAGACAGACTTACAGTTTTTGTCGAAAACATTCGTGTAGTTTACTCCATGCCAAACAAATCAAATGGTATTAGCAGAAACAGCAAAAATACTGATATGCAGATGCTTCGCATCTGAGCGATATTTGACACCCAATTGGTCGCGTCGGGTGTAAAGACAGGCAGTCAGGAAAAATTAATCTGCTTTGTGTAAGCGCTTTACTAGAGCTTCCATTGATGTAGCCTGTACAGAGGAGAGAGACAAAAGCCTTAGAAGAGCGGGATAAAATTTTACCAAAAGCAGTGTTTGAGAAAATTCTGGCTACAATGTGTGAAATGTTGCAGAAACTTGCTTCACTCCATCAAACGTTGCAGAAGAGTAATCTTCAAACATAATCGACAGTGAGCATATAATTGAAAAGCAAATAGTATAAAGTGATACTTCTTTGCTTTTTGCTAACATAAATGGGATGTTTTTATTTGGGTTGGTTAACCAAGTCAACGTAATTTGTGAACCGCAATTAAAAAATTTTTTTTATTTTGGTCAGTCAGAGTATATCATCGCTTGAAAGTTAATGTATTACTTTTTAAATTAGTCGACAAGTTTCTAGAAAATTTAGTCTCTTTATGTTGTGATCATCTTTGTTTTTAATATTTAGAGAAAATACAACAGAGAAACTGTACACGCTTTAAGAGCAGGCAATGGGTTGGATAAAACCAAAATATACAGAATAAAGTTGTGCCTTTCATTTCAGACAAGCTCTGAGGTCATGAGGTCAAGTACAAAGTGGAATATCACTTTATTGTAACGGTTTGTCTTGTAAATAGCTTAGTAAAGATTATATAAAAAGAACCAGTAGGCCATTAAAAGCTTTCATAATGAACCAAAGTTGCATGAGTTGACAGTATACACATATGGTTATAACTATGTATTAGTGTGTATATTTCAACATATCTTCGACAGGAAGTGGGTGTGGTATTATTACAAGTGTACTGAGTAAATAGACGGTTTATTCATGCAGCGTTTTATTTCTGGCTCTCTTTTTTCAAAGAAACATTCAGTTTTCAATAATTTGATAATACAACGATGACAAAATTATGAATGGGATTGTCTCTAGTAAGTTTTGCATGTGAGCTCATTTAAAGAGAATGAGGAAGTTTGCATATTGTGATGCGTATGACTAATTTTGTACAGTTAATGAACTGTTAATGAGCTAGTTGAATGGTCCCAAGAGCATAAAATATCTACTGGAGTTTAGTCTCATTGTAAGTAAAATTGACCGAAGGCCTGAGGAGAGCACAGATGTTAGGCATAAAGATTATCAAGTTGATTTTTTGATTTAGGAATATTGTTCAGATAAAACCAAGTTTTATCGGCTTTTGATTTTTGGTGTGAATGTTATCAGCTCTAAAATTAGTGATAAAAATAATAAAATCATCGTTACAGAAAATAATATTTCAATTTCACATTCTTTTTGGGTGTTTCAGCTGGTTATTATGCTAATGAATGCTTAGCCATGTTACCAACTGAGGTTATATCACAACACAATAATATCTATAGCACACGTATTGTTGGGATATCATTGATTCCTATACATTGACACCTACAATTATATGAAGTTATCTGATGAGAAAAAATTGACCTGTCGGTGCAGCATCAGATCATCCAACAGATTAGTGCAAATCTTGCAGTTTGTTTTCTCAACAATATTTCACTGTTGTTGAAGGCTAATCCATCCATGGTCTTTAGAGAATGCTGCATGCTATGTCATGTCATGGTAACTCACCTGTTTATTCATAGAAAACATTTTCATGCACTGATGGCTACCATTGGCAGTAAAAGTCTGTAAAATTTTCCTGAAACATGTACAGGTAATCAAGGACCTAAACTTACCAGACATTTCACGCAAAGTGCAGTTCCACAATGACGACTAGACATTACAGCTAATTATGTAAAATCTTTGTGTAAGTTGGAGAGGCTTTTCAGTTTGAGTAAAACAATGACAAATACGAATATTTTCCTGGATGTTCGTGGATATAAATATGATGAGTTTTAGCAAAGTTTCATTCAAGACAGCGTTCTACATACAACAAGTCACCATGAATACTCTCTCAATAATAGTTTTAGTGGCTGTTGCAGTGTGCTGTCTAACAACAGCCACTGCTAACGTGATACACAAACGTAGTGTATGTAACCATCTGTCTGAAGAAGATCTAGCTCGTGTGTTAGCTGGTGAAGCCAACTGGGAAAGTACATCTTCATTGAGGGTAACCACCAACACAAGTTCAACAGATTGTACAGATGAGAAGTACAACAGAGCTGGTGATGCACAAGTCTTAATGTAACCTTTGCATTAGACTTTTATCAGATTAATTTTTAAACATAATACCTTTACTCTTAACTTTACATTTGGGTAAAAATCAAATCTTTTGTAGGTACTTGGTTACATTTAACACGATACTTCGCGATGGCGGACATTATTATGGTGAATCTATCTACACATTCCAGCCATGTCAGCGGTTTCTGACACACGGCAGAACTATACAATGTAAGAATGGAATGTACGCATCTGTTAATAGGGAGTTGTCTCACCCTGTTGTGGTACGAAGAAGGAACTGCCAAGCCACACCTGTAAGGTTTACTAACATTATCACTAATCGTACCCTGTTTTGTACAGTATAGTCACTACTTTACATTGATCTATGGTTGTGCTCTGTCACTTCAGTAATACCATAAATGTGCTATTAAGTTACTACCTAGCTTTCTTATTAAACTATTTTATCTTTGCACCTGAGCTATAGAATGCAATCAAGCAGCTGAGAATTGATACTTTTGCAATGCTGATGTTTTTCAATTGCTGGCTTTCGATTTTCTAATCTTTGATATTTGCTTCAAGCTTTTACTGGTGAGCAATTTTAATTTTTTTAGCTTGTGTATATGAAGAATTTTATTTTTGTTTGTTTCTGTTTGAAATCAATAATACAATCATATATTTGCTCTACCTAGCTTGTTTTTGCTGCAAAGAAATCAATCGCTGTTTATAGGTGTGGGCTTTCTTACTCTTTTTCAGTATACAAGCAACCGTAAAAAAAAATATATGTGCAGGTTTCTTCATAGATCGAAATAAAGTTTTTTGACAAACTTATTTAGAAGACGCAACAAAGCTTTCTAGGTGTAAAACTTTAACCTGTGGAAGAGGAATGGTGGATTGTGGTTGGGTTTATAGATTGCTTTGTGAATAAGTATTGGTCATAAATTTTTATTCCCTATTTCATGCATCTAACTGTTTGTATTCAAGCAGACTATTTCAAAGTTTGCAATCTGCTTAGAATCCGTCTGACTGACGTGTGTTGGTTAGTCTTTAGTTCAGCATAGCCCAAATTCCTCCTATTAAACTACCAGATTATATATGCTACAACCTGTAGATTACTTTCTACTCAAATTGTTGCATGTGAAAACACTTGAAACAAATTAGTTTTTGAATTTTTTGAAATGGTGTTCATCATGTTGAAAACACCAATGTTTTATGTTTCGTTGCTTAAACACATTAAAACAGTATCTGCTCATCAAGCTTCCTGTGGAGTAAAACACTAAGCTTTGCTATACCTCTGCAGCTTGTTGATCTAGCGTTATCGACTACATGAGTAAAGAAAGAGTTTCATGAGCCACAACATCAAAAGTTGCGACTTTGCTTGTACTTCTGATGTCGGAGGAATGCAATCTGTTTGTCTTCACACAAGTTCTCTAAATGTTGTAAGACAAAATATTACAGCAGCGGAGAACACCATAAAATCAAAGTGAGGTTTTGCTTTGATGTGTGATGTAGTCTAGACTGATTGATAATTTGCAGGAAAATTTTTGCTCGTTAAGGAAGTTCTGCTTGTTAAAACCCAACTTGACAGTAAGTTTGTAAACACAGTTGTTGTTTTTTACTAGGATTCCATATCATGACAAATTGGAATACTGCCAGCGATAAAGAGAAATTCTTGTTAAAACACCATTGTCAATAAGTTTGTCGTGAGACGTGTCGAAAAAAAATTTGTTGCTCTCTGAAAGCAAAAAATTGATGATAAGCTGAATTCCAGATGTTCATTGTTATTGGAAACGCTAATGTAGCCAAAGACAATAGAACCAGGCATGCGCAATAAAACAGGAAGCCACAAATTATCCATTGTAGCCACATAGCGTCCGTCCGTTAGCTTGTGTGTGTGTTCTTACTTAACTAACGATGATCGTTTGTGGTTTCTTACACCGCTATTTATGAAACAATACAACTGATTTGAAATGAACAATTTTTAGCTGCTGGTAATTAATTATTGCAGTAGTGAAAAGCAAATGGTATTATTTTTTTTAACAAAAATTAACTTGGTTCTGTCTTCTATTATTTATTTATTACTAACTAATAATAAATATTATAATTTATTGAATGCGCTACTTAAATCCCTTTTCACCACACAGCTTCCCTAGCTAGCCAACAACTCGGTGATAGTTTTCAATATCTTATTTATTCAATGATATAGGAAAATAATAATACAAACAGCCAGCAATGCTAGTAGGCTAAGTTGCACTTAACAACTCATTGACTGCAACTGTCTCTGTCAGCGTAGTTTAACCAACGGCGATAAACCACGGAGATTTGGCAATAATTTGTCATGATACGGAAACATAGTATTTTAGTGAAAATCAATGAACAATAAAATCAATGGATGATATTATAAACATTTGTAGTGGACTGTAGCATTCAGTGTGGTGAGCTGAATATTTTTCTTTATGAATGGTGGTCACATCTGAAGGTCTTTTTCCGCAGGAATGATCACAGTTTGTATATGCCAAAATAGCTTTTGTTGAGTTGGTCTCGCCTCCAGTTAATGACCAAGCTTAGTTTATGATGTAAAATAAAACGAAAAAATAGCATGCTGTTTGGGCAAAGTATATAGTTTTTTGATGGTATATTACAATTTTTATGTTTACAACCATGTTGCATTTTTTTAGTTGTTAGTTTCTACCCAGGAAGTATTGGAAATAATCATTCAGTATAGATTTAGTATTTATAGACTTTTAGTTAAGAGTGTTTGACTTCTGTTGTCAGTTGTCTTGGTTATCTATTACATGTGTGAAGTAATTGGGCTTTTTATAGATAATTCATAAAATATACAAAGTTTTTGTTATTATTGGAGACTTGGTGAAAGAACTATTTTTCTGATTAAGGTAAAAATAATTCGATTTAATCTTGAATTTGGGAGCTGGTAATATAAAAGATCAATGACGAACCAACCAGAAAGAAATTCCAGATTGTACTTGATTGGCAGCTGGTAGAAAACAGTGAGTATTAGGAATGTGATCATAGCGAGTAGTTGTTAACGATTTATTGTTGTTTTTTTTTATCAAACATGTCACTTATCTGCTGTTGCTACCAATCTATAACAGATTTATTAGAAAATTTGACCTTAATTACCAATATCTATGGTTGTTGAGTGATGAGAGTAATTAAAGAGTTAACGACTGCCAAATAACTGTTTTTCACATGAGCATTCGATTCAGTCTCAACAGATGTATATATTGATTCTCTATTAATTTTTGTTAGTCGCAATGTTGAAGATGCCAACACCTGGCAGCTTGTTAACAGAGAGTTTTTTTCTGTTCAACCTCATGAGATTTTTGATTTTCTGTTTGATGAATCCAATTTGATATCCGATAGACAAAACATGAACCCCAGTGTAATGCTGTAAGCTGCTTCCATTAAAAAGAGTTTATCACACCTTTTCCTCCAGTTGTAACATATTGTCATCAAAGTTGACTCAGGGCAAAGTACTATTGTAAGCTTCTGGTATTAGCAACCACAGAATGCTATTAAGCTCAAGTATTCTGCCTCTCTCTAGAGGGGACACCGCGTATCAGTCAGCACCACCTGTATGGTAGACTTTATCAACTAGTGGCAACCAGTGGCTCAGATATATTAGCCAGTGTAATTTGGTGATAATGCATGTAGTTATCACAATACAACTCTAGGGAGGCTTTGCTCTAGAGTAAAAGCATAACCGATGCCTGGCAGAAGGTATATGACATAATACCCTGAATATATGAAGTGTTCAGACTTTTATAGGTAAAACCTGAGGAAGTGATTGGTATAAATACTAATGTGGCCAGTCGGATGTACAGGAAGTGAGGTAGCAAATGATATCTTGTGGATAAACAAACAACAAATAACAGTAAGGTACATAAGATTGAATATAAGAGGTTCCTAGTGGTAAGTAGGCAGTGTTTGTACAGCCCCTACATATATCACTGGTTTGCAGTCTCTAGGGCTTCCATGGGCCAGACTACGGAGGTGTTGAGGGTGGAAGGTTGACTCACCTCATTTGTGTCTCTTTGGGTCGCTAAGGCTAGACTTGAGGTTTTTAGCTATAATAACCTTTCACCTAAATGTCCGATCCTGGGTCAGCTACCTCAAATTGGAACAGATCTGCATTCATCTATCCTGGACCTGCATGAGCCATGACTGACTTTACCTTGCTATGCAAGTTTGGCACCTCTTATGGCGGTTGATTAACAGCAAGCAGACTACAACCAGTGGCTGGTTGCTATTGAGAGAAAGCATCTCTGCATAGCAGTAGGCATGGCACACTTTTCTACGCCAATTGTAAGGCAAAATCTGATGCACTATGTATATCTGTTTACTACATGCACATTCTAGAATGTGTCACCACAATAGCTAATGTACAATGTAGTTATGTAAATTATTTTGTAGATGTTGAATCGTACTGCCATTCACATTGTTTAACAGTTCATCACGATATTTGTCAAAACGATAATAGTTACGGAATGTTTTATTGATGAGTGACAGAATAAACAGTCTGTGGGCCAGAAATACATGCTAAGTAAAAATCTAAAATGCTAAAACACTGATTTAATGATGTTGGTACAGCCAAGGTTGACTAATACTCAGTTGTGGGTTGAAGGATTGTTCTTTATGTGTTATTGACATGGTGAAATTCATTAACATTTCTAACACTTTCACATGAGCTTTGAGGAAAACTGGATAATTTCCCAAAAGCAAGCTTGTTGACTGCAAACAAGTGATGTTAGACTGTTAACTACTGCAATAGAATTATCAGATAAACTCTGTGTGAAAGTGCTCAGCATCAATCTGAGAGTACCAATGTCTGTATTTCACAAAGTTTATAATGTATCAGTTGTCATTAGACAGTTAAGTTTTAGCAAAAGGAGATGCATAAGCTGACAGCAGTGGCAAAAACAGACTTTCAGTAATTGTCGAAAACATTCACGTAGTTTACTACATGCCAAAGTAAAATCAAAGAGTATTAGCTGAAGTACCAGAAGAACTGATGTGCAGTTGCTTCGCATCTGAATGATGTTTGGTCGCGTCGAGTGTAAAGACTGGCAGTCTGGCAAAATTAACCTGCTTTATTTTGTTATTGATTGGGAGATAGAGGGCTGGTGAGGTCCTACAGGAAGTTTGCGTATATTGCAGCTAAGAAAGTTTTGAAGCCGCTCATTGAGTAAAAATTGACAGTAAGCACTATGCTTTTCAGCAGTGCTGAATGTGAATGTGGTTTTTCTGCTATAAACAGCATAATGCCGCTTGATAGTGCCATTCTCAGCACAGAAATATTGTCAGCTTCATTTTTCGTTTATGCATCAGGCCTGCCACTGCTAATGTTTAATGCAACCAGTTAGGTTAGTTCTTGGCTTAGAGAAGGGGCCACTTAGCAACCGACAATAGAGCTCCAGTTAAAAATGAAGGTTAGATATTGACTCTGAGCTGCACCATTTTCAGACACCTTGGCGTGTTAATTCGCGATACATCCTAATCAGTTCTGTTACCAATATGGTACCCTTATACTGCAGAACTTTTGATTTATCTCGTTTATGATACTTCACATCAAATCTTAAGTAATATTTGTTTCTAAGGATTGTCTTGCAGTTAACGCATATGCCTAAATAATGGATACAATTCAAAGAAAATGATTTAGCAGAGACTGCTAGAATCTTACATAGACAAGACTCCAATTAACTTGAATGAAATCTAGATTTCTGAAAAATATATGATATTTGATGTAACTTTGCCTGTCAAACTACAGTCAATTATATTGATATTGATCTCTTACTGACCCGGTATGAGCTATACTGGGCCAGCACAAGATGGCCGACTGCAAAACCATCTAAGAACTCATTCAAGGCCAGGAACCGGAACTACACTGCCTCGGATTACCGACTTAATGGATCATGTTATATCTACAGCCTGGAAGCCCTGCAGGACCTCTGACTGGACAGTAGGAGATAGGACTCCACACTTAGCAACTTGGCGCCTTTATCATTTAACTCATTTGTATTACCTGATTGGATTACTATTTATATAATTGATTGCATTGGACTGATTACTTCCTGTGCTCTTGTTGTTATATACTTTATGCTAATTAGTTCCTGTGAGCTCTCCTATAAAAGGAGAGACTTTTACATTAATCATTGCATTCATTCTCATGTCTTGCCACAAACACCCTAGAGGAATAATTACTCTTTACGACTTTGTCTTAAGAATATAGCCACTTACACAAGCACTACGCTGTATTGTTTGTCTGAGCAAGGGCTCTTGCTATACCGGGTAATTCGGTTGCCTGAACACAGTTGTCACCGTCAATCAGCACAGTGTCCCCTCTGGAGAGAGGCATAATACTTGAGACTAGTGGATGACCATGGTAAACAGACCGGAATCCATTACAATACGCGCCGTTATATGTAAACTTCTTCTTTTACTAAACTTACTAGAGACGATCTCATTAATAATTCCGTCATCACTGTATTATTAACCCAACAAGAGGTGAGGCAAAAATAAAACAATACCTGAACAAACCATGTATCTATCTGCTTCTTTAGCTGGGCCTTCTTCGATAATTATGTTAACAACTTCAATAGGGTACTCGAGTCAGACTGATGACACCACGGATGAAGAATGAACAATCTATTAGAGGCAATCTCTTCAGCAATATCAAAAGTATACTTTGCAATCCACCAGGCTCCTGTTACATGAAAACAAGATTTTTTCCTTTCATATGAGAACAAAAGAAACCCTTATGCTCTCATTAGGGATGAGCCAATTGCGCGCAGTGTAGCAAGATATGCACCATTACAATAGGATAAAACGTTATAGGGTAAATAACACCAGCCAATCACCTAATACACAATGGTTAAATGTCACTAAGGTGTTCTCTAGCCCCCCAAGGCAGAGGGATAGTTTGTACTTATTATAAGGCAGGCTAAATTCACTTCTCTTATGCATACATGTGGGTAATTCATCTTCTGATCCTAAGGCTTTCACTTCTTGGAGCTAACATTGTCTGGACACTTGCCTGGAATAGACCCTGTTTATCATATAGGATACTGAGCCAGTATAGCAAGTTATACGGGCCGGTATAGCAAGTTATACGGCCCGGTATAGCAAGTTATACGGGCCGGTATAGCAAGTTATACAGGCCGGTATAGCAAGTTATACGGGCCAGTATAGCAAGTGATACGGGCCGGTATAGCAAGTTATACAGGCCGGTATAGCAAATTATACGGGCCGGTATAGCAAGTTATACGGGCCGGTATAGCAAGTTATACGGGCCGGTATAGCAAGTTATACGAGCCGGTATAGCAAGTTATACGGGCCGATATAGCAAGTTATACGAGCCGGTATAGCAAGTTATACGAGCCGGTATAGCAAGTTATACTGGTCGGTATAGCAAGTTATACGGGCCGATATAGCAAGTTATACGGGCCGGTATAGCAAGTTATACCTGCCGATATAGCAAGTTATACGAGCCGGTATAGCAAGTTATACGGGCCAGGATAGCAAGTTATACGGGCCGGTATAGGTCAAAGTAGTTATAATGAGGGCATCTCAGGTCTGACACAAAGCAATCGCTGAGAGAACTTACCAAGGAGAACAACAGGGCAAGGCAGGGGTGGAACAAGAAGGGGTTTGTGGAAAATTTTACTACTAAAGTCTCTCATATTGTGTGTTTTCCAGTCATCTACATGTTGTTTTTTCCACATTACTTGTAGACATTTGTAGACACATGAGGAGAGGTAGAAGTCCATTTGTTATTCATTCATTGTTAGATAAAAAGTTTTTCCTGCATGTTTTGTTAAAACACAAATGCCAGGTAATTAATGGTACAATATTCGTGGAAAGTTTAATGCAGTAGTCTGAAAACAATCTTGAGTTATTAAGTCAATGCAAAGCTAGATCTGACCTCCACCACACTAACTTGAGATAACATAGAAGAGAGGGATTGGCAAGCGAAGTATATATATGTGTGAGTTTGATCGTTTCTGGTTACTTGAGCTGGTTAGTATTTGTTCAATTTGATATTAGACCCTGATAGTTTTTGTGTTCTAATGCTTTATGGAACCAAATGATAATGATAATCAAGTCTCTGTGTACAATTTCTCTCTAGCAAAGCTATTGAAAACAGTTTGATACAAACAATGCGAGTACTTTGAAAACTCACCCATTTCTCATTCTTGTAAGTTTAGGAACAAAGTCGAATTGAGCGAATGTCAAACAACAGTTTTCTACTCACTATGTATATTAGCAAAACATTGCAGAAGCTTCTAAAAAGCAATTTTTTTGTCATTTATGAAGAAAGGTAGCAAATTTATATGAAGCGACACTATTTCATCATACTACTGCATTGCCTTAGCTTACAATTTTTCACTTATGACCTGGACAATCCTACTAAATTAGATGCAAATACATAACTTATGCCTACAAGTAAATTTTGGAGCGGAACTTCCAAAATAATTTCTAAGTTTTGAGGAGTTTTATATCCATTTTGTGATTTCCATAAGTGGGAATATTAGAGTACACCTCCTACAGTTTTATACATGAAGTTTGTATTTAACTAAGTCAGACATACGACTATTAGTTACTTTATGGTGGTACAACGATTTCAATACAAGCAACTGACTCAAGTACACTATTAATTTAAGTTCACTGGCTGGAAAACTTACAAGGTAACAGTTTGATGTTGCAGCCATAAAAAAAAACACTTCACCAAGCTTGCTGGGGTGAAAAGTTTTTGTCAGCAGTCCCTGCGAAGACTTACTGATGACAAGCATATAATGAAGATCTTCTAGGGATGCTCATTGGCAAAAAACTACATTAAATTTACACTTGGTGGAACACAAAGTAATATCAGAATATTTATGCACATTGTTCCTAAGCTAGACAAAAAACTGTCGAAATTTTTTGCCTTGATTGACTGATATCTTAAATGAGACACAAATATTTATTTGAAAAGAAGGCACACAAGTAAGTTAAAAGAGCTTGATATCGTAACTGCTTAGAAAATATCACATCTTGATCGATGTTAGTAGTAACATAGGAGGAAATCTCTGTCCTTAGACTCCATGATAGAGATCTGCTCCTATAATACAGCTGATGTTATTTGTATTGGAGCAAAATGTTACCAAGGATTTTCCATGTGCCCAAAAACCCAAATCCCTGAATACAATGCCTAGGAAATTATGTCACAATACATGTATGACACAGCTTGTTATGAATGGGAATACAAAACTGATTTTTACATAAAATGTAAGTTAGTCTGGTTCCCATAGGCTTTAGACAATAGCAAACAAGTTGCAGATAGTTTAAGATAACAGATCTTAGATGATATGAGACAATGTTAAACAGTCTCGGACTCTCGGTTCCCATGAAAAAAGTTTCTTAGGATATCTTAAGATAACATGTCCTAAGACAGTTTGGGACTATCTGAGGCACGTGGTTCACATTCACATACAGTCTTAGACTATCTTAGACAATCATCCGAGGCAGCCAATCAAATTGCAATTTTTGTGAGTTTTAAAAATTACTGATAGAACATTTGTTTCATGATATGAGTCATCAAAACCTGCCTCAAGCTTTGGGAAGGCTCAGTAATTAGCACTGTACCTATCGTTAACTTATTTGTAACCATATATTATCAAACACGATTGTACCCGACACTATAGCAGATAGACTACACCAGCTCATATCAATATCTGTATGAATAATATGCTGATGTAAAAGGAAGGTCCTGTCAAAAGGTTAGATTTAATAAATTAGTGTTGTTATTTATACTTGGTTTGTTTAGACTGGCCTAATCATAGACATCATGCTCGGGAAATATTCAAGTGAAACGTTAATCTTGCAGTTAGTTTCCACACCAACTTCTATAAAACTATTAGGGATTGTTATCATGATTCATAATACTTAATGCCTCGAAACACAAAATAATTATAAACAGTTTAAAATGACTAGCTTATCAAAGATGGGAAATCGAACAGTCCAAGCGTTTAGTCATTTAAATGAACTGAAAAACTTTGGAATCACAAATTATTTTTCAACTAAAGTTTATGAGGGAAACGTTTAGTCCAAAGTAAGTTTTTACTGACAAAATTTTTACCATTGACAAAATGGAAGTATAGCATGACAAAGTATGATTTACAGGATATGGTTAAAGGATGTAGCAATCGTAATGTAGACAAAATAAACCAAACATGACACTGAAGGCAAAACAGAATGGCCGGATGTAAGTTGGCGTAACTGATAAGAATAAGTTTTCTATTGCAAATATTGCAGCAATCCTCTAGCAAAATAAAAATTCAAGAATGTTATAGCCTAAAGAAAGAAATGATGACTTTGAATATTTAGTGTTTATTGAAATTGATTTAGTAGTACCAAAGTTTTAAACGAACATCGCAAAAACCGACTTAAATTTATATATTAGACTACACTTTAGTACTAAGTGAGTAGTAGAACTATCAAACCCCTAAAGCTCTACAGACACTCACAGACAAGCCAATATTAGATTAACATTACTACCTCCCCCACATGAGTGACCTTACTTCACAAAGTTCCTCGTGACGAAGTCTAAGTTATGCTTTGCATTTTAAATTGAGGGGGTTTTTATATTGAGTAACACATATCACCTCGTGAGGCACACGAGTCATATTCCATAATTTATACTATAAAAACTTGATGACTGATGTTTGTCTAGTTTTCCATAAAATTATCATAAACATTAAAATCGGAAATCCTTAATAAACTAATTTAAAAGTCACGGTTTCTCATTACCTAACAAAAAACTCTATTTGAACTATCCCGCTGTACAAAAAACATACAATGCAACATTTATATAAGATAGCACAGTGTGCAAAAAGGAAGGAATAGAAAATCTCTGTCTTTACCAACTTCAAACTTTTAAACTTTTCTGCTGAAGATTTCATTGGAATAACCGTTTAAACATAATCGACCTTGAGCATACAATTAAAAAGCATATAGTATAAAGTGATACTTTTTGTTTTTCTCTAACATAAATGGGATGTTTTTATTTGGGTTTGTTAACCAAGTCAACCTGATTTGTGAACCGCAATTGAAGAAAAGAAAAATTTTCTGGTTGATCAGAGTATATCAACGCTTGAAACTTCATGTATCACATTTTAAATTGGTCGACAAGCTTCTAGAAAATTTGGTCTCTTTATGTTGTGGTCAGCTTTGTTTTTAATATTTAGAGAAAATACAACAGAGAAACTGTACATGCTTTGACAGCAAACAACGGGCTGGATAAAACCAAAATTTACAGAATAATGTTGTGCCTGCCATTCCAAACAAGCTCTGAGGTTATGAGGTCAAGTACAAAGAGGATTATTACTTTATTGTAGTGGTTTGTCTTGTAAATAGTTTAATACAGACTGTATAAAAAGAACCAGTAGGCCATTGAGAGCTTTCGTAACGAACCAAAGTTGTATGCGTTGACAGTATACGCATATGGTTATAACTATGTATTAGTGTGTATATTTAAGCATACGTTTGACAGGAAGTGGGTGTGGTATAATTACAAGCGTACTGAGTAAATAGATGGTTTTTGCATGCAGTGCTTTATTTCTGGCTCTTTTTTTTCAAAAAACATTTTCATTTTTCAATAGTTTGATAATACACCGATGACAAAATTATAAATGGGATTGTCTCTAGTACGTTTAGCATAAGGGCTCATTTAAAGAGAATGAGGAAGTTTACACATTATGACTAATTTTGTACAGTTAATGAACTGTTAATGAACTAGTTGAATGGTAGCAAGAGCATAAAATATCAACAGGCGTTTAGTCTCATTGAAAGTAAAAGTGACCGAAGGCCTGAGGGGGGCACAGATGTTAGGCATAAAGATTATCAAGTTGATTTTTTGATTAGGAATATTGTTCAGATAGATTCAAGTTTTATCAGCTTTTTATTTTTGGTGTGAATATTATCAGCTCTAAAATTAGCAATAAAAAATGATAAAATCATCGTTACAGAAAAGAATATTTCAATTTCACATTCTTTTTGGGGGTTTCAACTGGTTATTATGCTAATGGATGCTTAGTCATGTTACCAACTGAGGTTATATCACAATACAATAATATCTATTAGGATACCATTGATTCCTATACATTGACATCTACAATTATACGGAGTTGTCTGATGAGAAAACATTGACCTGTCGGTGCAGCATCAGATCATCCAACAGATTAGTGCAAATCTTGCAGTTTGTTTTCTCAACAATATTTCACTGTTTTTGGAGGCTAATCCATCCATGGTCTTTAAAGAATGTTGCATGCTATGACATGTCATGATAACTCACCTGTTTATTCAAAGAAAACATTTTCAGGCACTAATGGCTACCATTGGCAGTAAAAGTCTACCAGTTTTTCCGCAATGATGTAAAGGTTATCAGAGACCTAAACTTACCAGACATTTCACACAAACTATCAGTTCCACAATGATGACTGGACATTACAGCTAATTATGTAAAATCTTTGTGTAAGTAGAAGAGGCTTTTTAGTTTGAGTAAAACAATGACAAATATGAATATTTTCCTGGATGTTCGTGGATATAAATATGGTGAGCTTTAGCAAAGTTTCATTCAAGACAGCGTTCTACATGCAACAAGTCACCATGAATACTCTCTCAATAATAGTTTTGGTGGCTGTTGCAGTGTGTTGTCTAACAACAACCACTGCTAACGTGATACACAAACGTAGTGTATGCAACCATCTGTCTGAAGAAGATCTAGCTGGTGTGTTAGCTGGTGAAGCCAACTGGGAAAGTACATCTTCATTGAGGGTAACTGCCAACACAAGCTCGACAGACTGTACAGATGAGAAGTACAACAGAGCTGGTGATGCACAAGTCTTAATGTAAGTTTTGTACTACACTTTTATCAAGTTAATTTTTAAAAATGGTATAATTACTCTAAACTTTACATTTGGGTAAAAATCCAATCTTTTGTAGGTATTTGG
Organism: Cryptosula pallasiana; assembly: GCA_945261195.1. Classification (NCBI taxonomy): domain Eukaryota; kingdom Metazoa; phylum Bryozoa; class Gymnolaemata; order Cheilostomatida; family Cryptosulidae; genus Cryptosula; species Cryptosula pallasiana. The sequence goes on along the minus strand of OX183132.1, from coordinate 46,142,022 downwards.
TTACATTCAACACGGTACTCCGGGATCGCAGACATTATTATGGTGACTCTATCTACACATTCCAGCCATGTCAGCGGTTTCTGTCACACGGCAGAACTATACAATGTAAAAACGGAATGTACGCATCTGTTAGTAGGGAGTTGTCTCACCCTGTTGTGGTACGAAGAACGAACTGCCAAGCCACACCTGTAAGGTTTACTAACATTATCACTAATCGTACCCTGTTTTGTACAGTATAGTTGCTACTTTACATTGATCTATGGTTGTGCTCTGTCACCTCAGTAATACCATAAATGTGCTATTAAGTTACTATTCAGTTTTTTATTAAATTATTTTGTCTTCGCACTTAGTTATAGAATGCAATCAAGCAGCTGAGAATTAATACTTTGCATTGCTGATGTTTTTCAATAGCTGGCTTTTGATTTTCTCATCTGTGATGTTGGCTTCAAGTTTTTACTGGTACTGCAATCTTTGTGTTTTTAGCTTGTGTTGATGAAAGAATTATATTTTTGTTTGTTTTTGTTTGAAATCAATAATACAATCATATATTTGCTCTACCTAGTTTGCTTTTGCTGCAAAAATTCAATCGCTGTTTATAAGTATGGGTTTTTTGTTTCTCGATATACATGCAACAGTAAAAACAAAATATATGCAGGATTCCTGAAAGGACGAAGTGAAGTATTTTGACAATCTTATTTAGAAAATGTAACAAAGCTTTCTAGGTATAAAAAATTTAACCTGCGGAAGAGGAACGACGGATTTTGGTTGGGTATATGGATCGCGTTGTGAATAAATATTGTTCATAAATTATTATTCCTCATCTCATGCCTGTTAAAAGTCCAACAGGGTTTTATTCAAACAAACAAGTTCAAAGTTTACAATCTGCTCAGAATCAGTTCGATTGAAGTGTGTTGGTTAATCTGTAGTTCAGCATAGCTCATATTCCTCCTTCTAAACTATCTGTAGAATATTTCCGACTCAAGTTGTTGCTAATGAAAACACTTGCAACCAATTAGTTTTTGAAAATTCTGGAAATGGTGTTCATTCTCTGCTGAATATAAAATGTTTCGTGTTTTAATGCTTAAACGCGCTAAAACAGTTACCTGCTCATCAAGCTTTCGGTGGAGTAAAGAACCAAGTTTCACTCTATCTCTGCAACCTGTTGAGTTAGTATTATTGACTACATGAGTAAAGAAAGAGTTTTATATGCCACAACATCCAAAGTTGAAACTTGTACTTGTATATTTGATGTCAGAAGAATGCAATCTGCTTTTCTTAACACACATTCTCTGAATGTTGTAAGACAGAATAATGCAGCAGCGGAGAACACCATAACATCAAAGTGAGGTTTTGCTTTGATGTGTGATGTAATCTAGATTGATTGAAAATATTAGGAGAAGTTTCGCTTTCATGCTCAAATCCAGTTAAACTCAACTTTACCGTAATTTTGTAAACACAATTGGTGTTTTAGTATGGGAGTCCATAAATGATAGAATCAATGAATGATATTATAAAAATTTGTAGTGGACTGTAGCATTCTATGTGATGAGCTGAATATTTGTCTCTATGAATGGTGGTCACATCTTTTTTTTTCCGTAGATATAATCACAGTTTGTATATGCCAAAACAGCTTTAGTTGAGTTGGTCTTGCCTCCAGTGAATGACTAAGCTTCGTTTGTGAAAGCACAAGAAAATGAAACTTTTGTATGCCGTTTAGCTCAAGTACATATATTTTTGTTGGTATATTACAATTTTTATGTTTACAACCATTTTGCATTCTTGTAGCTGTTTTTTTTTCTAAACAGAAAGTATTGGCGATAAGCGTTCAGTATAGATTTGGTGCCTATAGACTTTTAATTTAGACTGTTTGACTTCTGTTGTCAGTTATCTAGGTTATCTATTACACGTGTGAAGTAATTGGGCTGGTTATAGATAACACATAAAATATACAAAGTTTTGGTTATTATTGGAGACTTGGTGAAGCAAATATTTTTTGATTTGTGGTAACAAGATGCCTATCCAATCTTGAAGTGGGGGGCTGGTAATGTAGAAAACTGATGAAAAACTGACCAGAAAGACACTTCAACTTGTATTTTATGGGCAACCGATAGGGAACAATGAGTATCAGAAATGTGACCACAATGAGTAGTTGTTACAGATTTATTGGTGCCTTTTTGTCACCAAAAAGGTCACTTATCTGCCGTTGCTATTAATCTAAAACTGCTTTATGAGAAAATTTGACCTTAATTGCCAATAGCTATGGTTGTTGAGTGATGAGAGTAATTAAAGAGTTGACAACTGCAAAATAATTGTTTTGTTACATAAGCATTCGATTCAGTCTCAACAGATGTATATATTGATTCCCTGTCAGTTTTTGTTAGTTGCAATGTTGAAGATGCCAACACCTGGCAGCTTGTTAGCATAGAGTTTCTTTTTGTTCAACCTCTCAAGATTTTCAATTCTCTGTTTGATGAATCCAATTCAATATCTGATATACAAAACATGAACCCTTGTGTAATGTTGCTAGTTGCTTCCATTAAAAGAAGTTTATCACACCTTTTCCTCCATTTGTAACATATTAGGCCTTTTCGGATCAAGAACGTTAATGCCTTGAAAAAATTGGCACGGGAAAGCGCTTTCAAATGCAATTTTGACGTTCGTTCGTGGCATAATTTCTATGCATGAAGGTTCAAAATCAAAAGTTCACTTCATCGGAGTTATCTTCCTCTTTTTTTCTAGTATCGCAGTGAATACTAAAAGACACATCCTGCTGAGGTGACAGCTTTTCGGTTATATATTATAAAAAAAAGTGAATAATAATTTTGATAATTATTACCAGCTACTAATGTGTTTTACTAATTACTTTTTTTCATTTTCATCAATGTTTATCATCAGTTGGTAATGTTTGGCTATTTGAATAATTGTTTTTTTTTTACTAACTAAAGTATAATAAAATAATTAAAAAAACTATAAGAACTTATAATAATATTAATGATGATATCATTTGAATAACAGTAATATTAATAGTGATTATCATACATTGTTGTTATATTATAATTATTTATTACAATTTTATTTTAATTCACCATCCTCAGTAAATGTGTCCAAAAATAATTTCAACATGAACATGCTTCAAGACTTGTTATTATTTATTTTATTATTATTGTTAGAAATGAAACTTGAGGCCTCATCACTCTTGTCTTGTTATTGTAACTAACGTAAAAGGGCTCATTATTTGTAAAATTATCTATTATAGGAGAACTCTACGCATTAGGATCAAGAACGTCATAGGGTAGACAACCCCCTGAACGGTAAAACCATCGTTCTGCATAGAGTTCCAAAAAACAGGTTTTGTACTCGCCAAAAAACAAAAATTTCGCCCATTTTGGCATGAACATTCTCAGTCCGAAAATGCCTGTTGTCATCAAAGTTGACTCAGGGTAAAGTACTATTGTAACAGATAATGGTATTACCAACCACAGAATGCTATTATGCTCAAGTATTTTGCCTTTCTCTAGAGGGTACACCGCCGTATCAGTCAGCTCCACCTGTATGGTAGACTTTAACAACTAGTGGCAACCAGTGGCTCAGATATATTAGCCAGTGTTGTTCGGTGATAATGCATGTAGGTATCACAATACAGCTCTAGGGTGGCTTTCCTCTAGAGTAAAAGCATAACCAATGCCTGGCAGAGGGTATACGACATAATACCCTGAATATATGAAGAGTTCAGACTTTTATAGGTAAAACCAGAGAAAGTGATTGGCGTAAATAATAATGTGGCCAGTCGGATGTACAGAAAGTGAGGTAGCAAATGATATCATGTGGATAAACAAACAACCAATAACAGTAAGTTATATAAGGTTGAATATAAGAGGTTCCTAGTGGTAAGTAGGCAGTGTTAGTACAGCCTCTACATATATCACTGGGTTGCAGTCTCTAGGGCTTCCATGGGCCAGAACCCAAAGGTTTTGAGGGTGGAAGGTTGACTCACCTCATCTGTGTCTCTTTGGGTCGCTAAGGCTAGCTAGACTTGAGGTGCTTAGCTATAATAACCTTGTACGTAGATGTCTGATCCTGGTCAGCTACCGCAAACTGGTACAGATCTACATTCATCTATCCTGGACCTGCATGAGCCATGACTGACTTTACCTTGCTATGCAAGTTTGGCACCTCTTATGGTGCTTGATTAACAGCAAACAAACTACAACCAGTGGCTGGTTTCTAGTGAGAGAAAACATCTTTGCAGAGCAGTAGGCATGGCAAATTTTTATACGCCATTTGTGTGACAAAATCTGTTGCACTATGCGTATGTGTTTACTACATACACACTCTAGAACAAGTCACCACAATACCTAATGTATAATGTAGTCATGTAAATTATTTTGCAGGTGTTGAATTGTACTGCCATTAACATTGTTTAGCAGTTCATCACAGTATTTGTCAAAAGCATCAAAGTTGCGGAATGTTTTATTTATGAGTGACAGAATAAACAGTCTGTAAGCCAGAAAAACATGCTAAGTAAAAATCTAAAACGCTAAAACCCTGATTTAATTATGTTGGTACAGCCAAGGTTGACTAACATCCAACTATGAGCCGAGGGATTGTTCATGATTTGTTACTAACACATTGAACATGGTGAAACTCATTAATATTTTTCACACTTTTACATAAGCTTTGAGGAAAACTAGATATTTTCCCCAAAAACAAGCTCTGTTGGCTGCAAACAAGTGATGCTAGACTGCTAAATACAGCCTGAAACTTATCAATTAACCTCTGCCTGAGCACACACAACCTTATTGTGAGAGTATCAATGTTTGTATTTCACAAAGCTGATAATATATCAGTTGTTATTAGACAAATAAGTTTTAGTGGAAGGAGATGCATAAGCTGACAGCGGTGGCACAAACAGCGTTACTGTTTCTTTCGAAAAGTCTCTGCTCAGTTTACCCCATGCCAAACTAAAATCAAAGAGTATCAGCTGAAACAGCAAAAGAACTGATTGCAGTTGCTTCGCATCTGAACGATATTTGACATCCACTCGGTTGCTGTCAAAGCAATCTGGCAGAACTAAACTGCATTGTATAAGCAGTTTACTACAGCCTCCATTGATGTAGCCTGAACATCGGGAGAGAGAAATATCTTTGAAAAGCTGGCAAATATTTTACCAAATGCAGTGTTTGTGAAAACTCTGGCTACGATTTATGAAATGTTGAAAAAACTTGCTTCACCCAGTCAAACACTGCAACAGGTAAAGCTCAATATTGTACTGCAGGCTCACAATGAAACTCGTCTACAAAGCATCTTTCTTCTCACTAAAAGATGCTTGTGGAAAATACTCCTAAATTGTGCAGGAAAAAAACATTCATATATAGGTAAAGGGAACAACTCTAATCAACAAGCTTCTTCAGGCCGCCATCAACAACTTTGAGTCTCAACTAAGAGCCATTGCTTTGTCAAGAAACAGGAACATTGACAAAGCAACTTATGATGAGCTGATTGCTGATCTAAGTCGGTCAGTCATGTGAGTCCGTCAAAAAGTGGACAAACAAAGATCGCAAATCGATCACATTTGGAGACGAATCCATTAGAAGACTCTCAAAGCGTTTTTGATTGGAAGATGAAGGGCTGGTGAGGTCCTACAGAAAGTTTACATGTAGTGGAACTACCGAAATTTTGGAGCCATTCATGAAGTTAAACTTACCAGTAAACTCTATGCTTTTCAGCAGTGCCGAATGAGAATGGGATTTTCTGCAATGAACAGCATTCTGACTCTGGATACAGCAAGTCTCAGCTCAGAAATATTGTCAGCTTTAGTTTTCGTTTATGCATCAGGCCCGCCACTGCCAATGGTTAATGCAACTGGTTAGGTTAGTTCTTGGCTAAGAGAAGGCCACCACCTATAGCAACCGACAACAGAGCTCCAGTTCAAAATGATGATTAGATAATGACTCTAAGCTGAACCATTTTCAGGCACAGTGGCAACTTAACTCGTGATACAACATAATCAGTTCTGTTACCGATTCGTTACCCTTATATAGCAGAACTTTTGATTTATCTTGTTTATGATACTTCACGTCAAATCTTAAGCAATAGTAGTTTTTAAAGATTGTTTTGCAGTTGACGTATCCGCATAAATAATGGATAAAATTCAAAGAAAGTGATTTGGCCGAGACTGTTAGAGTCTTACATGAACAAGACTCCGATTAACTTGAATGAATTCTAGATTTCTGAAAGTCTATGATATTTGATATAACTTTACCTGTCAAACTACAGTCAACCGTCTTTTTCAAAATCCGTTAAGTTGCAGTCATGGTTCAAGCTGTCACTGCATAAAAGATATATAGTTTCAAATGGTGGGTGTAGTATACAATATACTTATTTGCTTTAAGTATTTGAATCTTAATTAAAGTGTTTAAAAACATGTCAAAATGCAATGTTTATATCAACTCAGGGCTGTTTTTTGCAGGTTTTCTTGGCGGGGGGAGTAGGTCAGGGCTCCACTCTGGACTTACTGTGGGACTAAATTGTGAAGAAGGTCGATAGATTTTGCTAGAAGGATGCTTTAATGAACAGAAATAAATCATGCATTACTTTTGTTTGCTCACAGAAAAATTATTACGTAAACAGAAAGTGGGAACATAGCGTTGGACATCGATCTCTAATAGCAGAATTCTTGTGAAATTTTATCTTATCCCTGCCATCCTCATGGCTTCCGTCGCTTTCATTTTCAATGAAGCTAAACACTTTTGCTACCATTTACGTAGATCCTTAACAGTTCATTAACTAATCAATATTAGTCATACGCGCCGTTATATGTAAACTTCCTCTTTTACTCAACTTACTAGAGACAATCCCATTAATAATTTGGTCATCGATATAATATTAAACCAACAAAACATGAGGCAAAAATATGGCAATGCATGAACAAACCATTTTTCCATCTATAAATTTTTCTAGCTCCGTATTCTTTGATAATAATTTTAACAACCTCAATGGTGTACTCGAGTCAGACTGAATACATAGCGGTCAAAGACTGAGCAATCTATCAAAGGCGATCTATTCAGCAATATCAAAAATAAGTTACAGTCCACCGGACTCCTGTTTCATGAAAACAAGGTTTGTCCCTATTATACGAGAACAAAAGAAACCCTTATCCTCTCATTAGGGATGAGCCAATCACACACAATATAGCAAGATATGCACCATTACAATAGGATAAAACATTAGAAGGTAAATAATACCAACTAATCACCTAATACACACATGATTAAATGTCACTAAGGTGTTCCCTAGCCCCCAAGGCAGAGGGATAGTTTGTACTTATTATACGCAGGCTAAATTCACTTCTCTTATGCATACATGTGGGTAATTCATCTTCTGATCCTAAGGTTTCCACTTCTTGGAGCTAACAAGGTCAGGACACTGGCCTGGAATACACCCTGTTTATCGTATATGATACTGAGCCAGTATAGCAAGTTATACGGGCGGGTATAGCAAGCTATACGGGCCAGTATAGCAAGTTATACGGGCCGGTATAGCAAGTTATTTGGGCTGGTATAGCAAGTTATTTCCTTATCACTTGCTATACCGGTATAGCAAGTTATACGGGCCGGTATAGCAAGTTATACGGGCCGGTATAGCAAGTTATACGGGCCGGTATAGGTCAAAGTAGTTATTAAGAGGGCATCTCAAGTCTGACACAAAGCAATCTCTGTGAGATCTTATAAAGGAGAATAATAGGGCAAGACAGGGGTGGAACAAGAAGGGGTTTGTGCAAAATTTTACTACTAAAGTCTCTCATATTGTGTATTTTCCAGTCACCTGCATGTTGTTTTTTCCACATTACTTGTAGACATTTGTAGATACATGAGGAGAGGTGGAAGTTCATTTGTTATTCATTTATTGTTATATAAAAAGTTTTTCCTGCATGTTTTGTTAAAACACAAATGCCAAGTAATTAATGGTACAACATTCATGGGAAGTTTAATGCAGTAGTCTGAAAACAATATTGATTTATTAAGTCAATGCAAAGCTAGATCTAACTTCCACCAAGCTAACTTCAGATAACATAGAAGACAGGGATTGGCAAGCGAAGTATATATATGTGTGAGTTTTACTGTTTCTGGTTAATTGAGCTGGTTAGTATTTGTTCAATTTGATATTAGACCCTGATAGCTTTTGTTTTGTAATGCTTTATGGAACAAAATGATAATGATAGTCAATTCTCTGTGTACAATTTCTCTCCAGCAAAGCTATTGGAAACAGTTTGATACAAACAATGCGAGTACTTTGAAAACTCAATCATTCCTCATTCTTGTAAGTTTAGGAACAAACTCGAATTGAGCAAATGTCAAACAGCCGTTTTCTACTCACTATGTATATTAGCAAAACATTGCAGAAGCTTCTAAAAAGCAATCTCTTTGTCATTTATGTAGAACGGTAGCAAATTTATATAAAATGACATTATTTCATCATACTACTGCATTGCCTTAGCTTACAATTTTTCACTTATGACCAGGACAATCCTACTAAATAACGTGCAAATACATAACTTATGCCTACAAGTAAATTTTGGAAAGGAACTTCCAAAATAATTTCCAAGTTTTGAGGAGCTTTATACCAATTTTGGATTTCCATAAGTGGGAATATTAGAGTGCACCTACAGTTTTATACATGAAGTTTGTATTTAACTAAGTCAGCCGTAATACTATTAGTTACTTTATGGTGGTACAACGATTTCAATATAAACAACTGACTCAAGTACACTATTAATTTAAGTTTAGTGGCTGGAAAAACTTACAAGGTAACAATTAGATGTTGCAGCCATATATAAAATACTTGACCAAGCTTACCCCGGTGAAAAGATTTTGTCAGCAGTCCCTGCGAAGACTTACTGATGACAAGCATATAATGAGGTTCTTCTAGAGATGCTTATTGGCAGAAAGCTATATTAAATTTACACTTGGCAGCAACAGTTGGTGGAACACAAAGTAATATCAGGCTTTTTATGCACATTGTTCTTAAGCTAGACAAAAAACTGTTGAAATTTTTTGCCTTGATTGACTGATATCTTAAATGAGACGCAAATATATCAATGAAAAGAAGGCGCACAGGTATGTTAAATGACTTTGATATCATAACTGTTCAGAAAATATCACTTATTGATTAATGTTAGTAGTAACATAGGAGCAGATCTCTGTCCTTAGACTCCCTGACAGCAATCTGCTCCTATATTACAAATGATGTTACTTGTATTAAAACAAAATGTTACTCAGGATTTTCCGTGCGCCCGGAACCCCAAATTCCTGAATGCAATGCCGAGGAAATAATGTCACAATGCATGTATGACACAGATTGTTATGAATGGGAACGCAAAACTGATTTTTACATAAAATATAAGTTAAGCCTGGTTCCCATAGGCTTTAGACGACCCCAGACAAATTGCAGATAGTTTAAGATAACAGATCTTAGATGATCTGAGACAATCTTAAACAGTCTCGGATTCTTGGTTCCCATGAAAAAGTTTCTTAGGATATCTTAAGAGAAGATGTCCTAAGACAGTTTAGGACTATCTGAGGCACGTGGTTCACATTCACATACAGTCTTAGACTATCTTAGACAATCATCCGAGGCACCAAAGAAATTGCAACTTTTGTGAATTTCAAAAAGTACAGATAGAACATTTGTTTCATGATATAAGCGTTATCAAAACCTGGCCCAAGGTTTGGGAAGGCTCAGTAATTAGCATTGCACGTATCGTTAACTTATTTTGGCACGGTTATGGGTATGATATATAAGCCTTATCAAAACCTGCCAAAGATTTTGGAAAGCTCAGTAATTAGCACTGTACCTATTGTTAACTTCTTTGTAGGCATATATTATCAAACAGGATTGTACCACAACACTTTCGCAGGTATACTACACCAGCTCATATCAATATCTGTATGAAGAGTATGCTGTAAATGGAAGAACATAAGAAAGGTCCCTTCAAAATGTTCGAATGAATGAATTAGTGTGGTTATTTATACCTGGTTTGTTTAGACTAAACAAAAATCATAAACATCATGCTCGGGGAAATATTCTAGTGAAACGCTAGTATTGCCGTTAGTTTCCACACCAACTTTCATAAAATCATTTGGGATTGGTATTATATTTCAGAATTCTAAACGCCTCGAAACACAAAATAATTACGAACATGTTAAAATGAGTACCTTATCAAAGATAGGAAATCGAACAGTCCAAGAGTTTAGTCGTGTAAAAGAACTGAAAAATTTTTTGAACTTCAAACTATTTTTCAACTAAAGCTTGTAAGAAAATTTTTTAGTCCAAAGTAAGTTTTTACTTCAGTATTGAGACAAGTTTTTTACCATTGACAAATTCGAAGTATGGCATGACAAAGTATGATTTATAGGTTATGGTTAAAGGATGTGGCAAACCATAATGTGGACAAAATAAACCAAACATGACACTAAAGGCAAAACAGAATGGCCAGATGTAAGTTGGCGTAACTGCTAAGAATAATTTTTTCTATTGCGACTATTGCAGCAATCTTTTAGTAAAATAAAAATTCAAAAGTGTTACAGCCTAAAGATAGAAATTATGACTCTGCATATGTACTTTTATTGAAATTTATTTAGTAGTGCCAAAGTTTTAAGCGAACATCACAAAAAGGATTTAAATTTCTATATTAGAATACGCTTTAGTACTAAGTGAGTAGTAGAACTGTCCAACCCCTAAAGCTCTACAGACACTAACCTACAAGCCAATATTACATTAACATTACTACCTCCCCCACATGAGTAACCCTACTTCACAAAGTTCCTCGTGATGAATTTTAAGTTATAATTTGCATTTTAAATTGAGGGGATTTTTATATTGGGTAACACAGATCACGTCATAAGGCACTCAAGTCGTATCCCATTTTTTATACTATAAAAACTTGATGACTGATGTTTGTCTAGATTTCCATTAAATTATGATGAGCAAAATAAGTGGGTGTATTTTATAAACTAATTGAAACTTCATGGTTCCTCATTATCTAACAAAAAAAATTACTTGAACTATCCCGTTGTACAAAAAAAACACAGAATGCAACATATATAAGACAGCGCATTGTGCAAACATAAAGTAATAGAAAATCTTTGTCTTTACCAACTTCCTACTGTTAATTTTTTTTCAAGATCTCATTGGAATAACTTTTTAAACATAAACAATCTTGAGCATGTAAGTGGAAATTATATAATATAAAGTAATATTTTTGGTTCTTCGCTAACATAAATGAGAAGTTTTTATTTAAAATGGCTAACCAAGTCAACCTAATTTGTGAACCATGAGTAAAAAAAAAATTTTATTCTTGTTGATCAGAGTATGTCAACGCTTGAAAGTTAATGTATTACTTTTTAAATGGTCGACAAGCTTCTAGAAAGTTTGGTATCTTTCTCTTGTGGTCATCTTTGTTTTTAATATTAAGAAAAAATACAAATGAAAAACTGCGCATGCTTTTACAGCAAACAACGGGCCGGTTAAAACCAAAATTTACAGAATAAAAAGTACAAAAAAAAATATTACTTTATTGCAGTGGTTTGTCTTGTAAATAGTTTAATACAGACTGTATAAAAAGAACCAGTAGGCCATTAAGAGCTTTCATAATGAACCAAAGTTGCACGTGTTGACAGTATACACCCAAGGTTATAACTATGTATTAGTGTGTATATTTTAGCATACGTTCGACAGGAAGTGGGTGTGGAATTATTACCAGCTAACTGAGTCAATAGATGGTTTATTCATGCAGCGTTTTATTTCTGGCTCTCCTTTCTTTAAAAAAAGCTTCCGTTCTCAATAGTTTGATAATACAACGATGACAAATTTATGAATGGGTTTGTTTCTAGCAAGTTTTGCATAAAAGCTCATATGAAGAGGATGAGGAAGTTTACCTGTTGTGATGCGTATGACTAATGTTGTACAGTTAATGAACTGTTAATGAACTAGTTAAATGGTAGCAAGAGCATAAAATATCAACAGCAGTTTAGTCTCATTGTAAGTAATAGTGACCGAAGGCGTGAGGGGGGCACAGAGGTTAGGCATAAAGATTATGAAGTTTATTTTTTGATTAGGAATATTGTTCAGATAGATTCAAGTTTTATCGGCTTTTGATTTTCTGTGTGAATGTTATTAAGATGAAATTTACTAATAAAAATAATAAGACCATATTCTCATTTCACATTCTATTAAGGGTTTCAGCTAGTAATTATGCTAATGGATGCTTAGCCATGTTACCAACTGAGGTTATATCATAATACAATAATATCTATTACACATATGTCGTTAGGATATCATTGATTCCTATACATTGACATCTACAGTTGTATGAAGTTGTCTGATGAGAAAAAATTGACCTGTCGGTGCAGCATCAGATCATCCAACAGATTAGTGCAAATCTTGCAGTTTGTTTTCTCAACAATATTTCATTGTTGTTGAAGGCTAATTCGTCCATGGTCTTTAGAGATAGTTGCATGCTATTTCATGTCATGGTAACTCACCTGTTTATTCAAAGAAAACATTTTCATGCACTGATGGCTACCATTGGCAGTAAAAGTCTATAAGACTTCCGCAAATATGTAAAGGTAATCAGAGACTTAAACTTACCAGACATTTCACACAAACTATCAGTTCCACAATGATGACTGGACACTACAGCTAATTATGTAAAATCTTTGTGTAAGTTGGAGAGGCTTTTTAGTTTGAGTAAAACAATAACAAATATGAATATTTTCCTGGATGTTCGTGGATATAAATATGATGAGTTTTAGCAAAGTTTCATTCAAGTCAACATTCTACATGCAACAAGTCACCATGAATACTCTCTCAATAGTAGTTTTAGTGGCTGTTGCAGTGGGTTGTCTAACAACAACCACAGCTAATGTGATACACAAATGTAGTGTATGTAACCATCCGTCTGAAGAAGATCTAGCTCGTGTGTTAGCTGGTGAAGCCAACTGGGAAAGCATATCTTCGTTGAGTGTAACCACCAACACAAGCTCAACAGATTGTACAGATGAGAAGTACAACAGAGCTAGTGATGCACAAGTCTTAATGTAAGTTTTGTACTACACTTTTATCTGGTTAACTTTTAAACATAATATATTTACTCTAAACTTTACATTTGGGTAAAAATCAAATCTTTTGTAGGTATTTGGTTACATTCAACACGGTACTCCGGGATGGCAGACATTATTATGGTGACTCTATCTACACATTCCAGCCATGTCAGCGGTTTCTGACACACGGCAGAACTATACAATGTAAAAACGGAATGTACGCATTTGTTAGTAGGGAGTTGTCTCACCCTGTTGTGGTACGAAGAACGAACTGCCAAGCCACACCTGTAAGGTTTACTAACATTATCACTAATCGTACCCTGTTTTGTACAGTATAGTTGCTACTTTACATTGATCTATGGTTGTACTCTGTCACCTCAGTAATACCATAAATGTGCTGTTAAGTTACTATCCAGTTTTTTATTAAACTATTTTGTCTTCGCACTTAGTTATAGAATGCAATCAAGCAGCTGAGAATTAATACTTTGCATTGCTGATGTTTTTCAATAGCTGGCTTTTGATTTTCTCATCTGTGATGTTGGCTTCAAGTTTTTACTGGTACTGCAATCTTTGTGTTTTTAGCTTGTGTTGATGAAAGAATTATATTTTTGTTTGTTTTTGTTTGAAATCAATAATACAATCATATATTTGCTCTACCTAATTTGCTTTTGCTGCAAAAATTCAATCGCTGTTTATAAGTATGGGTTTTTTGTTTCTCGATATACACGCAACAGTAAAAACAAAATATATGCAGGATTCCTGAAAGGACGAAGTGAAGTATTTTGACAATCTTATTTAGAAAATGTAACAAAGCTTTCTAGGTATAAAAAATTTAACCTGCGGAAGAGGAACGACGGATTTTGGTTGGGTATATGGATCGCGTTGTGAATAAATATTGTTCATAAACTATTATTCCTCATCTCATGCCTGTTAAAAGTCCAACAGGGTTTTATTCAAACAAACAAGTTCAAAGTTTACAATCTGCTCAGAATCAGTTCAATTGAAGTGTGTTGGTTAATCTGTAGTTCAGCATAGCTCATATTCCTCCTTCTAAACTATCTGTAGAATATTTCCGACTCAAGTTGTTGCTAATGAAAACACTTGCAACCAATTAGTTTTTGAAAATTCTGGAAATGGTGTTCATTCTGCTGAATATAAAATGTTTCATGTTTTAATGCTTAAACGCACTAAAACAGTTACCTGCTCATCAAGCTTTCGGTGGAGTAAAGAACCAAGTTTCACTCTATCTCTGCAACCTGTTGATTTAGTATTATTGACTACATGAGTAAAGAAAGAGTTTTCTTATGCCACAACATCCAAAGTTGAAACTTGTACTTGTATTTTTGATGTCAGAAGAATGCAATCTTCTTGTCTTCACACAATTCTCTGAATGTTGTAAGACAAAATACTGCAGCAGCGGAGAACACCAGGAATTTAAAGTGAGGGTTTTGCTTTGATATGTGATGTAGTCTGTTGATTGATAATTTTCAGGAGGATTTTGCTTTGGAAACACAATTGGTGCTTTAGTATGGGAGTCCATAAATGATAGAATCAATGAATGATATTATAAACATTTGTTGTGGACTGTAGCATTCTATGTGGCGAGCTGAATATTTGTCTCTATGAATGGTGGTCACATCTTTTTTTTCCGTAGATATAATCACAGTTTGTATATGCCAAAACAGCTTTAGTTGAGTTGGTCTTGCCTCAAGTGAATGACTAACCTTCGTTTGTGAAAGTACAATAAAACGAGAAAGCTGTATGCTGTTTAGACCAAGTACATACATTTTTGTTGGTATATTGCAATTTTTAAGTTTGCAATCATGTTGCATTCTTGTAGCTGTTTTTTTCTAAACAGAAAGTATTGGCGATAAGCGTTCAGTATGGATTTGGTGCCTATAGACCTTCAATTGAGACTGTTTGACTTCTGTTGTCGGTTGTCTAGGTTATATATTACACGTGTGAAGTAATTATAGATAACACAAAAAATATACAAAGTTTTGGTTATTATTGGAGACTTGGTGAAGCAAATATTTTTTTGATCCTGGGTCAGCTACCCCAAATTTGTACAGATCTGCATTCATCTATCCTGGACCTGCATGAGTCATGACTGACTCTACCTTGCTATGTAAGGTTGGCACCTCTTATGGTGGTTGATTAACAGCAAGCAGACTACAACCAGTGGCTGGTTTTTAGTGAGAGAACACATCTCTGCAGAGCAGTAGGCATGGCAAATTTTTATACGCCATTTGTGTGACAAAATTTGTTGCACTATGCATACGTGTTTACTACATGCACACTCTAGAATGGGTCATAGCTAATGTATAATGCAGTTATGTAAATTATTTTGTAGATGTTGAATTGTACTGCCATTAACACTGTTTAGCAGTTCATCATAGTATTTGTCAAAAGCATCAAAGTTGCGGAATGTTTTATTGATGAGTGACAGAATAAACAGTCTGTAGGCCAAAAAAACATGCTAAGTAAAAATCTAAAATGCTAAAACACTGATTTAATTATGTTGGTACAGCCAAGGTTGACTAACACCCAGTTGTGAGCTGAGCGATTGTTTAATATTTGTTACTAACACATCGTCATGGTGAAATTCATTCAGATTTTTAACACTTTTACATGAGCTTTGAGGAAAACTAGATAATTTCCCCAAAAACAAGCTCTGTTGGCTGCAAACAAGTGATGCTAGACTGTTAAATACAGCCAGAGAATGATTAGAGAAACTCTCTGAAAGTGCACACTGCGTTAACCTGATAGTATCAATGTTTGTATTTCACAAAGTTTATAATATATCAGTTGTTAATAGACAAATAAGTTTTAGCGGAAGGAGATGCATAAGCTGACAGTAGTGGCACAAACAGCGTTACAGTTCTTTCCAAAAATCTTTGCTCAGTTTACCCATGCCAAGCTAAAATCAAAGAGTATCAGCTGAAACAGCAAAAGAACTGATTGCAGTTGCTTCGCATCTGAACGATATTTGACATACACTCGGTTGCATCAAGTGTTAGGACTGTTAAAGCAATCTGGCAGAACTAACCTGCTTTGTATAAGCGCTTTACTACAGCTTCCATTGATATAGCCTGAACAGACAGAGAGAGAGAAAGATCTTTGAAAATCTGGCAAAAAAATTGTCAAAAGCAGTGTTTCTGAAAACTCTGGCTACGATGTACGAAATGTTGACGAAACTTGCTTCACTCAGTCAAACACTGTAAAAGAGTAATATCAATATTGTATTGCAGGCTCACAATGAAACTCGTCTACAACGCAATCATGTATCTCACTAAAAGAACTGCTCCCAAATTGTGCAGCAAGGAAAACATTCAAATGTGTATGTTTACATATAGAGGTAAAGCTTCTTCAGGCCCTCATCAACAACCTTGATTCTCAACTAATAGCCATTGTTTTGTCAAGAAACAGGAACATTGACAAAGCAACTTATGATGAGCTGATTGCTGATCTAAGTCGGTGAGTCGTCTGAGTCTGTCAAAAAGTGGACAAACATAGGTCGCAAATCGATCACATTTGGAGATGAAGCCATTGGGAAACTCTCAAAGCGTTATTGATTTTGAGATAGATGGTTGATGATATCCTACAGGAAGTTTGCATATTGCAGAGCTAAGAAAGTTTTGAAGCCACTCACTGAGTTTAACTTATCAGTAAACTCTACGCTTTTCAGCAGTGCCGAATGAGAATGGGATTTTTCTGCAATGAACAGCATACTGACTCCTGATACAGCCAGTCTCAGCACAGAAATATTGTCAGCTTTAGTTTTCGTTTATGTATCAGGCCCGCCACTGCAAATGTTTAATGCAACTGGTTAGGTTAGTTCTTGGCTAAGAGAAGGGGCCACTTAGCAACCGACAATAGAGCTCCGGTTAAAAACGATGGTTAGATTTTGACTCTGAATTGCACCGGTTTCAGGCACCATGGCGAGTTAATTCGCGATACTATTCTGCAGAACTTTTTAGTTATCTTGTTTCTAATACTTTACGCCAATTTGTATGCAGTACTTGCTTCTAAGGGTTGTCTCGCAGATAATGTATCTGTATAAATAGTACAATTCAAAGAAAATGATTTAACATAGACTGTTAGACTGGTAGACAAGACTCCAATTAACTTAAATAAACTCTAGATTACCAAAAAATCTATGATATTTGATGTAACTTTACCTGCCAAATTACAATCAATCATCTTTTTCAAAAGCTGTTAATTTGCAGGCATGGTCTAAGCTTTCACTTCATAAAAGAAATGCAGTTTCAAATGCTACGTGCAGTATACAGTATACTTATTTGTTTTGGTTATTTGAAGCTTGATTAAAGTGTTTAAAGACATATCAAAGTGCGACGTTTATATCAACTCTGGGTTATTTGTTGCAGGTTTTCATGGCTGGGGGAAGGGGGGGGGGGCAGGGCTTCACTCTGGACTTGCTGTAGGAAATGGGGGGGGGGGGGACTTACAGTGTCATCAAGATTCTCCAGTTGTGCGTTATATTACAATCCCTTTGAGACAGTTTCAGCAGAATAATTGCTAGACTTGAAGCCTGGCTAAACTGTGAAGAAGGTCAATACATCTTGCCAGAAAACACTTAAATGAACAGAAATAAGTCATGCCTAACGTCTGGTTGCACACAAAAGAATTATTATACAAACATTGTCTGGGAACACAGCATTGAACATCGATCACTAATAGCAGAATTCTTGTGAAATTTTATCTTATCAGTGCCATCTTCATGGCTTCCGTTGCTTTCATTTTCAATGAGGTTAAACTCTTTTGCTACCATTTACGTAGTTCCTTAACAGTTCATTAACTAATCAATATTAGTAATACGCACCGTTATATGTAAACTTCCTCTTTTACTCAACTTACTAGAGACAATCCCGTTAATAATTCCGTCATCGCTGTATTATTAAACCAACACGAGGTGAGGCAAGAATAAAGCAATGCATGAACAAACCATGTAACTATCTATTTATTTTTCTAGTGGGCCGTCTTCGATAATTATGTTAACAAACTCATTGGGTTACTCGAGTCAGACTAAATACACCACAGTAAAAGAATGAACAATCTATTAGAGGCAATCGATTCAGCAATATCAAAAGTGTACCTTACAATCTACCGGACTTCTGTTTCACTCTTATCCTCTCATTAGGGATGAGCCAATCACACACAATATAGTAAGATATGCACCATTACAATAGGATAAAACTTTATAAGGTAAATAATACCAGCCAATCACCTAATACAAACATGGTTAAATGTCTCTAAGATGTTCCCTAGCCCCCAAAGGCAGAGGGAAATTTTGTACTTATTATAAGGCAGGCTGAATTCACTTCTCTTATGCATATAGGTGGACAATTCATCCTCTGATCCTAAGGCTTTCACTTCTTGGAGTTAACAAGGTCTGGACACTGGCATGGAAAAGACCCTGTTTATCAGATAAGATACTGAGCCGGTATAGCAAGTTATACTGAGCAGGTATAGCAAGTTATACGGGCCGGTATAGCAAGTTATACGGGCCGGTATAGCAAGTTATACTGAGCAGGTATAGCAAGTTAAACTGAGGCGGTATAGCAAGTTATACTGAGCCGGTATAGCAAGTTATACTGAGCAGGTATAGCAAGTTATACTGAGCAGGTATAGCAAGTTATACGGGCCGGTATAGCAAGTTATACGGGCCGGTATAGCAAGTTATACTGAGCAGGTATAGCAAGTTAAACTGAGGCGGTATAGCAAGTTATACTGAGCCGGTATAGCAAGTTATACTGAGCCGGTATAGCAAGTTATACTGAGCAGGTATAGCAAGTTATACGGGCCGGTATAGCAAGTTATACGGGCCGGTATAGCAAGTTATACGGGCCGGTATAGCAAGTTATACGGGCCGGTATAGCAAGTTAAACTGAGCCGGTATAGCAAGTTAAACTGAGCCGGTATAGCAAGTTATACTGAGCAGGTATAGCAAGTTATACTGAGCAGGTATAGCAAGTTATACGGGCCGGTATAGCAAGTTATACGGGCCGGTATAGCAAGTTATACTGAGCCGGTATAGCAAGTTATACTGAGCCGGTATAGCAAGTTATACTGAGCCGGTATAGCAAGTTATACTGAGCAGGTATAGCAAGTTATACGGGCCGGTATAGCAAGTTATACGGGCCGGTATAGCAAGTTATACGGGCCGGTATAGCAAGTTAAACTGAGCCGGTATAGCAAGTTAAACTGAGCCGGTATAGCAAGTTATACTGAGCAGGTATAGCAAGTTATACTGAGCAGGTATAGCAAGTTATACGGGCCGGTATAGCAAGTTATACGGGCCGGTATAGCAAGTTATACTGAGCCGGTATAGCAAGTTATACTGAGCCGGTATAGCAAGTTATACTGAGCCGGTATAGCAAGTTATACGGGCCGGTATAGCAAGTTATACTGAGCCGGTATAGCAAGTTAAACTGAGCCGGTATAGCAAGTTATACTGAGCAGGTATAGCAAGTTATACTGAGCAGGTATAGCAAGTTATACGGGCCGGTATAGCAAGTTATACGGGCCGGTATAGCAAGTTATACTGAGCCGGTATAGCAAGTTATACTGAGCCGGTATAGCAAGTTATATGGGCCGGTATAGCAAGTTATACTGAGCCGGTATAGCAAGTTAAACTGAGCCGGTATAGCAAGTTATACTGAGCAGGTATAGCAAGTTATACTGAGCCGGTATACCAAGTTATACTGAGCCGGTATACCAAGTTATACTGAGCAGGTATACCAAGTTATACTGAGCAGGTATAGCAAGTTATACTGAGCCGGTATAGCAAGTTATACTGAGCCGGTATAGCAAGTTATACTGAGCCGGTATAGCAAGTTATACGGGCCGGTATAGCAAGTTATACGGGCCGGTATAGCTCAAAGAAGTTATAACGAGGACATTTCAGGTCTGACACGAATCAATCTCTGAGAGGCCTTACCAAGGAGAATAACAGGGCAAGACAGGGGTGGAAAAGGGGTTTGTGAAACATTTTACTACTAAAGTATCTCATTTGCTTATTTTCCAGTCACCTGCATGTTGTGTCTTCCACGTTACTTATAGACATTTTTGTAGACACATATGGAACGAACTGATAATGAAAATCAAAATTCTGTGTACAACTTTTTTTTAACAAAGCTATTGAAAACAGTTTGATACAAAGAATGCAAATACTTTGAAAACTTATTCAATTTTCCTTCTTGTAAGTTCAGGAAAAAACTCGAGCTCAATTAAAAAAATTTCAAATAACTGTTTTCTACTCACTATGTATGTTAGCAAAACATCGCAGAAGCTTCCAAAAATCAAAGTCTTTGTCATTTAGGTAAAACGGTTGCAAATTTATATAAACTAACACTGTTTCGTCATACTACTGCATTGCCCAAGCTTACAATTTTTCACTTATAATCAAGACAATCCTACTAAATTAGATGCAAATACAAAATTTATGTATACAAGTAAATTTGGAAAGGAACTTCCAAAATAATTTCCAAGTTTTGAGGAGCTTTATACCCATTTTGGGATTTCCATAAGTGGGAATATTAGAGTACACTTCCTACAGTTTTATATATGAAGCTTGTATTTAACTAAGTCAGACGTAAGGCTATCAGCTACGTTATGGTGGTACAATATTATCAATATAAACAACAGACTCAAGCACATTATTAATTTTTGTTTTCTGGCGAGAAAAACTTACAAGGTAACAATTTGATGTGGCAGCCATATATAAAACGCTTGACCAAGCTTGCCTGGTTGAAAGATTTAGTCCGCAGTCCCTGCCAAGACTTCCTAGTGACAAGCATCTAATGAAGATCTTCTAGAGATGCTTATATAAGCTATATTAAACTTCCACTTTGCAGCAACAATTGGTGAAGCACAGAGTAATATCAGAATTTTTCTGCAAATTGTTCCTAAGCTAGACAAAAAACTGTTGAAATTGTTTGCCTTGATTGACTGATATCTTAAATGAGACACAAAGACTTCATTGAAAAGAAGGCACACAAGTAAATTAAAAGACCCTGATATCGTAACTGTTCAGAAAATATCACTTAATGATTGTTGCTAGTAGCAATAAAGGAACAGGTCCCTGTCCTTAGACTCCATGACCGAGATCTGCTCCTATATTACAAATGATGTTATCTGTATTAAAAGAGAGTATTATCCAGGATTTTCCGTGGGCCAGAAACCCAAATTCCTGAATGCAATGCCAAGGAAATAATGTCACAATACATGGATAACACAGATTGTTATGAATGGGAATACGAAACTGATTTTTACAATAAACTGTAAGTTAGTCTGCATTTAACTGTTTTCCGTGGAAATTCACTTGCATGCTTTTAAACAGAAACAAAAACTTGAAGGGTTTAGAGAGTAAGCAGTTAAATATGTAAACAATGTACACCATGTATCTGCTAATACATGCAACTGACATCTGTATTCCACAACTTGCACTTGCATTGCACATCTTTTGAAGCTTTTGTTAGTATCTTAATTTTAGAAATTTTTCTCTGACTAGTTATAATTTTCTTGCCATTACAGAAACGAAATGAACATCCTTGTTTCACCTTAAAATAATCTCTTATGTTTCCAAGTTTTTATACTCATACCCCAATATGCCAAAGTATTTTGATGTTACAGGAATAACTTTATACTTTACAACTTTAAAAGTTCTTAGGTGAAGTGTTGTGAACTGGAAAAATTTGAACTTTATTGCAGTGATCGCTACCTTTGACAGAATTGCGTTACTTGAAGGAGAAAACTCCATTTTAACTTTGGAGTTGCTTTCTCTTTGGTTAAACAACTATTTAAGAAAAGCTGGACTCCTTGCAGTGGTGTTTTTATACATGTTGCCTTGTCACGGCTGTCTGACGGTGGTTGTCTATAGTAACAACTATTGCCTGTGGGCAATTGTTTTACTAACGGTGTTGTGTCATTGTTTTGTGACTAAACCCAATCCAATTGATCTATTTCAGGTGTTTTTGCAAACAGAAACCTTTCTTGTGCTTTCGCTTTCACTGATTTTATCTATAGCATAAGCGCAGTAGTCGCTGACCTGCACTCGTTTTTTTTTGCCTTTTTAAACCAGAGTTGCCATTGATATTATTGATGATCGTTTATGATGTTGATTATTTGTGCATTTTAGCTTTAATATGTATTAGCAATCTTGATAAAAAAGAATTGTCAAGGATTGCTCTACTATTTATTGCATATTGCTGTTAAGTTGTTGAGTCTGTACTTTTTGTCTGTGTGACGTATATTTCTGTAAGAGGAGACAAGTGAATATTTTGGCACGGTTATGGGTATGATATGTAAGCGTTATCAAAACCTGGCCCAAGCTTTGGGAAGGCTCAGTAATTAGCACTGCACCTATCGTTAACTTATTTGTAACCATATATAATCAAACATGATTGTACACAACACTATAGCAGATGTACTACACCAGCTCATATCAATATCTGTATGAATATTATGCTGATGTAAAAGGAAGAACATAAGGATGTTCCCTTCAAAATGTTGTCTTGAGTGAATTAGTGTTGTTATTTTTACCTGGTTTGTTTAGACTGACCTAATCATAGACATCATGCTCGGGAAATATTCAAGTGAAACGCTAATCTTGCAGTTAGTTTCCACACCAACTTCCATAAGACTATTAGGGATTGTTATTACGTTTCAGAATGCTAAACGGCTCGAAACACAAAATAATTATGAACATGTTAGAATGACCGAGCTGATCAAAAATAGGAATACAAACAGCCCGAGGGTTTAGTCATATGAAGGAAGTGAAAAATTTTTGAACAGCAAATTATTTTTCAAAAAGTTTATGAGGAAAATGTTCAGTCCGAAGGAAGTTTTTACTTGAGAATTGAGACAAGTTTCTTACCATCGACAAATTGGAAGTAAAGCATGACAAAGTACGATTTATAGGCTATGGTTAAAGGATGTAATAAATCGTGATGTTGACAAAATAAACCAAGCATGACATGGAAGGCAAAACAGAATGGCCAGATGTAAGTTGGCGTAACTGCTAAGAATAATTTTTCTATTGCAAATATCGCAGCAATCTCTTAGTAAAAAAAAATTCAAGAGTGTTATAGCCTAAAGAAAGAAATTATGACTCTGCATATGTAACTTTTATTGAAATTGATTCAGTAGTACCAAAGTTTTAAGCGAACATGTCAAAAACGGATTTAAATTTATATATTAGACTACACTTTAGTACTAAGTGAGAAGTAGAACTGTCAAACCCCTAAAGCTTTACAGACACTCACCTACAAGCCAATAGTAGACTAACATTACTACCTCCCCCACATGAGTAACCATACTTCACAAAGTTCCTCTTGATGAAGTCTAAGTTATGCTTTGCATTTTAGATTGAGGGGATTTTTTTATTGGGTAACACAGATCACCTCATGAGGCACTGAAGTCAAAGCCATATTTCATATTCAATCCTATAAAAGAACTTGATGACTGATATTTGTGTAGTCTTCCATAAAATTATCATAAACAGAAAAATCGCGAATCTTTTATAATCTAATTTAAATTTTACGGTTTTTCATTATCTACCAAAAAAAATTACTTGATTTATCCCGCTGTACAAAAAAAACATGCAATGCAACATTTATATAAGACAGCCCAGTGTGCAAACATAAAGTAATAGAAAGGTTTGTCATTACCAACTTCGCGCTTTTAATTTTTTTTTTTAAGATCTCATTGGAACAACCCTTCAAATATAATCAACCTTGAGCTTGTAATTGAAAAGCATATAGTATAAAGTAATATTTTTTCACTAACATAAATGGGTTGTTTTTATTTGGGTTAGTCAACCAAGTCAACCTAATTTGTGAACCATATTGAATGAAAAAAAAATTTATTCGGGTTGATCAGAGTATATTAACGCTTGAAAGTTAATGTAATACTTTTTAAAATGGTCGACAAGCTTCTAGAAAGTTTGGTATCTTTCTGTTGTGGTCATTTTTGTTTTTAATATTTAGAGAAAATACAACAGAGAAACTGTACATGGTTTGATAGCAAACAAAAGGTTGGATAAAACGGAAATCTACAGAATAAAGTTGTGCCTGTCATTTCAAACAAGCTCTGAGGTCATGAGGTCAAGTACAAAGGAGAATGTTACTTTATTGCAGTGGTTTGCCTTGTAAATAGTTTAATACACACTGTATAAAAAGAACCAGTAGGCCATTGAGAGCTTTCATAATGAACCAAAGTTGCACGTGTTGACAGTATACACCCAAGGTTATAATTATATAGTAGTGTGTATATTTTAGCATACGTTTGACAGGAAGTAGGTGTGGTATTATTACAAGCGTACTGAGTAAATAGATGGTTTATTCATGCAGCGTTTTATTTCTGGCTTTCGATTTTCTGAAAAACATTCCACTATCAATAGTTTGATAATACAACGATGACAAAATTATGAATGGGATTGTCTCTAGTAAGTTTTGATTTTCTGTGTGAGTGTTATCAGGATAAAATTTACTAATAAAAATAATCAAACCATATTTTCATTTCACATTCTATTAAGGGTTTCCGCTGGTAACTATGCTAATGGATGCTTAGCCATGTTACCAACTGAGGTTATATCACAATACAATAATATCTATAGCACACGTATTGTTGGGATATCATTGATTCCTATACATTGACACCTACAGTTATATGAAGTTGTCTGATGAGAAAAAATTGACCTGTCGGTGCCGCATCAGATCATCCAACAGATTAGTGCGAATCTTGCAATTTGTTTTCTCAACAATATTACACTGTTGTTGAACGCTAATCCATCCATGGTCTTTAAAGAATGTTACATACTATTTCATGTCATGGTAACTCACCTGTTTATTCAAAGAAAACATTTTCAGGCGCTAATGGCTACCATTGGCAGTAAAAGTCTATAAGTTTTTTTGCAAATACATAAAGGTAATCAGAGACCTAAACTTACCAGACATTTCACACAAACTATCAGTTCCACAATGATGACTGGACACTACAGCTAATTATGTAAAATCTTTGTGTAAGTTGGAGAGGCTTTTTAGTTTGAATAAAACAATGACAAATATGAATATTTTCCTGGATTTTTGCGGATATAAATATGAGTTTTAGCAAAGTTTCATTCAAGACAGCGTTCTACATGCAACAAGTCACCATAAATACTCTTTCAATTACAGTTTTAGTGGCTGTTGCAGTGGGTTGTCTAACAACAACCACTGCTAGTGTGATACACAAACGTAATGTATGTAACCATCTGTCTGAAGAAGATCTAGCTGGTGTGTTAGCTGGTGAAGCCAACTGGGAAAGTACATCTTCATTGAGGGTAACCACCAACACAAGTTCAACAGACTGTACAGATGAGAAGTTCAACAGAGCTGGTGATGCACAAGTCTTAATGTAAGCTTTGCATTACACTTTTATCAGGTTAATTTTTAAACATAATACTTTTACTCTAAACTTTACATTTGGGTAAATATCAAGTCTTTTGTAGGTACTTGGTTACATTTAACACGATACTTCGCGATGGCCGACATTATTATGGTGAATCTATCTACACATTCCAGCCGTGTCAGCGGTTTCTGACACACAGCGGAACTATACAGTGTAAGAACGGAATGTATGCTACTGTTAATAGGGAGTTGTCTCACCCTGTTGTGGTACAAAGAAGGAACTGTCAAGCCACACCTGTAAGGTTTACTAACATTATCACTAATCGTACCCTGTTTTGTACAATATAATCACTACTTTACATTGATAGGTGGTTGTACTCTGTCACCTCAGTAATACCATAAATGTGCTATTAAGTTACTATTAAGCTTTTTTATTAAACTGTTCTATATTTACACTAACTTATAGAATGCAATCAAGCAGTGACGAAATAATACTTCGCAATGCTGATGTTTTTCAATTGCTGGCTTTCTATTTTTTCATCTTTGATATTTGCTTCAAGTTTTTACTGGTACTGCATTTTTTTGCATTTTTAGCTTTTCGTTATGAATGAATTCTATCATAATCAATAATACAATCATATATTTGCTCTACCTAGTTAGTTTTTGCTACTAAACATCAATCGCTGTTTATAGGTGTGAGAGTTTTTTGTTGTTTATCGATCTACAAGTGATAGTAAAAAAAAATATATATATGGAGAATTTTTGATAAATCAAAGTAGAGTATTTCGAAAAGTTATTTAGAAAATGTAACAGAGCTTTCTAGGTATAAACATTTAACCTATGAAAGAGGAATGACGGATTGTGGTTGGGTTTATAGATCACTTTGTGAATAAGTATTGTACATAAATTATTATTCCCCATCTCATGCATTTTGCTTGTTGTAAGTCAAACAGAGTTTTATTCAGGCAGACCATTTCAAAGTTTACAATCTGCTTAGCATCAGTTTGACTGAAGTGTGTTGGTAAGTCTTTAGTTCAGAATAGCCCAAGTTCCTGCTGCTAAACTACCAGATTATATATGCTACAACCTGTAGATTATTTTCTACTCAAGTTGTTACCTGTGAAACACTTCAAACCAATTCGTTTTTAGAAAGTTTTGGAAATGGTGTTCATCCTGTTGAAAACTAAAATGTATTATGTTTCGTTGAAACTGTTAGAGATATAGCGAAACTTGGAGTAAAACACCAAGTTTTGCTATATCTCTGCAGCCTGTTGATCTAGTGTTATCGACTACATAAGTAAAGAAAGAATTTCATTTGCCACAACATCAAAAATTGCAACTTGCCCTTGAACTGCCGATGTTGCAGGATTGCCATCTGCTTGTCTTAACACACGTTTTCTAAGTTTGGTAAAACAAAATATTGCAGCAGCAGAGAACATCAGGAAATCAAAGTAAAGATTTTGGTTTGATGTGTGATGTAGTCTAGACTGATTGAAAATTTTCACGAGGATTTTGCTTTCATGCTCAGATTCAAATAATACTCAACTTGACCATACGTTTGGAAACACAGTTGGTGTTTTTTACCAGGTTTCCATATCATGAAAAATTGACAATACTGCCGAAGATAAATGGATATTCCTGTTAAAAAAAAACCATTGGTGCTTTAGGGTGAGAATCAAGGAACACTAGAACCAATGGATGATTTTATAAACAATTGTAGTGGACTTTAGCAGGTTGTGTGGTGAGCTCAATATTTGTCTCTATGAATGGTGGTCACATCTGAAGGTTTTTTTCCGTAGGAATGATCACAGTTGGTATATGCCAAAATAACTTTAGCTGAGCTGGTCTTGCCTCCAGTGAATGACCAAGCTTAGTTTGTGAAAGTACAAGAATATGAAAAAATGGTATACTGTTTGTACCAGGTACATATATTTGTGTTGGTATATTACACTTTTTATGTTTACAACCATGTTGCATTCTTGTCTTTTTTTCTATACAGAAAGTATTGGCAATAAACATTCAGTATAGATTTGGTATTTATAGACTTTTAATTTAGACTATTTGACTTCTGTTGTCAGTTATTTAGGTTTATCTATTACACGTGTGAAGTAATTGGGCTGGTTATAGATAACACATAAAATATACAAAGTTTTGGTTATTATTGGAGACTCGGTGAAACTGATAGCTTTTTGATTTGTGGTAACAAGATGCCTATCCAATCTTGAAGTTGGGGGCTGGTAATGTAGAAAACTGATGAGAAACTGACCAGAAAGAGATATCAGATTGTGTTTGATTGGCAACCGGTAGGGAACAATGACTATTAAAAGTGTGTTCACAGCGAGTAGTTGTTACAGATTTATTGGTGCCCTTTTGTCAGCAAAAAATTCACTTAACTGCTGTTGCTACCAATCTATAACATATTTATTAGAAAATTTGACCTTAATTACCAATAGCTATGGTTGTTGTGTGATGAAAGTAATTAAAGAGTTGACATCTGCTAAATAATTGTTTTTCTACATGAGCATTCGATTCGGTTTCAACAGGTGTTTATATTGATTCTCTATTAACTTTTGTTAGTCGCAATGTTGATGATGCCAATACCTGGCAGCTTGTTAACAGAGAGTTTCTTTCTGTTCAACCTCTCAAGATTTTTGATTCTCTGTTTGGTGAATCCAATTCGATATCTGATGACAAAACATGAACCCCCTGCGTAATAATGTTGCTAGTTGCTTCCATTAAGAAGAGTTTATCACACCCTTTCCTCCAGTTGTAACATATTGTCATCAAAGTTGACTTAGGGCAAAGTACTACTGTAACAGATAATGGTATTAGCAACCACAGAATGCTATTAAGCTCAAGTATTCTGCCTCTCTCTAGAGGGATACCACCGTATCAGTCAGCACCACCTGTATGGTAGACTTTAACAACTAGTGGCAACCAGTGGCTCAGATATATTAGCCAGTGTAATTCGGTGATAATGCATGTAGTTATCACAGTACAACTCTAGGATGGCTTTCCTCTAGAGTAAAAGCATAACCAATGCCTGGCAGAGAGTATATATAACATAACACCCTGAATATATGGAGAGTTCAGACTTTTATTGGCTACACCAGACGAAATGATTGGCATAGATAATAATGTTGTCTATGGAATGTACAAAAAGTGATGCTAGCAGATGGTATCATGTGAATAAATAAACAACAAATAACAGTAAGGTACATAAGATTGAATATAAGAGATGCCTAGTGGTAAGTAGGCAGAGTTAGTACAGCCCCTACAAACATCACTGGGTTGAAGTCTCTAGGGCTTCCATGGGGCAGAACCCAAAGGCTTTGAGGGTGGAAGGTTGACTCACCTCATCTGTGTCTCTTTGGGTCGCTAAGGCTAGACTTTAGGTTTTTAGCTATAATAACCTTTCACCTAAATGTCCGATCCTGGGTCAGCTACCTCAAATTGGTACAGATTTGCATTAATCTCTCCTGGACCTGCATGAGTCATGACTGACTCTGCCTTGCTATGCAATATTGGCACCTCGTATGGTGGTTGATTAACAGCAAGCAGACTACAACCAGTGGCTGGTTGCTACTGAGAGAAAGCATCTCTGCATAGCAGTGGACATGGCACACTTTTCTACGCCAATTGTATGACAAAATCTGTTGCACTATGTAAACCTGTTTACTACATGTACACTCTAGAATGGATCATAGCTAATGTATAATGTAGTTATGTAAATTATTTTGTAGGTGTTGAATCGTACTGCCATTAACAGTTCATCACGGTATTTGTCAAAATCATCAAAGTTGCAGAATGTTTTATTAATGAGTGACAGAATAAACAGTCAGTGTGCCAGAAAGATATGCCAAATAAAAACCTAAAATGCTAAAACCCTGATTTAATTATGTTGGTACAGCCAAGGTTGACTAACATCCAACTATGAGCTGAGGGATTGTTCATGATTTGTTACTAACACATCGTACATGGTGAAACTCAGTAATATTTCTAACGCTTTTACATAAGCTTTGAGGAAAACTAGACATTTCCCCAAAAACAAGCTCTGTTGGCTGCAAACAAGTGATGCTAAACTGTTAAATACAGCTTGAAACTTATCAGTTAACCTCTGCCTGAGCACACACAACCTTATTGTGAGAGTATCGATGTCTGTATTTCACAAAGCTTATAATATATCAGTTGTTAATAGACAAAAAAGGTTTAGCAGAAGGAGATGCAGAAGCTGACAGTAGTGGCACAAACAGCGTTACAGTTTTTTTTTGAAAAATCTTTGCTCAGTTTACCCATGCCAAACTAAAATCAAAGAGTATCAACTGAAACAGCAAAAGAACTGATTGCAGTTGCTTCGCATCTGGATGATATTTGACATACACTCGGTTGCTGTCAAAGCAATCTGGCAGAACTAAACTGCATTGTATAAGTAGTTTACAACAGCCTCCATTGATCTAGCCTGAACATCGGGAGAGGGAAATATCTTTGAAAAGCTGGCAAATATTTTACCAAAAGCAGTATTTGTGAAAACTCTTGCTACGATTTATGAAATGTTGAAGAAACTTGCTTCACCCAGTCAAACACTGCAACAGGTAAAGCTCAATATTGTATTGTAACCTCACAATGAAACTCGTCTACAGAGCAACCTTTCTTCTCACTGAAAGTCGCTTGTGGAAAATACTTCCAAAGTGTGCAGGAAGAAAAACATACATATTGATGTAAAGGGAACAACTCTATTCAACAAGCTTCTTCAGGCCGCCATCAAAAACTTGGATTCTCAACGAAGAGCCATTGCCTTGTCAAGAAACAGGAACATTGACAAAGCAACTTATGATGAGCTGATTGCTGATCTAAGTCGGTCAGTCATGTGAGTCTGTCAAAAAGTGGACAAACAAAGATCGCAAATCGATCACATTTTGAGATGAATCCATTAGAAGACTCTCAAAGCGTTGTTGATTGGGAGATGAAGGGCTGGTGCGGTCCTACAGGAAGTTTACATGTAGTGGAACTAACAAATGTTTGGAGCCGTTCATGAAGTTAAACTTACCAGTAAACACTATGCTTTTCAGCAGTGCCGAATGACAATTGGAATTATCTGCAATGAACAGCAGTAGTAATATATGAGCAGATCTCCCTACCAAGTGTTTTTTTGTGGATTACACCTAGGGGTGAAAGCAATGGGTTACGGCGTTGGATGGATTCGCCGAGTTAATATTGTATTTCATTTGAGGGGCATTTGAGTGGCATTTAAGTGGCATGTGAGTTTTGATTATTTTTTTACTTAATTTGAACTTATATGTCATATAGAGTTTATATTGTATTTCATTTGAGGGGTATTTGAGTGGCATTTGAGTGGTATTTAAGTGGCATTTGAGTTTTGATTATTTTTTTACTTGATTTGAACTTATATGACATATAGATTTTGAATGTATGGCATTCAAGTTTTGATAATTTTTTTACATAATTATATATATATATACTTGAGAGATAGAGGAGAGAGAGGGAGGAGAGAGGGAGAGAGAGAGGAGAGAGAGATTTTTTAGTTTTCTATACATTCATGTATATATGGTTAATTATGGACGTATTTATGGATATATTTATATCTACATAGAGAGAGGAGATATATCTACATTGAATAAATATATTGATCAAAAATGAAAATTATATGATTATATACCTGATTACATAATAAGTAGGGAAAATCTTCCTATATAATATAGCTAGAGTCAGTAAATACTAAGTTATACAAAGCAATACAACTTGTAATGACATTCAATGCATTCATACATACATACATATGGTATCTTGAGAGAGAGAAAGAGAGAGAGGAGAGAGATCTTTTAGTTTTCTAGCAATTAATGTATATATGGTCAATTATGTACATATTTATGGGTAAATTTATATCTACATAGAGAGAGAAGAGAGGAGATATATCTAAATTGAATAAATACATTGATTAAAAATGAATCATTATATGATTATATACATTTATTACATAATAAGTAAGGAAAATCTCCCCACATAATATAGCTAGAGTCAGTAGATACTACGTAATACAAAGCACTACAACTTGTAATAAATACAAAGTAATAACAGTTAATGCATAGTTTGTTCCTTTACAATGTTGTCTTTGATGTAGTGATGTTATATCTTAGGAAGGAAGACTTCTGTTCTATGTGCTTTTAATTTCGTAATGAACTAAAATAAAAAAATTATGTATTAGTATAGAATGATTAAGCAAAAATGTAAAACAATTACATGAATTTGAATTATAGTTCTAGTTACATTGGATAGTTTACATTATTAGAAAAGGGGAATAACTCACCAAGTTACATTGTTCAACTTGTTCTTTCTTGAGCATTATTTTCACCAAGTGCTTTTGATTCTCTTTCATCTATCTAAAACAAAACAAAAAATACTTGCTTTATAAATATGTTGTAAAAAAATACACTAATTACACCAAAAAAGTGCTTTTTTTTACCTGAAAAAAATGTATATGTTCAACATTTTGTTGTAAAAACTACGTTAATTACACCCAAAAAGTCCTTTTCTTTACCATGAAAATGTATATATTCAGCATTTTGTTGTAAAAAATACACTAATTACATCAAAAAAGTCCTTTTTTCACCTAGAAAGTGTATATATTCAGCATTTTGTTTAATTTATGGTAAAAATTAGTAAAACTCACCTATAGTGATATGATTGCCTTGAGTTATAGATTAGCTTTTTGAACTCTTGTTCTGGACAGTTTTTTTCAGCATCATCGAAATATAATATAAGTAATTTTTAGAGTCTTCATTGGTTTGGTATCATCTAAGTAGGTGATAGATCTTGAAAGAAATTCTTGCTGTGTTGGAGAAGTGTGCTGTCTTCAGAATCCATGTAGTTTGAGTCTTCATTGATTTGGTATCATCTAAGTAAGTCGTAGATCTTGAAAGGAATTCTTGCTGTGTTGGAGAAGTAGACTGTCTTCAAAATTCATGTAGTTTGAGTCTTCATTGGTTTGGTATCATTTAAGTAGGTGGTAGATCTTGAAATGAATTTTTGCTGTGTTGGAGAAGTATGCTGTCTTCAAAATTCATGTAGTTTGAGTCTTCATTGGTTTGGTATCATCTAAGTAGGTGGTAGAGCTTGAAAGGAATTCTTTCTGTGTTGGAGAAGTATGCTGTCTTCAAAATTCATGTAGTTTGAGTCTTCATTGGTTTGGTATCATCTAAGTAGTTGGTAGATCTTGAAATGAATTCTTGCTGTGTTGGAGAAGTGCGCTGTCTTCGAAATCGATGTAGTTTGAGTCTTCATTGATTTGGTATCATCTAAGTAGGTGGTAGATCTTGAAAGAAATTCTTGCTGTGTTGGAGAAGTCGACTGTCTTCAAAATTCATGTAGTTTGAGTCTTCATTGGTTTGGTATCATCTAAGTAGGTGGTAGATCATGAAATGAATTCTTGCTGTGTTGGAGAAGTGCGCTGTCTTCAAAATCGATGTAGTTTGAGTCTTCATTGATTTGGTATCATCTAAGTAAGTCGTAGATCTTGAAAGGAATTCTTGCTGTGTTGGAGAAGTAGACTGTCTTCAAAATTCATGTAGTTTGAGTCTTCATTGGTTTGGTATCATTTAAGTAGGTGATAGATCTTGAAATGAATTTTTGCTGTGTTGGAGAAGTATGCTGTCTTCAAAATTCATGTACTTTGAGTCTTCATTGGTTTGGTATCATCTAAGTAGGTGGTAGAGCTTGAAAGGAATTCTTTCTGTGTTGGAGAAGTATGCTGTCTTCAAAATTCATGTAGTTTGAGTCTTCATTGGTTTGGTATCATCTAAGTAGGTGGTAGATCTTGAAATGAATTCTTGCTGTGTTGGAGAAGTGCGCTGTCTTCAAAATCGATGTAGTTTGAGTCTTCATTGATTTGGTATCATCTAATTAAGTCGTAGATCTTGAAAGGAATTCTTGCTGTGTTGGAGAAGTATACTGTCTTCAAAATTCATGTAGTTTGAGTCTTCATTGGTTTGGTATCATTTAAGTAGGTGGTAGATCTTGAAATAAATTTTTGCTGTGTTGGAGAAGTATGCTGTCTTCAAAATTCATGTAGTTTGAGTCTTCATTGGTTTGGTATCATCTAAGTAGGTGGTAGATCTTGAAAGGAGTTCTTGCTGTGTTGGAGAAGTCGACTGTCTTCAAAATTCATGTAGTTTGAGTCTTCATTGGTTTGGTATCATCTAAGTAGGTGGTAGAACTTGAAATGAATTCTTGCTGTGTTGGAGAAGTGCGCTGTCTTCAAAATTGATGTAGTTTGAGTCTTCATTGGTTTGGTATCATCTAAGTAGGTGGTAGATCTTGAAAGAAATTCTTGCTGTGTTGGAGAAGTCGACTGTCTTCAAAATTCATGTAGTTTGAGTCTCCATTGGTTTGGTATCATCTAAGTAGGTGGTAGATCTTGGAAGGAGTTCTTGCTGTGTTGGAGAAGTCGACTGTCTTCAAAATTCATGTAGTTTGAGTCTTCATTGGTTTGGTATCATCTAAGTAGGTGGTAGATCTTGAAATGAATTCTTGCTGTGTTGGAGAAGTGCGCTGTCTTCAAAATTGATGTAGTTTGAGTCTTCATTGGTTTGGTATCATCTAAGTAGGTAGTAGATCTTGAAAGAAATTCTTGCTGTGTTGGAGAAGTGTGCTGTCTTCATATTCATTGGCTTGGTATCATCCAAGTAGGTGGTAGATCTTGAAATGAATTCTTGCGGTGTTGGGGAAGTATGCTGTCTTCAAAATCTATGTAGTTTGAGTCTTCATTGGTTTGGTATCATCTAAGTAGGTGGTAGATCTTGAAAGAAATTCTTGCTGTGTTGGAGAAGTGTGCTGTCTTGAAAATTGATGTAGTTTGAGTCTTCATTGGTTTGGCATCATCTAAGTAGGTGGATCTTGAAACTAATTCTTGCTGTGTCACATAAGTAGGAGAGAAAGTCATGTTGTTTTACATCTATCGTTGGTGTTGGTAGATCTTGACCACATGTTTATAGTCTTTGCTACTGCTGCATTTCGTCTCAAACAAGAGTCAAAAGTAGACATCATAACTACAAAATACAAAAAATTGATTGTTACAATTGATTCATTTATTTTCATTGGCTTTATCTACATAGAGTAGCGAAGAAAAAGTTTGTGTGAGTATAAAACTATCTAGTAGAGATAAATTTATATCTAGGTTCAACTAGCATTGAATGATTATTATTATTTTGTTAATAATAAATAAGTACAGTCGGCTACTTTACTAGAGCTTGGACAAACACTTATTTTAAAAATGAATAATTAGAGCTTTCTACTAGTGTTAAATAATTATTGATAATAATTTACCTTATCACCACTTAGAGCCAGATGATTTAATTAACTAAAGACAAATAATTATTTTAGCATTTCTTACCTTGATGCTGGATGTTCTCCTAGTAGCTGTAGTAGATGATGGTTCTCCGCTTGCTGTTGAAGAACTGGATGCTTTCTGTGTGAAAACAGTGGCTCTTAAATAGCTAAAGTTGCACTGATTAAACCCTATGAATCAGCATTTTTTCCAATGCTTTCGCGGGAATAAATAGTTTATTTTCAGGCGAATAGAAACAGTTGCTTTCGCGGGAATAAATAGTTTATTTTCACGCGAATAGAAACAGTTGCTTTCGCGGGAATAAATAGTTTATTTTCACGCGAATAGAAACTGTTGCTTTCGCGGGAATAAATAGTTTATTTTCACGCGAATAGAAACAGTTGCTTTCGCTGGAATAAATAGTTTATTTTCAGGCGAATAGAAACAGTTGCTTTCGCGGGAATAAATAGTTTATTTTCACGCGAATAGAAGCAGTTGCTTTCGCGGGAATAAATAGTTTATTTTCACGCGAATAGAAACTGTTGCTTTCGCGGGAATAAATAATTTATTTTCACGCGAATAGAAACAGTTGCTTTCGCGGGAATAAATAGTTTATTTTCACGCGAATAGAAACTGTTGCTTTTGCGGGAATAAATAGTTTATTTTCACGCGAATAGAAACTGTTGCTTTCGCGGGAATAAATAGTTTATTTTCACGCGAATAGAAACAGTTGCTTTTGCGGGAATAAATAGTTTATTTTCACGCGAATAGAAACAGTTGCTTTCGCGGGAATAAATAGTTTATTTTCACGCGAATAGAAACTGTTGCTTTCGCGGGAATAAATAGTTTATTTTCACGCGAATAGAAACTGTTGCTTTCGCGGGAATAAATAGTTTATTTTCACGCGAATAGAAACCGTTGCTTTTGCGGGAATAAATAATTTATTTTCACGCGAATAGAAACAGTTGCTTTCGCGGGAATAAACAGTTTTTATTCCCGCGAAAGCATTGGAAAAAATGCTGATTCATAGGGTTTAATCAGTGCAACTTTAGCTATTTAAGAGCCACTGTTTTCACTTAGAAAGCATCCAGTTCTTCAACAGCAAGCGGTGAAGCATCATCTACTACAGCTACTAGGAGAGCATCAAGGTAAGAAACGCTAAAATAATTATTTGTCTTTAGTTAATTAAATCATCTGGCTCTAAGTGGTGATAAGGTGAAAAATAATCAATAATCATTTAACACTAGTAGAAAGCTCTAATTATTTATTTTTAAAATAAATATTAAAAACTTGTGAAAATGAACTGGTAACATTACGTCGACTGAAATAATGCCTAAAACGTCTCGCATAAATTTTGGTCTGACCAAAAACGGACTGAAAACCTTTACCTTTAGAGCGAGTACAAAATTATCATAACTTGCTATAGCGAATATTCTAAAAAATATTTGTTTTTTTCCGTTGCTAACTTAACGTAAATATTTGTAACGGATGTCACATGATCTCAATCGGTTATCACTTAGTTACTCGTAAACATTTGATACTCGCTTGATTTTTTGGTTGATAACAGCAATATCCCAATTTGGTTTATCGTAAATATTTCAAAAACGGATATCGCGTGATTTCTGTTACTATTTTCTACCGAATTGCTTAGTTACTCGTAAACATTTGAAAATCGCTTGATTTTTTCGTTGATAAAACATGTCGCAAGTATGTATTAACAAATATTACCGTGATTTCAATCAGTTTTCCTTACTAGATTACTTAGTTACTCATCAGCATTTCATAATTGCTTTCATTAATAGTCGTTGCAAAGCAATGTTGTATTTAAAAAATATTACTACGATTCCAATCAATTTGGTTTTAATTATTTATATTTAAAATAATCGAACCTCAGCTAGAATTCACTCCTAGGTAATTTATCTTTACTAGATAATTTTATGCTAATAGTATCTAAGTTATTTCTTTGTAAGATTGCAGACTTTGACATTAACAAAATTGTGTGTTTGTCCGAGCACTAGTAAAGTAACTAACTCTAATTATTTATTATTAACAAAATAATAAGTAATTAATATTTAATGCTAGTTGAACCTAGATATTAATTTATCTCTACTAGATAGTTTCATACTCACACAAACTGTTTCTTCGCTACTTTATGTATATGAAGATAAAACCAATGAAAATAAATGAAACAATTGTAACAATCAATTTTTTTGTATTTTGTAGACACAATGCCTACTTTGGACTCTTGTTTGAGACAAAACGCAGTAGCAGCAAAGACTATAAAACATCTGGATAACATCCAATTGAAGTAACTGCAGATAACTAAAGGAAAAACATGTGCTACAGCATACAGAGTGAACAAGGTGTGTGTAGATTATTACTCAGTCTCATTACACTACTATTACTAAGAATTATTATAGTTGTTGGATAAAGGATTGAGTATAACAAAGTAACAAAGTCATGTTTGAGCTAATAAGTTGTTGCTAAGATGTTTGAATTAACAACTAGGTAGCTAAAATAAGTTTTTCATGAGGATCTCCTGACAGTTGTGATTCCTTGAGTGGTGAGCAGACTTTTAAATCTACTGTAATTATCTTTTGTTGATCTTATTGAGTCTTTATCAGTTAGTACATCTTGCAACAAATTCTTTGATAGCTTAGCGCTAAGCCATCTTCCCTTGAGTTTTATCCTGTCAGTATCCAGATCGTATTTTCCAGAATCTCTCAATTGATACAATATTTTTACACCTAACGCTTGATCGTCTTTACTAGCTGTCATGTCGGATACTTTCTTTTTAAACTCTTCTAATTGTTGCATCATTCTCTCCGAATCTCTATTGCTATCATCGTCAATTGTGTTTCTATCAAACGATGATGGTGAGAGCTTTGGTGTTTTAGCAGAGCTCCAGCTCTTTGGTTGCTTGTACTCTCCCCTAATCTTTCCAACATCACTCCGATAGGTTTTTGTGCTTTGAACATTTTCATTTGTCTTTTTGCGCTCAAGCAACTCGTTTTTGATTTCCATTACTATTTCATTCGTTTCAACCAAAATATTCTGGATTTTCTCGATATCTCTCACCATTTTGTCTTTTGTCGGGTTGTCATACAATGATGACGCAAACTTGTCTTGGTTGGTTGATTTAGCCCCACTGTTCTTTTCCATCAAACTATGATACTCCTCTTCTGGTATAACAAAATAACGTTCACCATATTTTAAAGGAGGAAGATTCATTTTGTATTGATATTAAAACCTGTGCAATCAGGATGATTATAGGCTCTAAAAAAAGCTACCTCTCCCAATCTGCATTAAAATTTGTTGTTTGTCAGCAATCAGTGTTTGTACCTCCTTGAAGCGCTACTACCTAATAAACTGAGATGTGTACTGATTAGTTTTTTGTAGCTCTTTTTTGAAGCCTCCTCTCTCCTCTACCAAATACTCCTCTCTCCTCTCTTGCAGTTATTTCCCAAATACTGTAAATTTTAACCATCTAGAGGACTAATTTGGTGATTTTCCAACATATTTTATAGCATTCAATATAATTATTATGTCATAGATGTATATTATTCAATCTAGATATAAATATATCCGTAAATATGTACATAATTAGCCATATATACATGGTTGTATAAAAAACTAAAAAATCTCTCTCTCTCTCTCCTCTCTTCTCTCTCCTCTGTACATAGCTATAAAATGTTAATATGGACATGAATTTGGACATGCACATGTACATAAGTATGAACATAGGTATGTACATAAATGGACATGAATATGGACATGTACATAAATGGACATGAATATGGACATGAATATGGACATGAATATGGACATGAATATGGACATGAATATGGACATGAATATGGACATGAATATGGACATGTACCTATTCA
Organism: Cryptosula pallasiana; assembly: GCA_945261195.1. Taxonomy (NCBI): domain Eukaryota; kingdom Metazoa; phylum Bryozoa; class Gymnolaemata; order Cheilostomatida; family Cryptosulidae; genus Cryptosula; species Cryptosula pallasiana. The sequence goes on along the minus strand of OX183132.1, from coordinate 46,103,285 downwards.
TGTCCATTTATGCACATGTACATGAATATGGATATGTGCGTATTTACTAACTCTAGCTATATTATATAGGAAGATTTTCCCTACTTATTATGTAATAAATGTATATAATCATACAATGATTCATTTTTGATCAATATATTTATTCAATTTAGATATATCTCCTCTCTCTCTATGTAGATATAAATATACCCATAAATATGTACATAATTAACCATATATATATATATAGGAATGTATAGAAAACTAAAGAATCTCCCTCTCCTCTCTCTCTCCCTCTCTCCTCTCTCTCCCTCTCTCCTCTATCTCTTTCTTTCTCTCAAGATACCATATGTATGTATGTATGTATTTATTGATTGTCGTTACAGGTTGTAGTGCTTTGTATTACTTAGTATTTACTGACTCTAGCTATATTATATAAGAAGATTTTCCCTACTTATTATGTAATCAATGTATATAATCTTATAATGTTTCATTTTTGATCAATATATTTATTCAATGTAGATAAAACTCCTCTCTCCTCTCTCCTCTCTCTCTTCTCTCTCCTCTCTCTCAAGATGCCATATGAGTTCGAATTATGTAAAAAATTATCAAAACTTGAATGCCATACTTTCAAAATCTATATGCCATATAAGTTCAAATTAAGTAAAAAAAGAATCAAAACTCAAATGCCACTTAAATGCCACTCAAATGCCCCTCAAATGCCCCTCAAATAAAATACAATATAAACTCGGCGAATCCATCCAACGCCGTAACCCATTGCATAACCCCCAAGATCTAATCCACAAAAAAACACTTGGTAGGGAGATCTGCTCATATATTACTACTAACAGCATTCTGACTCTGATACAGCCAGTCCCAGCTCAGAGATATTGTAAGCTTTAGTTTTCGCTTATGCATCAGGCCCTCCACTGCAAGTTTTTAATGCTACTGGTTAGGTTAGTTCTTGGCTAAGAGCAGGCCACCACCTGGAGCAACCGACAAAAGAGTTTCAGTCAAAAATGATGATTAGATAATGACTCTAAGCTGAACCATTTTCAGGCACATTGGCGACTTAACTCGTGATACAACATAATCAGTTCTGTTACCGATTTGCTACATTTATACTGCAGAACTTTTGATATATCTTTTTTATGATACTTCACGTCAAATCTTAAGCAATACTTGTTTCTAAAGATTGTCTCGCAGTTAACGTATATGCATTAATAATGGACACAATTCGAAGAAAATTATTTAGCAAAGACTGGTAGACTCGTACATGTACAAGACTCCGAGTAACTTGAATGATTTCTAGACTTCTGAAAAATCTATGATCTTTGATGTAACTTTACCTGTCTAACTACAGTCAACCGTCTTTTTCAAAATCTGTTAAGTTGCAGTCATAGTTCAAGCTGTCACTGCATAAAAGATATACAGTTTCAAATGGTGAGTGTAGTATACAGCATACTTATTTGTTTCAAGTATTTGAATCTTAATTAAAGTGTTTAAAAATATGTCAAAGTGCAATGTTTATATCAACTCAGGGCTGTTTTTTGCAGGTTTTCTTGGCGGGGGATTAGGTCAAGGCTCCACTCTGGACTTACTGTGGGACTAAATTGTGAAGAGGGTCAATAGATTTTGCTAGAAAAATGCTTTAATGAACAGAAATAAGTCATGTGTTACTTTTGTTTGCTGACAGAAAAATTATTACATAAACAGAAACTGGGAACATAGTGTTGGACATCGATCTCTAATAGCAGAATTCTTGTGAAATTTTATCTTATCCCTGCCATCCTCATTGCTTCCGTCGCTTTCATTTTCAATGAAGGTAAACTCTTTTGCTACCATTTACGTAGTTCCTTAACATTTCATTAAGTAATCAATATTAGTCATACGCACCGTTATATGTAAACTTCCTCTTTTACTTAACTTACTAGAGACAATCCCATTAATAAGTTTGTCATTGTTGTATTATTAAACCAGCAAGAGGAGAGGCAAAAATAAAGCAATGCACGAACAAACCATGCATCTATCTGCTTCTTTAGCTGGGCCTTCTTGGATAATTATATTAACAACTTCAATAGGGTACTCGAGTCAGACTGATGACACCACGGATGAGGAATGAACAATCTATTAGAGGCAATCTATTCCGCAAAATCAAAAGTATGCCTTACAATCCACCAGACTTCTGTTACATGAAAGCAAGGTTTGTCCCTTTTATATGAGAGCAAAACAAACCCTTATCCTCTCATTAGGGATGAGCCAATCACACACAATATAGCAAGATATACACCATTACAATAGGATAAAACGTTATAAGGTAAATAATACCAGCCAATCACCTAATACACGCATGGTTAAATGTCTCTAAGGTGTTCCCTAGCCCCAAGGCAGAGGGATAGTTTGTACTTATTATACACAGGCTAGATTCACTTCTCTTATGCATACATGTGGGTAATTCATCTTCTGATCCTATGGCTTCCATGTCTTGGAGCTAACACTGTCTGGACAGAAGCCTGGAATACACCCTGTTTATCATATAAGATACTGAGCCAGTATAGCAAGTTATAAGGGCCGGTATAGCAAGTTATACGGGCCGGTATAGCAAGTTATACGGGCCGGTGTACCAAGTTATACAGGCCGGTATAGCAAATTATACGGGCCGGTATAGCAAGTTATACGGGCCGGTATAGCAAGTTATACGGGCCGGTATAGCAAATTATACGGGCCGGTATAGCAAGTTATACGGGCCGGTATAGCAAATTATACGGGCCGGTATAGCAAGTTATACGGGCCGGTATAGCAAGTTATACGGTCCGGTACAGCAAGTTATACGGTCCGGTATAGCAAGTTATACGGGCCGGAATAGCAAGTTATACGGGCCGGTATAGCAAGTTATACGGGCCGGTATAGATCAAAGAAGTTATAATGAAGGCATCTCAGGTCTGACACAAGGCTATCTCTGTGATACCTTACCAATGAGAATAACAGAGCAAGACAGGGGTGGAACAAGAAGGGGTTTGTGCAAAATTTTACTACTAAAGTCTTTCATATTGTTTATTTTCCAGTCACCTGCCTGTGGTTGTTTCCACATTACTTATAGACATTTGTAGACACATGAGGAGAGGTAAAAGTCCATTTTTTATTCATTCATTGTTATATAAAAAGTTTTTCCCGCATGTTTTGCTAAAACACAAATGCCAGGTAATCAATGGTACAAAATTCATGGGAAGTTTAATGCAGTAGTGTGAAAACAGCCTTGATTTATTAAGTCAATGCAGAGCTAGATCTAACCTCCACCAAACTAATTTAAGAGAAAATAGATGGCAAGGATTGTCAAGAGAAGTATATGTATGTGAGTTTTATATATTTACTGTAAGATATTCATTTCTGGTTAATTGAGCTGGTTAGTATTTGTTCAAGTTTGCAGTTAGACTCTGACAACTTTCGTTTTGTAATGCTTTATGGAACAAAACCATAATGAAAGTCAGGTCTCTGTGTACAATTTCTCTCTAGCAAAGTTATTGAAAACAGTTTGATGCAAGCAATGCAAGTACTTTGAAAACTCAATCATTCCTCATTCTTGTAAGTCCAGAAAAACTCGAGCTCAGTTGAAAAAAGAGTCAAACAACTGTTTTCTACTCACTATGTATATCAGCAAAACATCGCAGAAGCTTTCAGAAATCAATCTCTTTGTCATTTATGTAGAACGGTAGCAAATCTATATAAGTTACCACTATTACATCATACTACTGCATTGCCCAAGCTTACAATTTTTCACTTATGACTTGGACAATCCTACTAAATTAGATGCAAATACAAAATTTATGTATACAAGTAAATTTGGAAAGGAACCTCTAAAATAATTTCCAAGTTTTGGGGGGCTTTATATCCATTTTGGGAGTTCCATAAGTGGGAGTATTAGAGTACACCTCCTACAGTTCTGTACATGAAGTTTGTATTTAACTAAGTCAGACGTAAGGCTATCAGCTACTTTGTGGTGGTACAACATTATCAATGTAAAACAGACTCAAGCACATTATTAGTTTTTGTTTTCTGGCGAGAAAAACTTACAAGGTATAACAGTTTGATGTGGCAGCCATATATAAAACACTTGACCAAGCTTGCTGAGGTGAAAGATTTAGTCCGCAGTCTCCGCCAAGACTTCCTAGTGACCAGCATATAATGAAGATCTTCTAGAGATGCTTATTGGCAAAAGGCTACATTAAATTTACACTTGGCAGCAACAGTTGGTGAAGCACAAAGTAGTTTCAGAATTTTTCTGCAAATTGTTCCTAAGCGAGACAAAAAACTGTTGAATTTGTTTGCCTTGATTGACTGATATCTTAAATGAGACACAAAGACTTCATTGAAAAGAAGGCGCACAGGTAAGTTAAGAGACCTTGATATTGTAACTGTTCAGAAAATATCACTTACTGATTGATGCTAGTAGTAATATAGGAGCATATCTCTGTCCTTAGACTCCTTGACGGCAATCTGCTTCTATATTACAAATGATGTTACTTGTATTAAAACAAAATGTTACTCAGGGTTTTCCGTGTGCCCAGACACCCTAATTCCTGAATGCAATGCCTAGGAAATAATGTCACAGTATATGGATGACACAGATTGTTATGAATGGGAATACAAAACAGGTTTTTACAATTAAATATAATTTAAGCCTGGTTCCCATAGGCTTTAGACAATAGCAAACAAGTTGCAGATAGTTTAAGATAACAGATCTTAGATGATTTGAGCCAGTCTTTAACAGTCTCGGACTTTTGGTTCCCATGAAAAAGTTTCTTAGGATATCTTAAGATAAGTTGTCCTAAGACAGTTTAGGACTATCTGAGGCATGTGGTTCACATTCACATACAGTCTTAGACTATCTTAGACAATCATCCGAGGCAGCCAATCAAATTGCAACTTTTGTGAATTTTAAAAATTACTTATAGAACATTTGTTTCATGATATAAGCATTATCAAAACCTGCCCCAAGCGCCGGGAAGGCTCAGTAATTAGCACTGCACCTATCGTTAACTTATTTTTAAACATATATTATCAAACACGATTGTACACAACACTATGGCAGATATACTACACCAGCTCGTATCAATATCCGTATGAATATTATGCTGATGTAGAAGGAAGGTCCCGTCAAAAGGTGAGAATGAATAAATTAGTGTGGTTATTTATACCTGATTTGTTTAGACTGGACAAAAATCATAAACATGATGCTCGGGAAATATTCAAGTGAAAAAGTTTATGAGGGAAAAGTTTAGTCCAAAGTAAGTTTTTACTGACAAGATTTTTACCATTGACAAAATGGAAGTATAGCATGACAAAGTACGATTTATAGGCTATGGTTAAAGAATGTAGCAATCGTAATGTAGCCAAAATAAACCAAACATGACACTGAAAGCAAAACAGAATGGCCGGATGTAAGTTGGCGTAACTGATAAGAATAAGTTTTCTATTGCAAATATTGCAGCAAGCCTCTAGCAAAATAAAATTTCAAGAATATTATAGCCTAAAGAAAGAAGTGATGACTTTGAATATGTAGTTTTTATAGAACTTGATTTAGTAGTACCAAAGTTTTGAGCGAACATGGCAAAACGGACTTAAATTTATATATTAGACTACACTTTAGTACTAAGTGAGTAGTAGAACTGTCAAACCCCTAAAGCTCTACAGACACTCACCTACAAGCCAATATTAGATTAACATTACTACCTCCCCCACATGAGTAACCTTACTTCACAAAGTTCCTCTTGATGAAGTCTAAGTTATACGTCGCATTTTAAATGGAGGGGATTTATATTGGGTAACACAGATCACCTCGTGAGGCACCCAAGTCATATTCCTAATTTTAAACCACAAAAACTTGATGACTGATTGTTGTCTAGTTTTCCATAAAATTATCATAAACAGAAAAATCGGAGATCCTTGATGAACTAATTTAAAAGTCACGGTTTCTCATTACTTAACAAAAACATCTATTTGAACTATCCCGCTGTACAAAAAACATACAATGCAACAAATATAAGATAGCACAGTGTGCCATCATGAAGGAATAGAAAATCTTTGTCTTTACCAACTTCAAACTTTTAAATTTTTCTTCTGAAGATTTCATTGGAATAATTCTTTCAACATAATCGACCTTGAGCATATAATTAAAAAGTATATAGTATAAAGTGGTACTTTTTGTTTTTCTCTAACATAAATGGGATGTTTTTATTTGGGTTTGTTAACCAAGTCAACTTAATTTGTGAACCGCAATTAAAGAAGAAAAAAATTTTCTGACCGATCAGAGTATATCAACGCTTGAAAGTTAATGTAATACTTTTTAAATTGGTCGACAAGTTTCTAGAAAGTTTGGTATCTTTCTGTTGTGGTCATTTTTGTTTTGAATACTTAGAGAAAATACAACAGAGAAATTGTACATGCTTTGATAGCAGGCAATGGGTTGGATAAAACGGAAATTTACAGAATAAAGTTGTGCCTGTCATTCCAAACCAGCTCTGAGGTCATGAGGTCAAGTACAAAGAAGAATATTACTTTATTGTAGTGGTTTGTCTTGTAAATAGCTCAATACAGAGTACATAAAAAGAACCAGTAGGCGGTTAAAGGCTTTTGTAACGAACCATAGTTGCACGCGTTGGTTATAACTATGTATCAATGTGTATATTTTAATATACGTTTGACAGGAAGTGGGTGTGGTGTTATTACTACTGTACTGAGTCAATAGATGGTTTATTGATGCAGCGTTTTATTTCTGGCTCTCTTTTGTCAAAAAAAATTTCGTTTTTAATAGTTTGATAATACAACGATGACAAAGTTATGAATGGGACTGTCTTTAGTAAGTTTAGCATGAGAGCTCATTTAAAGAGGATGAGGAAGTTTACATATTGTGATGCGTATGACTAATTTTGTACAGTTAATGAACTGATAATGAACTAGTTGAATGGTCCCAAGAGCATAAAGTATCAACAGGCGTTTAGTCTCATTGTAAGTAAAAGTTACCGAAGGCGTGAGGAGAGCACAGATGTTAGGTATAAAGATTATCCAGTTGATTTTTTGATTAAGGATATTGTTCAGATAGAATCAAGTTTTATCAGCTTTTGATTTTTGGTGCAAATATTATCAGCCCTAAAATTAGTGATAAAAATGATAAAATCATTGTTACAGAAAATAATATTTCAATTTCACATTCTCTTTGGGGTTTCGGCTGGTAACTATGCTAATGAATGCTTAGCCATGTTACCAACTGAGGTTATATCACAATACAGTAGTATATATTGCACATATGTTGTTAGGATACCATTGATTCCTATACATTGACACCGACAGTTATATGACGTTGTCTGATGAGAAAAAATTGACCTGTCGGTGCAGCATCAGTTCATCCAACAGATTAGTGCAAATCTTGCAGTTTGTTTTCTCAACAATATTACACTGTTGTTGAACGCTAATCCATCCATGGTCTTTAAAGAATGTTACATACTATTTCATGTCATGATAATTCACCTGTTTAGTCAAAGAAAACATTTTCATGCACTGATGGCTACCATTGGCAGTAAAAGTCTATAAATTTTTCCCAAAACATGTAAAGGTAATCAGAGACCTAAACTTACCAGACATTTCACGCAAAGTGCAGTTCCACAATGATGACTGGACACTACAGCTAATTATGTAAAATCTTTGTGTAAGTTGGAGAGGCTTTTTAGTTTGAATAAAACAATGACAAATATGAATATTTTCCTGGATTTTTGCGGATATAAATATGATGAGTTTTAGCAAAGTTTCATTCAAGACAGCGTTCTACATGCAACAAGTCACCATGAAAATTCTCTCAATAATAGTTTTAGTGGCTGTTGCAGTGGGTTGTCTAACAACAACCACAGCTAGTGTGATACACAAACGTAGTGTATGTAACCATCTGTCTGAAGAAGATCTAGCTGGTGTGTTAGCTGGTGAAGCCAACTGGGAAAGTATATCTTCATTGAGGGTAACCACCAACACAAGTTCAACAGATTGTACAGATGAGAAGTACAACAGGGCTGGTGATGCACAAGTCTTAATGTAAGCTTTGCATTAGACTTTTATCCGGTTAATTTTTAAACATAATACTTTTACTCTAAACTTTACATTTGGGTAAATATCAAATCTTTTGTAGGTACTTGGTTACATTTAACACGATACTTCGCGATGGCCGACATTATTATGGTGACTCTATCTACACATTCCAGCCGTGTCAGCGGTTTCTGACACACAGCGGAACTATACAGTGTAAGAACGGAACGTATGCTACTGTTAATAGGGAGTTGTCTCACCCTGTTGTGGTACAAAGAAGGAACTGTCAAGCCACACCTGTAAGGTTTACTAACATTATCACTAATCGTACCCTGTTTTGTACAATATAATCACTACTTTACATTGATAGGTGGTTGTACTCTGTCACCTCAGTAATACCATAAATGTGCTATTAAGTTACTATTAAGCTTTTTTATTAAACTGTTCTATATTTACACTAACTTATAGAATGCAATCAAGCAGTGACGAAATAATACTTCGCAATGCTGATGTTTTTCAGTTGCTGGCTTTCAATTTTTTCATCTTTGATATTTGCTTCAAGTTTTTACTGGTACTGCAATCTTTGTTTTTTTAGCTTTTCGTTATGAATGAATTCTATAATAATCAATAATACAATCATATATTTGCTCTACCTAGTTAGTTTTTGCTACTAAAAATCAATTGCTGTTTATAGGTGCGAGAGTTTTTTGTTGTTTATCGATCTACAAGTGATAGTAAAATAAAATATATATATGGAGAATTTTCGATAAATCAAAGTAGAGTATTTCGAAAAATTATTTAGAAAATGTAACAGAGCTTTCTAGGTATAAGAATTTAACCTATGAAAGAGGAATGACGGATTGTGGTTGGGTTTATAGATCACTTTGTGAATAAGTATTGTACATAAATTATTATTCCCCATCTCATGCATTTTGCTTGTTGTAAGTCAAACAGAGTTTTATTCAGGCAGACCATTTCAAAGTTTACAATCTGTTTAGCATCAGTTTGACTGAAGTGTGTTGGTAAGTCTTTAGTTCAGAATAGCCCAAGTTCCTGCTTTTAAACTACCAGATTATATATGCTACAACCTGTAGATTATTTTCTACTCAAGTTGTTGCCTGTGAAACACTTGAAACCAATTAGTTTTTTGAAAGTTTTGGAAATGGTGTTCATCCTGTTGAAAACTAAAATGTATTATGTTTCGTTGAAACTGTTAGAGATATAGCGAAACTTGGAGTAAAACACGTAGTTTTGCTATAACTCTGCAGCCTGTTGATCTCGTGTTATCGACTACATAAGTAAAGAGAGAATTTCATGAGCCACAACATCAAAAATTTCAACTTGCGCTTGAACTGCCGATGTTGGAGGAATGCAATCTGCTTGTCTTAACACACGTTTTCTAAGTTTGGTAAGACAAAATACTGCAGCAGCAGAGAACACCAGGAAATCAAAGTAAAGATTTTGGTTTGATGTGTGATGTAGTCTATATTGGTTGATAATTTTCAGGAGGATTTCGCTTTCATGCTCAGATTCAAATAATACTCAACTTGACCGTACGCTTGGAAACACAGTTGGTGTTTTTTACCAGGTTTCCATATCATGAAAAATTGACAATACTGCCGGAGATAAATGGATATTCCTGTTAAAAAAAACCATTGGTGCTTTAGGGTGAGAATCAAGGAACACTAGAACCAATGGATGATTTTATAAACATTTGTAGTGGACTGTAGCAGGTTGTGTGGTGAGCTCAATATTTGTCTCTATGAATGGTGGTCACATCTGAAGGTTTTTTTCCGTAGGAATGATCACAGTTGGTATATGCCAAAATAACTTTAGCTGAGCTGGTCTTGCCTCCAGTGAATGACCAAGCTTAGTTTGTGAAAGTGCAGGAAAATGAAAAAATGGTATACTGTTTGTACCAGGTACATATATTTGTGTTGGTATCTTACACTTTTTATGTTTACAACCATGTTGCATTCTTGTCTTTTTTTCTATACAGAAAGTATTGGCAATAAACATTCAGTATAGATTTGGTATTTATAGACTTTTAATTTAGACTGTTTGACTTCTGTTGTCAGTTATTTAGGTTATCTATTACAAGTGTGAAGTAATTGGGCTTTTTATAGATAACACATAAAATATACAAGGTTTTGGTTATTATTGGAGACTCGGTGAAACTGATAGCTTTCTGATTTGTGGTAACAAGATGCCTATCCAATCTTGAAGTTGTTGGCTGGTAATGTAGAAAACTGATGAGAAACTGACCAGAAAGTGATATCAGATTGTGTTGATTGGCAACCGGTAGGGAACAATGACTATTAAAAGTGTGTTCACAGCGAGTAGTTGTTACAGATTTATTGGTGCCCTTTTGTCAGCAAAAAATTCACTTAACTGCTGTTGCTACCAATCTATAACATATTTATTAGAAAATTTGACCTTAATTACCAATAGCTATGGTTGTTGTGTGATGAAAGTAATTAAAGAGTTGACAACTGCTAAATAATTGTTTTTCTACATGAGCATTCGATTCGGTTTCAACAGGTGTTTATATTGATTCTCTATTAACTTTTGTTAGTCGCAATGTTGATGATGCCAATACCTGGCAGCTTGTTAACAGAGAGTTTCTTTCTGTTCAACCTCTCAAGATTTTTGATTCTCTGTTTGGTAAATCCAATTCGATATCTGATAGATAAAACATGAACCCCCTGCGTAATAATGTTGCTAGTTGCTTCCATTAAAAAGAGTTTATCACACCCTTTCCTCCATTTGTAACATAATATCATCAAAGTTGACTTAGGGCAAAGTACTACTGTAACAGATAATGGTATTACCAACCACAGAATACTATTAAGCTCAAGTATTCTGCCTCTCTCTAGAGGGGACACCACCGTATCAGTCAGTACCACCTGTATGGTAGACTTTAACAACTAGTGGCAACCAGTGGCTCAGATACATTAGCCAGTGTGGCTTTCCTCTAGAGTAAAAGCGTAACCAATGCCTGGCAGAGAGTATATATAACATAACACCCTGAATATATGGAGAGTTCAGACTTTTATTAGCTACACCAGAGGAAGAGATTGGTATAAATAATAATGTTGTCAATGGAATGTACAAAAAGTGATGCTAGCAAATGGTATCATGTGAATAAATAAACAACAAATAACAGTAAGTTATATACGATTGAATATAAGAGGTTCCTAGTGGTAAGTAGGCAGAGTTAGTACAGCCTCTACATATATCACTGGGTTGCAGTCTCTAGGGCTTCCATGGGCCAGAACCCAAAGGTTTTGAGGGTGGAAGGTTGACTCACCTCATCTGTGTCTCTTTGGGTCGCTAAGGCTAGACTTTAGGTTTTTAGCTATAATAACCTTTCACCTAAATGTCCGATCCTGGGTCAGCTACCTCAAATTGGTACAGATCTGCATCCATCTATCCTCGACCTGCATGAGTCATGACTGACTCTGCCTTGCTATGCAAGTTTGGCACCTCTTATGGTGATTGATTAACAGCAAGCAGACTACAACCAGTGGCTGGTAGCTAGTGAGGGAAAGCATCTCTGCATAGCAGTGGACATGGCACACTTTTCTACGTCAATTGTATGGCAAAGTCTGATGCATTATGTAAACGTGTTTACTACATGCACACTCTAGAATGTGTCACCACAATAGCTAATGTATAATGTAGTTATGTAGATTATTTTGTAGGGTTTGAATCGTACTGCCATTAACATTGTTTAACAGTTCATCCTGGTATTTGTCAAAACCATCAAAGTTGCGGAATGTTTTATTGATGAGTGACAGAATAAACAGTCTGTAGGCCAGAAAAACATGATAAGTAAAAACCTAAAATGCTAAAACCCTGATTTAATTATGTTGGTACAGCCAAGGTTGACTAACACCCAGTTGTGAACGGAAGGATTGTTCATGATTTGTCATTGACACATCATGCATGGTGGAATTCATTAATATTTCTAACGCTTCAACATAGCTTTGAGGAAAACTAGACATTTTTTTAAAAAACAAGATTTGTTGGCTGCAAAGAAGTGACACTAGACTGTAAAATACTGCCAGAGAATGATCAGATAAACTCGGTTTGGAACTGCACAAAATTAACTTGAGAGTATCAATGTATGTATTTCACAAAGTTTATAATATATCAGTTGTTAATAGACAAATAGGTTTTAGCGGAAGGAGATGCATAAGCTGACAGTAGTGGGAAAAACAGACATACAGTATTTGTCGAAAACATTCGCATAGCTTACACCATGCCAAACTAAAATCAACGACTATTAGCAGAAACAGCAAAAGAACTGATATGCAGTTGCTTCGCATCTGAACGATATTTGCCATACACTTGGTTGCTGTCAAAGCAATCTGGCAGAACTAAACTGCATTGTGTAAGCAGTTTACTACAGCCTCCATTGATGTAGCCTGAACATCGGGAGAGGGAAATATCTTCAAAAACCTGGCAAAAATTTTGACAAAAGCAGTGTCTCTGAAAACTCTGTCTACGATGTATGAAATGTTGAAGAAACTTGCTTCACTCGGTCAAACAATGCAAAAGGGTAATATCAATAGTGTATTGCAGGCTCGCTATGAAACTCATCTACAAAGCAATCATTTATCTCACTAAAAGAAGCACTCCAAAATTGTGCTGCAAGAAAAACATTCAAATGTGTCTGTTTACGTATAAAGGTAAAGAGAACAATTTTTATCAACAAGCTTCTTCAGGCAGTCAACAACAACTTTGATTCTCAACTAATATCCATTGCTTTGTCAAAGAACAGGAAAATTGACAGAACAACTTATGGTGAGCTGATTGCTGATCTAAGTCGGTCAGTCATGTGAGTCCGTCAAAAAGTGGACAAACAAAGATCGCAAATCGATCACATTTGGAGATGAATCCATTAGAAGACTCTCAAAGCGTTATTGATTGGAAGATGAAGGGCTGGTGAGATCCTACAGGAAGTTTGCATGTAGTGGAACTAACAAAATTTTGGAGCTGCTCACAGAGTTAAATTTGGCAGTATATCCTTTGCTTTTTAGCAGTGCCGAATGTGAATGGGGTTTTTCTGCTATAAACAGCATAATGCCGCTTGATAGAGCCAGTCTCAGCACAAAAACATTGTCAGCTTCAGTTTTCATTCATGCATCAGCCCTACACTACAAATGTTTAATGCAACTCATTCTGTTAGTTCTTGGCTTAGAGAAGGGGCCACTTAGCAACCGACAATAGAGCTCCAGTTAAAAATGAAGGTTAGATATTGACTCTAAGCTGCACCGTCTTTGGGCACAATGGTGAATTAACTCAAGATACATCATAATCAGTTCTGTTACCAATATGGTACCCTTATGCAGCAGAACTTTTTTTTATCTTGTTTATGATACTTTACGGCAATTTTTAAGAGGTTTTTGTTTCTAAGAGTTGTCTTGCAGTTAATATATCTGCATAAATTATAGATGCAATACAAAGAAAAATATTTGGCAGAGACTGGTCAAATTTTAAATGGATAAGATTCCAGGCGACTTAAATGAAATCTATATTACCAAAACATTACCAACTACAATCAACCATTTTTCAAAAGCTGTTAAATTACAGTCATGGCTCAGACTGTCACTTCAAAGAAGAAATATGGCATCAAATTGTGGGCATAGTATACAGTTTACTTACTTTTTTTAGATATTCGAAACTTAATTTTAGAGTTTAAAAGCATGTCAAGTGTAATGTTTATATTGACTATGGGTTATTTTTTAGCAACCTTTCTTTTTTGGGGGCCAAAACTCCACTCCGGACCCAACTCTGGGGGGAGGGGAGCTTACAGTGCCACCTAGATTCCCCATCTGTGCGTTATATTACAATCTCTTCAAGACAGCTACAACAAGTAATTTGCTAGTCTTTAAGCTCGGCTAAACTTTGAGGAAAGTTAATACATTTTGCTAAAAAAAGAAATTTTGATAAACAAAAATAAATCATGCCTAAATTTTGGTTGCATTCGGTAGTAATATTGTACAAACGTTGTTTGGGAACACAGTATTAAACGTCGATCTATGATAGGAGAAATCTAGTGAAACAGTTGACAACAGACAAACTTCTTACAACCGTGTTATCCCCTTGGCTTCAGTTGTTATTGTTTTCAATAAAGCTAAAATACTTTGCGACCATTTGTTTAGTTTATTAACAATTCATTAACTTTACAATATTGTCATATGCACAGCTATATGAAAACTTCCGCAATATTTTTAAATAAGCACTCATGCTAAACTTACTAGAGATAATCCCGTTCATAACTTTGTCATCGTTGTATTATTAAACCAACAGGAGAGGAATGTTTTAGAGAAAAGAGAGACAAAAACAAAACAATACATGAATAAACCATCTATTTATTTGTTTGTCTTACTTATCTAGCCTACTCCAATACTGATGCTAACAACCTCGATGGAGCGCTAGAGTCAGAATGAATACATCGTGGCATAAGAAGGCACACTTTAGTAGAGACACTCTATCAAAGGTATACATTACAATCCACCAGAATTCTGCTTCATGAAACCGAGTTTTCTGCCTCTAATAGGAACTTTTATGCTCTCATTAGGGATGAGCCAATCACACAAAATATAGCAAGATATGCACCATTACAATAGGATAAAACGTTATAGGGTAAATAATACCAGCCAATCACCTAATACACACATGCAAAGATTTCTCTAAGGCAGAGGGAAAAGTTGTACTCCTTATGAGGCAGGCTGAATTCCGTAGCCTGAAAGTTGTTTGCTTATACACCCTTTTCTTATGCGCATAGATGGGTGATTCATCCTATGATCCTAAGGCTTTTACTTCTTGGGGCTAACAAGGTCAGGACACTGGCCCGGAATAGACCATCTATATCGTATAAGATACTGGGCTATAGCAAGCTATACTGGGCTGTAGCTTGCTATAGCCCCATAGGTCATATCAGTTATAATGAGGGCATCACAGGTCTGACACAAATCAATATCTGAGAGATCTTATCAAGGAGAATAATAGGGCAAGACAGGGATGGAATAAAAGGGGTTTGTGAAAAAAAATTATTATTAAAGTCTCTCATATTGTTTATTTTCCAGTCACCTGTATGTTTTTTTTCCACATTACTTGTAGACATTTTCGTAGACACATAAGGAGAGGTTGAAGTCCATTTGTTATTCATTCATTGTTATATAAAAAGTTTTTCCTGCATGTTTTGTTAAAACACAAATGCCAGGTAAGTAATGGTACAAAATTCATTGGAAGTTCAATGCAGTAGTCTGAAAACAATATTGATTTACGAAGTCAATGCAAACCTAGATCTGACCTCCACCAAGCTAACTTGAGATAACATAGGGGTTAGCAAGAGAAGTATATATGTGAGTTTTATACCTTTATTAAAAATTTTATCATTTCTGTTAATTGAGCTGGTTAGTATTTGTTCAAATTATATTATGTAATGCTTTTTAGAACAAGATGATAATAATAGTCAAAACTACGAAAAAAAAGTTTGATACAAGCAAGTCAAGAACTTTGGAAACCATCAATTTTTTCATTCTTATAAGTTCATGAAAAAACTCGAGGCAAGTATCAAAAAAATTAAAGCCACTATTTTCTACTCACTATGCATATTAGCAAAACATTGTAGAAACTTTCAAAAATCAAAGTTTTTGTCATTTATGTTAAGAGGTAGCAGATTTATACTAATTAGATCTATTTCATCATACTACTACATCAATTAAGATGACAGTTTTTCACCTATGTCTAGGACAATCCTACTAAATTAAATGCAAATACAAAAATGATGCATATAAATAGACTTGAAAAGAACTTGCCAAAAAAATTTCCAAGATTTGAGGAACTTTATATCCATTTAGGGAAATCCATAAGTAGGAGCATTATAGTACACAAGGTGTGTAGCTATATATAATTGTATACAAAGTGTGTAGTTATATATAATTGTATACAAGTCTGTAGTTATATATAATTGTATACAAAGTGTGTAGTTATATATAATTGTATACAAAGTGTGTAGTTATAAGTAATTGTACACAAAGTGTGGAGTTATATATAATTGTACACAAAGTGTGTAGTTATATATAATTGTACACAAAGTGTGTAGTTATATATAACTGTACACAAGGTCTGTAGTTATATATAATTGTACACAAAGTGTGTAGTTATATATAATTGTACACAAAGTGTGTAGTTATATATAACTGTACACAAAGTGAGTAGTTATATATAATTGTACACAAAGTGAGTAGTTATATATAATTATACACAAAGTGTGTAGTTATATATAATTGTACACAAAGTGTATAGTTATATATAATTGTATACAAAGTGTGTAGTTATATATAACTGTACACAAAGTGTATAGTTATATATAATTGTACACAAAGTGTGTAGTTATATATAATTGTACACAAAGTGTGTAGTTATATATAACTGTACACAAAGTGAGTAGTTATATATAATTGTATACAAAGTGTGTAGTTATATATAATTGTATACAAGTCTGTAGTTATATATAATTGTATACAAAGTGTGTAGTTATATATAATTGTACACAAAGTGTGTAGTTATATATAATTGTACACAAAGTGTGTAGTTATATATAACTGTACACAAGGTCTGTAGTTATATATAATTGTACACAAAGTGTGTAGTTATATATAATTGTACACAAAGTGTGTAGTTATATATAACTGTACACAAAGTGAGTAGTTATATATAACTGTACACAAAGTGAGTAGTTATATATAATTATACACAAAGTGTGTAGTTATATATAATTGTACACAAAGTGTATAGTTATATATAATTGTATACAAAGTGTGTAGTTATATATAACTGTACACAAAGTGTATAGTTATATATAATTGTACACAAAGTGTGTAGTTATATATAATTGTACACAAAGTGTGTAGTTATATATAACTGTACACAAAGTGAGTAGTTATATATAATTGTATACAAAGTGTGTAGTTATATATAATTGTACACAAAGTGTATAGTTATATATAATTGTACACAAAGTGTGTAGTTATTTATAATTGTACTCACCGTGTGTAGTTAGATATAATTGTACACAAGTACAAAATTGTTTCACTTTCAACTGTTGATGAAACTTCACCTTATAAGTAACCCCATAAAGTTTCTGTAGTACACTTTCAACAACCTACAAAGTGGTGACAATCCCGCACAGTTTCGCAAAAGTTTTCGCAGAAAGACATTTTCAATTTTGAACTTTTGGCTTCATTATTTCTGACCCTTCTCAGATTATGCGCATGACAAAACCAGTCATACCGGAGCAGACATGAATATAAAATATATGTGCATCACATCACTTTGTAGGACCTTTCCTTGTTTCCTCACGCTATTATTCACACATTAAATGTTTTTCATGAGTGGACAGACCTGTCATGTTGTATAGCAGTTGTTTACATAACTTTATAATAAATACAAGAACTGCTGATTACTTCTCTTCTAATATCATATCAATAGGTTCAGTGATTGGTTTTGTGGTGAACTTTTGTGAAAAAAGCACCGCGTTGAAATGCCTTATAAATTACACATAACCATTTATCAGTTTGTGTGACACAAGCTCAATTGGTAACATAGCTAAGCATTGATAAGCGTTATTACCAGCTGAAACCCTTAAAAGAATGTGAAATGGAAATATTATTATCTGTAAAGATAATTTAAATTTTTTTTCCACTAATTTTCGTACTGATAATATTTACACAAAAAGTTAAATGTCATTAAAACTCGATTCTAGCTGAAAACATCATATCATAAAGTAACTTGAAAAAAAATCAAATTGATAATTCTTTTGCCTAACATCTGCGCCCCCTCACGCCCTCGGTCACTTCTATTGTCAATGAGACTAAACCCCTGGATGATATTTGATACTATTGCTACCATTCAACTATCTCATTAACAGCTCATTAACTGTACAAAATTAGTCATAATGTGTAAACTTCCTCATTCTCTTTAAATGAGCTCTCATGCTAAACTTACTAGAGACAATCCCATTTATACTTTTGTCATAACTGTATTATCAAACTATTGAGAGCTGAAGCTTTTTAGAGAACTGCGAGCCAGAGATAAAACAACACATGAATAAACCATCTGTTGACTCAGTTAGCTGGTAATAATTCCACACCCACTTCCTGTCGAAGATATGTTGAAATATACACACTGACTACCACATAGTTATAACCTTATGCGTGTACTGTCAACACATGCAAATTTGGTTCATTACGAAAGCCTACTGGTTCTTTTTATACAGTCTGTATTAAGCTATTTACAAGACAAACCACTGCAGTAAAGTAATATTCTTCTTTGTACTTGACCTCATGACCTCAGAGCTGGTTTGGAATAAAATGCACAGCTTTATTTTGTATATTTTGCTACGCTTATCCGGCCCATCGTCTGCTGTCAAGGCAGGTATGATTACTTTTTTGTATTTTCCTTACATGCTAAAAATAACAATGATCACGAAAAAAAGATACCAAATTTTCTAGAAAATGGTCCGCTCGTTTAAAGAACGTAATGTTAACTTTCGAACGATGATATACTCTGGTCCAAAAAATAATTCTTTTTCTCTAATAATGGCGCACTAATCAAATTGACATCATGATACGAAAAAAATAAAAAGATTCCATTCATGTTCGAAGAAAGTGAAAAAGTACTACTATATACTATAAACCTTCCACTTACATGCTCAAGGTCAATTATATTAGAAGGGTTATTAAAATGCGACATCCAAAGAAGAATGAATAGTTTAAAGTTGGCAAAGACGAAGACAAAATAAATTTTATTGTTCCACAAATACACACCGTATTGCCTTATATATGTGTATTGTATTTCTTTACCGCTGGCTTGCTTAAATAATGACTTTTGTCGTAAATAGATAAGGAGGAACACTGAAACATCTATGTTTCTGTTCATCATAATAATTTTTATGGAGAACTAGACAAACATCAGTCATCAAGTTTTTATAATTCAAAATATGGAATATGACTTGGACTTGGGTGCCTCATGAGGTGATCTTTGTTACCCAATATAGGAATTCCCTCAATTTAAAATGCAAAGTATAACTTAAAATTCATCAACAGGAACTTTGTGATGTAGGGTTACTCATGTCGGGGAGTTTGTAATGTTAACCTAATATTAGCCGGTCGGTGAATGTCTGTAAAGCTTTAGGGGTTTGACAGTTCTGCTATTTACTTGGTACTAAAGTATATCATTAAATAAGTTTTGTTTTGATTTAAAGTATAAGGGTGTGTAAAAACAGTTGTGTTACAGCTTGAGCGCTCTTGAAAAACCAAAATTTTTTTATGATGATTTGATGCAGTTGTAGAACTAGCTCTGTTAATTTGTTTGACAGGTTGGAAATAAAATTCCTCTTTTACAATGCTAGAAACTTTCAATTTAGATTAATCCTAACCTAAGACATAAATAATGCAAAAATTTTTAAACTGTCAAAAGGATATCACAGCTATTGCTTTCAATTGCAAGCATTAAAAGTGAAAGTTGTCTTTCCCATTTACTTGACATCTCAATTCTTATTGAGCTATGATTCAGGCACAGACAACTAATGATCTAGGAAAGGTTTTTCAGCACAATACGAGGCTTTTTAATAGCTTAACTCTTAAGCTGCGTACACACTAGAACAATTTTTGTTCAAAAAATTGTTCATGTTGGAGCTGTGTCCTTTTTCAATCGATGGTTGCGTACACACTAGAAAGGAATTTTGGCCGAAAAGCATTTGCTCTTTGGTGAGAGAGATAGACAAAATTTGTTTTTCAGCGTAACCATAGCATTCCTAATCATATTGCTGTCTGTTATTTCACAATTGTTCACCATGTCTATGGTTGTTATTAGTAAATGCACTAGCTGTTGCTGCGTCAATATTAATTATTTGTAATATCTATTGTTCTGAACAGAATATTTCTTTTATTTTTTCACTTTTACCCAATATTTATTTTTAAATTATTTAAACCTATGCTTATCGATAAGGGAGCAACAATATTGAGACAAGAATTTTAATGCATAATAAGTTTTCTTGGTGAGTTTTAATGAATAATAATAAATATTATTATTATTTGGTAATTGCTGGGAGATATGATGATTTTTTATTATTTTATCATCATTGTTTGTGACCACAAGCTACTTGTGCACTGATTTTGCGTGGTAGTTTCCTTGATAACCTGCTAAAAATCGTCGGTGACTTTGAGCAGTGCTCAAATGGCAATAAAGCCGGCCGATATGATAAAAATTGGTCGTTATTGCATTCACACTAGGCCGTTTTGGAATTGCGCCGATTTCGGCCACCAAATTCTTCTAGTGTGTACACATCTTTAGGCCAACATTTGGGGCTATTAAATCAGATGACTACCCAAAAGGCATCAACAGCGTGTTTCCAAAATTTGTGCTATCTAATGGTGGGCCACGCAAAATTTCTTGCGATCACCTGGGTCTCCTAACTAGCAAGTCCTAGTTTACGGGGCAACAAAGGTTACTCATCTCAGCTTTAACCTTGTGGGTAACTCGTAACAGCCCGCGGTAAATGTTGTGATGATGCTCAAAAGGGGCTTCGAGAGTTTGCCGCAAAAAGTAAAGACGATGCATTTTGATTATATTGATTCTACTGACCGAGAGCTCTTGTTGAACAGTTGGAAAGCGGTAAGATCATCAGTTATTACTCGGCGCATAGTCTCTATTTTCCTTGGCAGTAATGTGCTGTGGATCCTCAAAACACCAATACGGGTTAATACGAGTGCCCGCAGTTTCAAAGCTGAGATGAGGACTCTTCGTCGTGCCTGTGGGTTAGGATTTGCTAGTTTAGGAGAGTCAGATGATCACAAGAACTTTTGCGTGACGGGTCATTTGCAAGCACAAATTTTGGAAACATGATGTTGCTGCTTCTCAAGTAGTCATCTGATTGGAATTAAAAAGGTCAGTATCAACAGCCCAGAGGGTTTACTTTTTGGTAATTTCTTGGTGTAGTGCTGTCCAAATTATCTTTGAGCCAGGAGGCCAGCACGTGAAGACAGATGTGTCAAATCATGACTTACCTTCCAAACACCAACAGCAAAATGCAACATAAAATTCCGAAAAATGGTCCAAAACCCACCAAACTTTCTGCAGCGCTATCACCTGAACAAGCCCAAGCATGTTCAGCTAGTGCATTCAAGTGACTTACCGCCTCTGCAGTCAACAATATACTGACTGCAAGTCGCTAACTAGCTTAGTAAGTGAAGCCTGCAACTAACCAGCGTATTACTGTAAAGTCCATTACAACAATTATTGTATTCAAGTCAGCAGCATCATAAACCACTAGCCCATTTTATTTGTTATTTTACTAAAATTACCATTGTTACCTATGTTTACTTCAAAGGTAATTTAAGTGTCATTTACTGGCGGTTGTATTATTTCTTTGAACTTTTCAAAATGATGCAAGAATCCACTGTGCCATAGTAGTTGTGTTCAAGCACTGTTCATGGGGGAACCAATTTTCAATCAGAGAAAGAACAAATTATTTAAGTGTGGAACAAAAAAAATTTTAGCACTGGGTTCCTAAATTAGCTCCCCCTTCGTGCATTTCCAGATATTCTACAGGAGCGAAATTGTTGCATTGATTAGCTCTCATTTCAAGGTTTCCATCAGGTACAATATCTGTACCTCTGTATTACTCACGGTTAAACTCTCTCAAAGAAAAATACACTTAGCTCTTCAAACTGATTGTAGTGAGTCAACGGGAAGTAATAAACTGTTTGCCACAAACAAGTGACTCACTGAAATTAATGAAGAACGAAATATCAAAGTGATATACAATAAGGTTGGTCACTCTTCAAAGTATTTCCTACTGCAATCAATATATCTGTGGTTGTTTAACAACCGATTAGGGAACAAGATAACTTTAACTTTTATTGCAGTGCTATCAAAAGTCTGTTTGTGGTTAATTATTTTTCATCAACGGCAATTTTAGGGATGCAAAAACGTGTTGCTCAAAAAAATGAAAGTTGCAAAATCATGGTTTTCCTGAATCCTGAGCCCATCTGATACAGAAAACCAACTAGTCATTGGTACTTGCCAATCCGAAGTTACTTTGTTGACATGGCGACATGGCGACTATGGAAATTCCACTCAGCGTTACAGTATGTCCACTTAGATCTGTGAGACAGTTATTGCTGTTATGATATTGAACCATAATTTCTGATAAAATACTTCAAAAGTTAATGCAAACATTCTCAGATAGATGTCTGTGTGCAACCAGAGATGCTCCCATCTAACAATAAACATATATAATTAATTACAGCTTTCGGAGCTACTTGTGGTACTTCAAGGCAAGCTATGATCACTACATCCAGATATTCAAGTATAAAAGCGGAAAAACCAATGCTGCCAATCCTGCAACTTTTTAAATTGTATTTGGCTAAATAATATTTTGCACCTTCTGTTAAACAAACTGTTGAAACTTTGTTTAATTGGCTCCGATTGAGCCTGTTATGTAACTTCAACAGGTGTAGTTGGAGCATACTAAAAAAAGTTATGGAGTATTTGCAAAAAATCGACTGTGATTCAATTTTGGTAGTTACCTATGTGAGAGTTTTATTGAGCTCATGATTTGCTTTAGCAAAACTGGATCATAATGTAGCAACTGTATCTAGGTATAGTATAAAATGGTAGGTATTTAGCAGTTGATTAGTTGGTTGCATTTAAACCTTCAAATTTTGATAAGTTTTGGCATATTTGAACTTGTTTATAGATACAATAAAGATACAGTTTATACCTTTATGTCTTGGTTAAATAATTGAAGTTCATTGACCAGGTGAGATGGAAGACTTTATGTTGTAGTTGATATTTATGCTATATTTACTTGTCCATAGTTGATAGTAATATTAAACATTTTCTAACAAACCACATCTCTAATAGGCTATAGTACACAGTTGGTGTTTAGTAGGCGGGCGGGCAGGTAGGTATCTGGTCATTAGACTATGACTTTTGTTACACCAACAGCATCGCAAATAAATCTGAGGAAGACTGTTATGAGTCATCTACTGTTCTGTTAGCCACTTTAAGCATAGCAAAAAACTGCAAAGCTTTTAAATGTTCTTTTTTGGTAGTTAGTCTGATGTATTGCCACATGGGATGAAATTTCTATTTTTCTTAGTGATAAAAGGAAACTGACAAAATTCCAATTGCAATGAGCGATATTTTTCATCGTAAGCAAAAATGTTAGAATCACCAATCTGTTGCAGCTTAGCAACCATTTAACTGTGCTATGGCACAATGTACCCCACACCTGCAATACTGAAAAAGACTTTCGAAGTCAATGAGACGAATTTCAGTAATTGCGTAAAATAGCTTTTTTTCTTTGATAGTAAACTAGTAATCGTTAAGTGTAAATAGTTCGTTTGGGTATTATGAAAAAATTTGGTTGAATGATAATTAGGATACAATTACAAAATTTTTCTTCCGGTAGATCGCTTTACAGGTTTAAAAACTCCATATATGAAAAAACCAAGTCAAAACAACAAAATCGGGCTAAGAAACTTTCATTGCTATTTCTGAGTCATGATATTTGAAAATAATTTTTTTTATCAGCAATTCCATGCTCAAACCATCTATACTTTGGCATTAAAATATCACACCATTGCATAACTCTAACCCATCCTTGTACTCTACTTGCTTGTTCAAAGCCATGGTTATTGTGGAAAACAGTGCAGTGTGGCCCCATAGCAATATGTGTATACATCAGATGATAAATTTTCACTCCAAGTACGGCCTAGCGTCACAAATAGCGTAGATTGGCCATGAATAGATACGATGTTATTGATGCGCTAGAAAATCAAACGGTTGCATTCTGCAGCAACACATAAAAGTGTATCACTTACTGTTCATTGTAAAGTCATTTAGAATGGGAGTTTAAGGAGTGCAGGTTTTGCTAGCTCATTGGAAAAAATTATTATTCCCTCTCAACTTTCACTACCATTCATACTTACAACGATCATCCCTTATTTGCTAGTAACATTCTTAGACATAGCCATTGAGTTAGCCTGAATGCATTTGCTCTGTTTTGCTGGTTAACAAGCTGTTACAATATACAATGCACTGGTTTTTTAGCCACTGGGATTTACTGACTTCTGTACAGCAGACAGAATATACAACAGAAAGTTTTTTTCCGTCAACTTCTGACACATTTTTCATTAAGAATGATTTCCAAGGGAAACGATATCTAGTCCCTAATGCATACAAGTTTTTAAACGGTTCATTGCACAAGTTAGTCAGGGGAATTCCCAATTACATACCAATGCATTATCCACGCTGTAAATAATGAATAGTACCATTCTGGATAGTTTAGGACAGTTAGTTGGTTTTTTTTGTTGGTAATTCATAAATCAAGTATATATAAAGGGAAGACCAGGCATGAATAGACATAACTTACCAGGTTTTAAAGAGAGAACACCTCAGCTAGTAACACCAAAGTTTGGTAGAAGTAAAGGACTTGAGTTAAGAAAAAGCTACATAGCATTTCTAAATAAATAGTTACAATGGAAAAGACACTAACTACATACTTTGTCTGGTTCACTCTGCTTGGTGCGATTGTAAGTATTAAGTACTACTTAGTCCTTCGCTTGATGTCTTCAACTGATTACATACTTTTACTGTTCTTACAACTTTCAGATTGGGAGGTACTTCAAAAATATCACTATGAACATACAAACAGTTTTGAATGCTCACCAGAAATGAAAGTTTATTCAGTTCTTTCTCGCATAGAAAAGTACTTTTTCCTTTTAATATATTCTATATGCATGTTTACAATAAAGTTTATTTTTTGACTTCTCTGGTTGATGAATGTTTTAGCCAAGAGACAAGAAATAGGTAATAGCATGTGTGACTTGATTCTGTTAGTCAATCCAATTAACTAACAATCATAGCTTGAGTTTCATGTAGTAAATCATAAAGTGTGCTGTGTGGAGTTACAGTTGAACAAATCTGTTCATCTAATTGTGGGCTTTTAATTAGTGCAAACGTCAGTCTCTTCTTTCTGTTATTAGTTGTAGCGTTAGTCTAACTTTCTCTGTCTACCTTGTGCTTGCCATCTTCAATAAATCTCTGATGTATCGCACCTTTGTACTAACAGCTACAACTGTTTCAGGGTACACAGGCTAATCCTGTACAACAACCAGGCAACTGCTACAAGATGACAACTTTAAATGGTCACATGGCAATCACCGATAATGGAGCCATAGTAGATAAGTCTATGTATCCTAACAGGACGCTCCATGGTAAGACAGATTGATGGTTGTTCATCTATGTGAATAGCCATCCTTGGATTATGTAGAGTTAAACAACATTGAAGATATCCAAGAATATATGATGACATATCCAAAACCTCTTAGTACTTTTTTACATAGCTATTGCTGTTTTAGATTTTGTGATAAGGCAGCCATCTTGTGCAGCAAAGTCAGCAATGCCATCATCGTGTGATTCAACTATCATATTACCACAAGTAGAGTCAGCCGGGTATGAGGCCACACTGGGGAACGCTCCCAACTCTAAATTGTTTTTGTCTGCTAGCTGTAACTCTACAGAAAATAGATCTCTGCATGTCACGTCATATGTGAGTTTTCGTCATTTTCTTTTATATAATCTACTACTTTAGTTGTATTATATAATCTACTACTTTAGTTGTATTATATAATCTACTACTTTAGTTGTATTATATAATCTACTACTTTAGTTGTATTATATAATCTACTACTTTAGTTGTATTATATAATCTACAGCTTTAGTTGTATTATATAATCTACAGCTTTAGTTGTATTATATAATCTACTACTTTAGTTGTATTATATAATCTACTGCTTTAGTTGTATTATATAATCTACTACTTTAGTTGTATTATATAATCTACTACTTTAGTTGTATTATATAATCTACTACTTTAGTTGTATTATATAATCTACTACTTTAGTTGTATTATATAATCTACTACTTTAGTTGTATTATATAATCTACTACTTTAGTTGTATTATATAATCTATTACTTTAGTTGTATTATATAATCTACTACTTTAGTTGTATTATATAATCTACTACTTTAGTTGTATTATATAATCTACTGCTTTAGTTGTATTATATAATCTACTGCTTTAGTTGTATTATATAATCTACTACTTTAGTTGTATTATATAATCTACTACTTTAGTTGTATTATATAATCTACTACTTTAGTTGTATTATATAATCTACTACTTTAGTTGTATTATATAATCTACTACTTTAGTTGTATTATATAATCTACTGCTTTAGTTGTATTATATAATCTACAGCTTTAGTTGTATTATATAATCTGCTACTTTAGTTTTACCATAAAGCTTGCCAGCAGATTGAAAATTTGGCTTTTACTGCAAAAGTTTTGATTTCTAAGCTCACTACTTTCTGTAGAAACTGAAGTTATTCCAATATGACTGAGATTTCCACTGAATAAGTTGTTTTATTGCTCCTTTTATATGTTGCTTACAATCTATTTTTAATAATGGATTAACCAGATACTTTTATGGTGGAAACTGTGAACAACATGCAAGAAGCAGATAATGAAAAACAAGTAGATTTTTTAAGCTCTCCTGTTGTTACATCTCCTTTCAAATGGCTGCAAATAGTTTTGGCAATAGACCAAATGTACTTCGTTGCTGTGTACCATATATTCGAATGTCCTTAATATTATCAATATATTTTGATTAGCCTGATGAAAGAAACAACGTAGAGATAGAAAGTCACTTTGAGCGAGAATACCTCAACAATGGTACATTCACATTCAGGTGAATCATCCCTCTATAGTCTCATTTCGTAACAGTTTATTTTTGAAGGAAATTGTATGACGATGTAGTAACTGTAAAAACTAAACCCAGTGGCTGTCATTGTTTTCCAAATTACAAACTTCCAATGTCAGTTTCCATATTCACTTATAACATGCATTGGGCGTTACATCAGATAGTTTCTGCCTTCCACAGCTAGCGCCGGTCGCTGCTTTAAGTTTCATAAAAAAATATAATCTGAAATTCTAGCAAAAATGAACTTATCAACAATTCTACGCTTTCAACTGAGAAGTTATCTTCTCTTTGTAGATTGAAGAGACTAACTACTACTGGACCATTTGCTGTACAACCAGAAGAACAGTGTTATATAAGTGTACAACCAGATTATACTTTATCTGCTGCATATTACAGCACTGTTCCTCTCACTGAAGATGTCAATGGAAACCCTGTGAAGAACTCATTGTTTGACTTGGATATGGAGGTAAGTTATTCTAAGTTTAAAAGAACGCGACTTCAGCTTTTTTGTTAATAACCCTAATACTAACTATTTGCACATCAACTTGTTTGTACTCATTAAAGCATATTTGATGGCACCTTTTCTTTTTTAGTTTTCAACGGAAAACAATTGATAGCTATTTTAATAATTGATAACCTAAAATTTTTAAAAGCTTTTTACTTTTTAGAGAAGAATTTATGTTTTCAAAACTAAATTTTTCCCCAAACCAACAATCGAAGAAATAAAAATTGATTTTCTTTCAAGTTTGAACCAACTGAGTTTCTGCCACTTGAGAGTTCAATTTTGTATATTGTACTTGTAGATAGTAAACTGTCCATAGACAAAAGATAAAAGATTTATCTACTCAGAAGTTATTCAACCAATCATCTGACGCATTATTAAATGAGGCATTGCAGTGTCACACTGACATCTACAGCCAATAAAGTTTACGCTACAGACAACTATGCTAGATGTTTGCATTATTTTACCAATACTTTATATAGTATTCCTTTACTTGGCTGTGATAGAGTAGACAACTCCGTTCACTGTATTTCAAAGGTTCCCATCTACATAAATTTTCTCTTCTTATAATCATAGTTTCAGTAATCAATTTTTAGCATTACCATCGCGTATTGTAATGAAACGTTTTATTTTCTCACATTTACCGTTGATAATAATACTTTTTAAATAACTTTGCACTTCGTTGCTGTTCGCTTTTCAAACTTTTCATTCAATATTCAAATAAGGCTTTTCAATTTCACAAGTTTTTTTTCGTGCATGGTGAATTTGGTCAACTCCAATAAATTGAAAAGAGTATAAAATTCTGATTTGATAGACAAGCATTATTTTCATACAAAACTCTTGCCAATAAAAACCTACTTAAAGCTTATCCAAACTATATCTGAAGGCAAGAACAATATGAAATGCTGAAACCAACTTGCAAAAAAATTATCAAAGATGATATTTTTAATGAATAAAACTTGCAAGCCTTTTTCTCCCTTTTAGTGTTGAACAAAAAACAATTCTTGAAACGATAAACTACGATGTTTGCAGCAGCTTGTTCTCTTTTAGATTAGATCTTTTATACATTGCTCACTTTTCACTCAAAACAATATGATCAGCTTACATCTTTTAGATATTATGGGCAGATTAAGTTTGTGAATAATGAGAAAAAAACACGAATAAGGTTTATACTTGAACTGTTCACTTCATGTGATAGATCGACCGACTGTGGCATCAAATTTGATATTGTTCACAGCAAAAGAACAAGTAAAGTTTGACATAATTACAGATCAATTTATTCACACTCTGAAAAGTAAATGAATGGCCGTATTTTGTAGGAACAGATAAAAGCGTATCACTTGCCATTCATTGTGAAGTCATTTAGAATGGGAGTTTAAGGAGTGCAGGTCTTGCTGGCTCATTGGAAAAAATTATTATTCCATCTCAACTTTCACTATCATTCATACTTACAAAAATCATCCCTTATTTGCTAGTAACATTCTTACAACTAGCCATTGTCTGAGCCTGAATGCTTTGCTGGTTAACAAGCTAATAAAGGAATGCAAATACAATGTACCCTTTTGTTTTTAGCCACTGAGATTTATGGACTTTTGCGCACCAATGGGGCCTGGGCTCGTAAGAGTAAATGCGCCAAAAGCCGCTAGTGTTTCCAGGACCAAATGACCAAACTTGTGGAGTTGTCTCCTCAAAAACAGACAACTCAATTAAAATAGTTAATTAGCCATCATTATCTTGTATAGCTGTTCCAATGAAAATATTAACCAGTACGTAAGGACTTTAGGGTGTACATGTATAATTTTTTTCCAATAAAATTATTTTACTTTGAAATTTCTAGGACCGAATGTTATTTTAAAAAGATGTCGCAGTCCCGGTTGGATTACAAAACACAAAGTTGTAGCATGAGTTGCTAGCCTGCTTTTCATCAGGATGCATTATAAAGGGAAACCATAGACATTCCTTTACTCAGCAAATTCATTAAACAGTTTAATGCACAAATTATTCAGGGGATTCCCGATTACAAATGGATTTTAGAAACTGTAACAACTTAATAGGGCCTTTGTACATAAAAATTCATTGTTGAAGACCATTAGTTGGTTTTTCTTTGATAGATAAATTAAAAAAAAAAAAAATATATAAGATGAGTTTGTTATTGGAAGTAGAGCTGGCTAAACCAGTGGAGGCTCTAACATTAGTTGGTTACATAATATGGTAGACTGAGTAACTATGACATAGCCTTAAGGAAGCTTCGGACAATATAATTTTATTGCTTTACAGCGCAAAGGACGACATTTATTTTAAAGCAGTTCATTTTTTGGTTGCAAATGAAATAGAGGAGATAACTCCTTATATGTTAAGTGGTATTAGTTTATATATAATGATATCGTACTTTTTTAGTACTAGACAATTATCAAAGCGATTGCAACAATATTTTATAACAGTTTTTGTTTGGCTACACATAATATTATGATATATATTGTTATGGAAAACATGACATCTGTGTAACTTGACAATTCCACCACATTAAATACGGTTAACAAAAAGAACTATTATGATTATAAGATATATCATCAGCATGTGCCGTAATAAACTGATCATTATGACAATATGATTGTTTAGCAATAAAAACCATGGTAATAATATGAAATTACCGATAATAACTATATATACTGAGTTGTTTTCTCTAATTTATTCGCGACCTAAATGCACTACTTCAAAATAGTTTTCACCAGCACAAAGAACATGCCCATGAAAACCGTTCATGCCTTAACCCCAGTATTACACCAACCAACGTTGCACCACCCCATATCAATGGAATAGTAGAAAAAATTTGGAATCGCTTCTTCCTCACTCCTTCTGATAGGGGGAGACAATGCCCTACGTACTCCACGACTTCCTTCTACCACCAATTATTCTACTCAACAACCATCTACAATAATGTACTGTACTGATGTAACCTAACATAGCATAAGTTAATTTTTTTTTTTTCAGATCCTTGAATAATTTGTACTGTAGGTAATGAGGCTAGGTGAAATTATTATACAAAATCTGTATTTTCATAATCTCACAGTTCAACATTGCATAATACCTTATTGCCCTGATTACCACTCAATTCTATTCATTCGACAGCATGAACAAAAGTTAGCAATTATTCAGCTTGCATAACAGCCGCCATAGCTCAGTGGCTAGAGCGCCTGTCTAGTAAACAGGAGGTCATGAGTTCAATCCTCATTGGTGGCTTTATCTTTGCATTGCAATGATATAAGTTATTTTTTTTCAGCTTAGTATGGACCACTCATAGATACAATAAGACTACAACACGATCACTTTCTAACGCCGTGGAAAACTGAAATAATAGTATCAGCATCCATAGGTTTGTTATAAGTGTAAAAATTGAGAAAATGAAAAAGAATTCCAACTTGTGCATTGAAAAGCAGGCTTTAGCAATCTCAAATACACCAAAAGGTTATTAAATCTAATGCTACTATTTTAGTCTTCAATACTATCCAATAATCATGATCTTTTTGATTTAAAGCATGCGTTGGTATTAGGTGAGATTATTTTATATCACCAACAGCACATTTTTAAAAGTAGATAATAATCCAGTTCTAACAAACTCATTTTTTATAGAAAAAAATTCCAGCTGATATCTTTGATCACAGAAAGATGTGAGTTACTTGAGCATTTATAAACTATAAAATGGTGTTAGTTGCTAGTTGTTGATTGTTAGTTGTTAGTTGTTTCCCTTCATGTGTGGGAAGTCCCCATAAGACTAAGCCAAATAACATATTGCTCAAGAATATATTTACATTTATAATCTTTGTCTCATTTAGTGTCAAACAATTTGATAAAAATCTCCACTAGAAGCTAAGCACAGTTCTTGCTACAATAGGGTGTATTTTGTCAGTAATAGTGAGTACACATTTTATCCACATGTTTGCTACCACAACATATTGATGTACAAACACTGTGTTGAATTATAACTTGAGTCATCTGTACTTCAAGTGGATAAGATAAGGAGGGCTACATGATGCCATAAAGTAGGCTAGTTTTACAGCTAGAAGTTATACAATCTACTTTGTGGTAGGGGAATGGTCTTCTTCTAATATACAAAGAAAACAACTCCCAAGATGGATATAAACAGGTTTCATACGAGACTTTCTTGGCAAGGACGCCAGTAATGGAATTGTGTGTTCTTTATCACTGATTGAGCCAAGATTGCAGTAGGGCCATTTTCATTTATTGTTTTTGCACAGTTGTTGTGTGTTTAGATGTTGATTTGAAACAGCACAGCTACACACACAACAGACCACACACACAACAGACCACACACACAACAGACCACACACACAACAGACCACACACACAACAGACCACACACACAACAGACCACACACACAACAGACCACACACACAACAGACCACACACACAACAGACCACACACATACAAGAGATCTCTGAATAGATAGCCAATAGATAGTTTAGACAAAATGAAAACCAAAATGGACACGTAAGAAAACATTTCATGGTGGAGAGTTGCTAATTATAATCAGCTAACCAAGTTGAATTTTTGATACTTGTGATTATCTCCACATGCTAGTTGTTCATTAGCACGACATAAGGTTATGGAAATATGTATTTTTAAGCTGTTAGTAATTAACCGCCAGTCTTCATCAACACTTTGGTTAGGTAATATCATGATTTGGCTACACCTATAGTGCTGTAGGTGTAGGAGTTGGATTTTATGAATCTATAAAAAAGCCGTCTCTGAGATATGTTCTAAGGAACTAGCAGCAAACCGTAAATGTGTCAGAGAAGTTAAAGCTAAAACTTGATCAAATACCAGTGAATGAAAGAACAAAACTCAATACCGAATAACATAACACCGAGTTATCTTGTTGGATACCGGAAAAGAACAAAATGAAACAGTTCAGTGCATAAAGTTCCATAGATTTTATTTAGTATAAATAATCTAGAAACATTACATAATATAATGACAGACAACTATTGTATGAATAGACCATAAAACAAATAAATGTAACGTTATGAAATGAACTTCACTAAGTTACATCAAATAAAACAATGCCATTTGTTAAACAACCACATATAGCCTGTGAGACTGAGGAATGGTGATCTATAATTCTACTGTAGAAACCAAACTATAAGCATTTCTATGAAAGCCTGTTACCACAAAAGTGATATAAGTTGGTGATAAAAAGGGGTGGAACCTATGAAGGTAGAGGAACCAGCAGAAGTGGTGTGGTCTGTAAAATGGGTGGAGTCTCCTGAAGGGGTGGAGCTTACAGGAAAGGACCAAATGAAACAGTCTAATGTATAAAGTTTCATAGATTGCATATAGTATAACTAATCTAGAAATATTACATAATAGGATGACAGACAAGTCCTGTATGAATAGACTATAAAACAAATAAACGTAATGTTATGAAATGAAGATCTCCAAGTTACAGTAAATAAACATGTAGAACGAGGTAAACAGTCAGACATGAGCTGTGAGGATTAATAAAAACACAAAGCTTTGAGAAAACTGTTAAAAACAAATCGTTGATAAAAAGGAGTGGAGTCTATTGAAGCAGTAGAACCAATAGTTGTGGTGAAGTCTGCATAGGGGGTGGAGCCTTTTGAATGGGTGGAGCTTATATTTGTGGTAGAGTCTGTAGAAAGAAAATCTCCAGTCTCACTAGTTTGGTTTGCCCTAGTTGTGTTTGGTAGAACGGTTTCATTTCCCTTTGATAAGAAGTTGTCTCCCCCAGTAGAGTTGGAGCTGGAGTTGAATATTTTAGTAATGTAGGAGTTATCACACTTTACCACCTGTATATAAAGTAATACACCGTTTAGGACAAATCAACAGAGCTGATCTCATCACAGAAAGTAAAGAGCAAGTACTTTATATATACACTTTATACAATTACTGTGCATACACAATACCAACTGTTATACACAGTACAAGTAGAAGATAACTCCATATTATACAAGGGTTAGCAATCAATCTCAGCTCAATCAAACAGCTGATGAAAATACATTGCATTGCTGCAAGTGATTTGTATTGAGAGACAACGGGTCATTGGGCAGCTTTTTTGATGGTGAGAGAGCAAAATGACCTTCAAGTGACATTGAGAGCAGCAACCAAAAGTTTTGCTAGAAAATGTAGCAGCAGAACAAGTGCAAGTACCAGTGTGTTATTGTATCAATTAGTTCTTTTATGATTGTATGTAAACTCCAGGAAGTGATGTCATTGACTTTACTGCTTAGTTGAGGAATTCCATGTTGTGGAGAACACAACTCCACCTATGATCATATTCATGTCATATATAGCCTTTAATAACCCCCAATAAGCACTTGTCAGTCATGTGTATACAAGAGCTGAGGCTACTGTGTGTGGCTCATTTTACCTGCAGAGTGAAGTCTAGCAATGCATTGTGGACAGGTAAACCATACAATGTAGAGTATGGGTGTTTGTTGTATTCGGTAGCTATGATATTACCAGTGGACATTGTCTGCAGCAGACATGGAACTGATGTGTCGTACACTTCATACCTATAAATGACACAATCAAAGAAAGGTGTAATCTCTAGATCAGGTTTAGGAATCAGTAAGAAAACTGCTGGCTGTTTGCTCTTCGTTGGCTTATGGTGAGAAATAAACCTGGCAAGCCGCCAGATTTTTGTTGAGCAACGCTAGACAGTAATCTGTACGTTCACTAAAGTACTTTACCATTTATTCCCACAACACAATATCAATAGAAAAAGCAGTAGCTTACCTGAAATTGCTGACATCGGAAACATTATGCCTCACAAAATGGCCGTCCAAAGGTACACACTGTCCAAGTTTCTAAAATAAGTTCATTGGAATACTCATTGTAGAATTTTCTCCTGTAACCATGTCTGTCAGCGTAATGCTGGACAATCATATTCCTAGAGTTATCTTCCCATATATCCTATCTCCATATATCAATGATGTATCGCATGTTGTTGTATTTAGTTACTATAGCAACAATTTGACTTTTTACAGATGAAAAAGGTACACTTACCATTGGTTTAACAGTTAGTTTGTCACCACAACTAGCTGATAGGTAATTTACTGTAGAACCAGTGATGTTATTTAGTTGTGGGGAGGTAACTTGCCATATAAATGTACTAGTCGTTACATCTTGTACAGAGTTGTATGCTGGATGTAGAGGTTTCAACTGAAAATCTATGAAAATTAAGCATTGCATTACTTTATTATTAATGACAAAATAATCACCATGTCATGTGACGGAGTTATTATTTTATTACACATGAACAATTATATATGCAAAAAGTTTGTTGAATTGTGCAGTTTTTGTAAAAAACCTTGGGATTTGGATTCTTACAATTTTTAAAGGGTAAATTTTCTTACATGCTGCAATTATGTTCTTCCTGTTTCAACTTTGCGCAATAATGAGATCCAGAAACTTGTCAAGTAAGCTTTCTTAACCATTTTCAAGAATAACGTTAGGTTCTATGATCTATTAATTACATCTGATGTTTTTTAAAGTTTACTTCAATGAAAACTCACTGAGCAAAGAAGTCTGGTTGTCATGGAAACCATCTAATACAACTTCTGCAGACTCTGCGATTCTCAGTTGTTTAAAGTCATAAGTAGTAAGTCTGTAGCACTCTCTACTCTCTGGTGTAGGAGGTAACTTTGTTGGTGAAACACACAACGGTTCATCACTGACAGGTTTGGCATTGCTCATCATGATTAAACACTGAAAAAAATAAAATAGATAAATATCAATCAAAACGTGGTTTGTAACAACAACTTACTAATGAAGTGCTGGTGAGATTAAAAAAACAATTGATTTCCTTACAGAAATGTTAGTTAATTTGATCAAAGGTAATCTATAAAAGCTATCAGTCATAGTACACCATAGTCAGAAAATTTTGGTCGCGCAAACTTGTTTAGGGGTTTTTGGTGCGAAAATTATTAATTTTGTTAAACGACAATCCAGATTATTCCGTGAAGTAAAGTCAAAGGTTTTTTGCATTTCCAAGTTTCAAAACTTTTCATTTGGTTGCAAGACATTTGAAAAAAGCTGCAAAAACTTATAAACTCAAAACAGTAGTAAATTTTCTTACAAAATTTATTTAAGAAATAAAAAAAATTTGTTTTTTCAATTAGAAATAAATTGTTACCTAAAAACTCGAATGTTCATTTGATTGTTTATTTTTTTTGAATATAATGATATATTAAACCCTTACATAGCAGTTTGTTTATTTTACAAAAAAAATCTGAGTCGATTAATAAAATACTAACCAGAATCACGAAAGCAACAAACTGCAACATGCTGATGTAACTAAGCAGTAGTAATTCTATCACAAGAACTATAAAAGTTAGTCTGAGAGAAAACAGAGAGCTAATAAACAGAGAATCAAACCCGCTACCTTATATACCCACCAGCTGAGGGGAAATGTAGATATAGTTATATAAAGAACTACCAACTTATAAATCCCTGACTATAACTAACTAACACATAGCTAGTAATTATGTCATACACTGTGTGTAAGATTACCCAATGGGAATGTGTTTGAATGTACATACAAAGTGAACTGAAAGGGAAAAACCCTCATCACTTTCGGAAATCCCTCATTGCTTAATTTATCTCTGATGTTCAGTAAATAGAAGATGTTTCCCAATAAAACTCCGATAGCCTGATTACTATTAAATAGCAGCAAACTGAGGATGGGGAACAACTGAACCTCAATAATTTGAAAGAATCTAGACAAAGCTGAGCTCTTTAATGAAAAGAAAAACACCGAAAACTGAAACTGAGCAAGTAAATAAGAATGAAGAGTCAGCAGTTGGTGAAGACCAGCCAAGGGTTGGGTCAGTCAATAATCTAAACCAGCCATGCTGGTATAACTTTCTAAACTTTTCAAGTCTCAATCAGTTCAATCAACGTGAAGAGTAATTAATACTAACAAGTACACAAAATAACTACATCTTATATTTGTAGTTGTCTCTGCCTGCAACATTAATATTTAGTGTTATTTACGACAAAGTAAGGGTAGATAAGGCATGTTATAAACTGTTGAAGTTGTTTTAGTCATGAACTTGATCAATCAAATAAATAATCAATCGGAAAATAGTTAAAGACTATTTATTATTATATTATATTATATTATATTATATTATATTATATTATATTATATTATATTATATTATATTATACTATGTTATTAGATATCTATTACAAATCAAATATTTTATAAAGAAAGATTGATCTAGTTTCAGTCGCGTCGTATTACTAGTATTTAAATAATTAATTAGCAAGTTTTAATTGTTTACTCCACAAGTTGTAACTATCAAACAATTAGTAATTATTCCATTTTTAAGACAACTTTCGCCGTAAACTAAATCAACCATTTTTTTCAAGTTAATATTTTTAAATGTAACATTAAAGGTACAAAAATTTATGTTTATTTTTATTTGTTGTAAAGCATATCTACGTAAACTTTAACATTGCTTTTATGTACAAGCTTTGCTATACATTTAATGTATCTAATTCTTGTTCAAAATTATATAAAAGTGATAGTCAAGTGCGAATGTACATTTTCATTTACTGCTCCAGGGGGCACAACTTCTACTTTTAAAAAAAGAAATTGTTGTATCTTGCATTTCTGTCAAGTCATTACGGTAATTCTAAGGGTAATTTATCCTTAGAATATTGCTGGACAGAAACGCTTTTATAACATCCAAGATACAGAAATACTTGGATGGATTTTTTCTGGAGATAACATGTGGTCATTAAAAAAGAATATACAAAAAACCGAACAGAAATTTGAAAGCAATAAATATGTAGATAAGTGTTGTTTTAGACTGTGATATTTATCACTACATCTCTGGCGCCTAATAAATTGGTTTTTCCCACACAAACAATCATAGAAAGTTCCATGATGCAATAGACATGTCACCACTCGGGACAATGTAGATAATGGAATAATTTTTAATTTAAATACAAGATAAAACTATTTTACTGTATTCGGAGTGTAATTGGTCTTTACCCAGTCGTGCTATTTACTACCAATATATTTTTTGTGCCTGGCATTCATTCATTTTTGTTGTAGTGAGGATGTTGAAAATCTGAAAAATAGTTTGTCCGTAAGTGAATGGCAGCAAATATCGATGAAAACATCATTTGTAGTAAAAGCTGCAGCAGTTTATTGGTTATAGCGCATATGTATTAAACAGCAGCTCATGAGTTCAACATTATCAGGTAAATTTTAGCTGGTGAAACGTTAATAAATTTTGGAGATTTGTTTATAGATACATATGGTGCTCAGCAAGAAATTCTATCCGCGTATTAATTTGGAGCAATTTTGTTTTGAAAAAAGTTTTGAAAAAAAATTCCCTTTGCCGGACATGTATGTGGTAGTGAGGCATGTTTTAAGTATGTTATTTTTCCGCAGATATTTTGGAGAATAAAACATGTCTTGTAAATCGAACGAACGAACAATCTATTTATTAATAACAAAAAAACAACAGTACGAGTATTTTTCTGTCTTTCTAACTACCAGTTGATATACTAAAAGTATAAATACAGGAAGTCTGATCTACCAATGATTGCTTCTCCCCTTCGCATACCAAAATTCCCCTCAGAGACACAAAATAACAACCGTAGAGATGGAATACCTTCAAGTATTGTGTAACGTATGTCAATATTTGTTTTGGGCTTACTCTGCGTTTTTTTTAATATAACTCATCACTTTATGTGGCAGCGTCCTTCTATTGTACGATGTCGATGGATTTAGAGAAGATAACTCCTATAAAAAAACTAGGAAAATAATAATGCTGTCTCTTTTTCATGATCAATCAAACAAGAGGGTTTTCTACAACGCCAACGATTAAAGGATATTGAAAACACAGTGATTCGATAGGCATATTATTTGTAGTTGTCTCCACCTACAAACTTTCTTGATAGACCAAGTGGGAATGTAGAGGTGGTAGGTGAGTGCAAAGTTAGTAGTAAAAAAGCTAACTAAACGAGCCATCTCAAATAATGCATTCAAAATAAGTGGAGTAACTATGGTCTGGTTCCATAATTCAACATTTCAAACTGACTTTGATAATCAAAATTTATTGAATACATTGATATAAGTTTATTTGAATGATTTGTTGAAATAATAGCATTTAGCTACAGATGGATGTAAAGATTCATAATTAAAGCAATTTAGTGGCAAATAAGGGAAGACAAAAATTACAGACTTTCTAAAGATGAAGGATAAAGAAAAGTATTTTGTGTGGTGTTTTAGCTTATTTACCAGTAACCATAGTTGATTGTAGTTTGCAAAGATCTGATCCATTGTACTGTATAATGTTATAGCAATAGAGGAAAGGGGATTTCCCAATAAAACAATCATTGTGACTTTACAACACACTAGTAATGTCCCTACATATAAGCAGTCATTAAATATGAAATTTCCAAGTCAAAAATACTATGTCACTCTCTAGTCTTTGTAATGCTTTCCCACTTCTGGCTACAATCTTTTTTATTAAATACAAGTTGTCAAATATGTCATCTGTGGAAGCCGCCATAGCTCAGTGGTTAGAGCGCCTGTCTTGTAAACAGGAGGTCATGAGTTCAAACCTCATTGGTGGCTCAGTAGGTGCATAGATTTGTGGACATCGTGTTTTGGTAGATGAGACATTTGCTAACAAAGTGAGTGAATTGTATACTTGACACTGATGAGGGAATTTCCCGTCAGTAAATGACACCCCGATGTTTTGAAACATCATCATTGACATTGTGAAAAAAGAAATGTAAGTTGGCCATAGATAATGCAGTTTTAACTCTGCTGACATCAAAGAGTACACCTAGACAGCAAACATTTCATGTGTGATAGTTGGTTTGTAGTCGTAAACAATAAAGTAAGCAGCCACCAATCTCATCTTCTTAC
This sequence comes from Cryptosula pallasiana, assembly GCA_945261195.1. Classification (NCBI taxonomy): domain Eukaryota; kingdom Metazoa; phylum Bryozoa; class Gymnolaemata; order Cheilostomatida; family Cryptosulidae; genus Cryptosula; species Cryptosula pallasiana. The sequence goes on along the minus strand of OX183132.1, from coordinate 46,063,943 downwards.
ACTTACAACATTAGTAATAGACAATAAACTTCAGTTTAGGCAACTGTTCGTATCATAGCAATAAATTTTTCATCGTTATATTTTTGATGACAACACGCTGGTGAGCAGTTATTGCACATTCATTCTGTTATCTTCAAATTAAGAAGAAGCAAAAATATAATCCTGCTGTAATAAACCTGTCAGGAAATGTAAAGAATGCATAAAAAACAAATTTGAAACGAATGTCAGTTTTCAGACCGTCCGAGATTTAAAACAATCTAATGTGAAGATTAATTGAAGTTAACAATCAGTTTAGATTATTTCTGGTTATAATTGTAATTGTCTCCACATTCAACTACAAGTATGGTATGACTGCCGATAGGCTGAGTGAGGTAATCACTAGAATATTGTATGACAAAATAAAATACATCTATCACAGTTGTTGGCCAGGATTACAAAAGAATGAATGAGAAGAATATGTATTTGAAAAATAAAATAAAAATTTCTAAGCCAAAAATCCAACAGAAACGACTTCCGAATATATATTACGTAGCGATATCATGTTTTAGGAAAACAAAAATTCCTTCCTTCTTTCACACTTGCACAACAATTCAAAGAAAGAAAACAATCTATTTATAGACATAACTGGCTTTTTCTAAATATTGATATCTAAAAATATTCTTTGCCACAACAAAATAAAAAAATCACAAAAATAATCACTGAAGAGTTTTTTATTGGAAGTAGAGCTGGCTAAAACAGTGGAAGCTCCAACATTGGTTGGTTACATAATATGGTAGCCTGAGTAACTATAACATAGCCTTAGGGAATAAAAGTCTTTTGGTATGCAGTGCAAAAAATATGCCCATAACAACCATGCATGCCACTAGCACCGCTATTGCACCAGCTAAAACTGCACCACATAGAAATGGAACAGTATAAACCGTTAGGAATCGTCATCTTCTTCCTCACTTTGTCCAACACTGGGTGTTATGGGGGGAGACAATGCCCTTCGCACTCTACGACTTCCTTCTGCTAACCAATCATTCTACAGCATAACCAAAGGAAATCTACGATAATCAACTGATGCCATCAAAAATAATTTTTGATTTTAGACAGCTGTTTCATTTGTGGTATAAAATTATTATCGCGAGGCAATAAGAGTATTTCCGACCTCTGACCTCTATTCACCGAACAAACTGCGATAAAACTAATCAGACCGACAATAAATTTAAACAATAAATAATCATTTTGTTCCGAACACGTGAGTCAAGAAAAAGTAGCTCACTGAATAAAATGAATAATCAAAGAGTATCTATTTATATTGTTCGTAGGTCTAGAATGAAACTGAACACTAAATAAGTTGTGATGAGCGAGTTGAATTTTTCATTTTTATAGACCGGTTTCAGATCCTTGAAAAATGATCCATAATCGATACGATCATTTGAAATTTACCATATAAATACACAGCTTTACAAACTATTCTAGCTTATAACGATTCAACTTTTTATTTTTTCTCCGTTATTTTAAAAATTGGGAGTTTTCTTCTTATGATTTGCTCAGTAATCTATAACAGTTATTTAAATAATATATTGAACAGAATAGAAAAAATATTATGTGTTTGCAATTCAATACGCCGCGTATGCAACGGAACATTAGTCTAGTCTAGAACAACATAAATATTCAATGAAATGTTATAGTTTACTGAACAAATCATAAAGAAGATAACTCCCAATTTTCAAAAGAATCAATGAAAATGACAAGATTTTGAGCTGCTATAATCTGGTATAGTTTGTAAAGGTGGCTCTTCAATTTAGTAAATTTCGAATGCTTGCAATTATTTTGAATCATTTTTCAAGGATATAAAACCGGTCTATGAAAATGGAAAAAATCAATTCACTAGTCAGTATTTAGTTAGTGTTCGATTTCATTCGCGACCTACGAACAATATAAATAAATACTTGTTGATTATTTTTTCTATTCAGTGCACCAAATTTTGTTGACTCACGAGTTCTGAACATAATGATCATTTATTGGTTAAATTTATTGCTGGTCTGATTATTTTTATTGCAATATGTTCGGTGAATAATCTTAATAACTAGCCATACATCATCATTAATGTAAGCCGCCATAGCTCAGTGGCTAGAGCGCCTGTCTAGTAAACAGGAGGTCATGAGTTCAATCCTCATTGGTGGCTGTAGTTTTGCCTAGCAATGGGAAAAGTTAATTTGTTAGTTTTTAGGTGGACCACCATTAGTTAAAAACAAAACTAGGTAACTTTTTAACTTGGCTAAAACTGAAATATAGCTATCTATTTATTGCTACAAATTGTTATGATTGTAAACAATGAGAGTATTCGCGACCTGTTCGTCAAACAATATACAAAAAAAATAGGCGTTCGTAATTCAATATGTCACGTAAGCAACGGAACATTAGTTTAGAACAACATAAATATTCAATGAAATGTTATAGTTTACCGAACAAATCATAAAGAAGATACTCCCAATTTTCAAAATAATCAAGAACATAATAAAATTTGAACTGCTACAAACTGGGATAGTTTGTCAAGCTGCCCTTCAATTTAGTAAATTTTGAATGCTTACAATTATTTTAAATTATTTTTCAAGGATATAAAACGGTCTAGGAAAATAAAAAAAATTAAATCGCTCGTTATTATTTATTTAGTGTTCAGTTTCATTCGCGATCTACGAACAATACAAATAAACACTCGTTGATTATTTATTTTATTCAGTGAGCTACTTTTTGTTGACTCACGAGTTCCGAACAAAATGATCATTTATTGATTAAATTCATTGCCGGTCTGATTTTTTTTATTGCAATGTGTTCGGCGAACAGAGGTCGCGAATACTCTTATTGAGAAGTAAAAAATGTTCTGATTATTAATGCAATGAAAAACAGGCTTTAGTTATTTCAAATATACAAAAATAATTGATTTACTAGAATTAACACAACCAGTTTAGTTTATAATATCATTCAATAATCATGACCATTGTTTTTACGTAAAACTTCCTTCGGAATTAGATGCAATCATTATTAATTATTTATCACTAACACAGAATGTTTAATGGAAGTAGATGACAAATCAATTCAATCAAACTCTTTGTTAGTGCAATTATTTCTAGCTGGAAACATGTGAGTTACTTGAGAGTTTACAAATTATAAAATGTAGGTAGATGGTAGTTGTTTCCCTTCACGTGTGGGAATTCCCCAAAGACACACAAGAGTACCAAATATAATATTGATCTAGAATAATTTTATATTTATAATCCAAGTCATGTTTATAAACAAATATTCTGATTAAAATATGTACTAGAAGTTATGCAAATCTTTTCATACATTTGGTGAGAACTACTGTAAATAATAAACACACAATTCATCTTCGTATTTCTTATTATGTGGCAATAAATTATAAGTTTACTTTATCATATTTTGATTTGATCTTGAGATAGTTCGATGATTATTTTTTTATTCTATTACAGTATTGCTAGCCACAGTAACTTACACTAAACATAAAATATGGCACACTGTCTGGCATTCTTTTTTTTATCTCACAGAAACGTGATCCTGGGGAATTATTTTCGGAAAAAATAATCTTTATAGCTACTCAATTTTCCATTACATTTTAAAAACTGACAAAAGTTGAAGTCGTTCTCTCATATTATATAGCATACAATTCCTGAATTAAAAACTGAAACTTCATTTCTTTAGTGTCTTTAAATAAAATAATATTAAAGCTGACAATGTTAAATTAGACTTAAACAGTTTCAATCACAGTACTTACAAGTTAAACATCACAAAACTTAATCACTATTAAAAAAAAATTATATTTTAGCCACTAACCAAAGCTCCTGCACTCTGAAAGTTAGCCATAAAGTTCTGTACAAACTCTCCACTTCTCTCAGACCAGTTCTGTAGGAAGTCAGTTGTCTTCTCTTTCAACTCATCTATCTTTCCTCCCACCTCAATTCTCTTAGCCTGCAGTATAGTATAGCCTAAGTATTCAAGGTGTGTTAGCTTGAGCACTGTTTACGAGTAGCGGGTGGGGTGTATCAAAACAACACCCGTGGTAACAGCCCACACAAAAAAATAAACTACAGGTGACACACTAAGACAAGGAAAGAATAAATAATACAGTTAGAGATCAAGCTGACCCTCAAATATCCGACATTGAGCTCTGCTCTAGAATATCCTCTGGATAGATTCCTTCTTACGTACATGTCGTAGTCTTTTATGATACGAGCTATAACATCTGTTGTAGATATACCTAAATACACAGTATATAGTATAGTCTAACTGTCTCTGATAGTAATTGTCTTTTCTCTATGATATATCAGTAGTTGTCTCCCTTACCTTCAGTCCGTTGTGTAGCAAGGAACATTCCCTTCTCCTTCCAAGAGGCATAGATATCATCGCTGCCTGCGGCACCATAAGGTAAGTCATCATGAGCTATGAAGTCCAGCTGTGATAGACAATTACCACTAGACATCTAAACTACATACACTGATTATATAGCTATCTGTACCAATCACCAGATTTTCATGCGCCAGAGTTTTGACGGATTTTTGGATTATTTTTCAAATCTCCGAAGGATGGAAGTTAATGAGGAGTTCAAAGTTTTCAAAACTTTCACTGCGCCGATCTTGAGGGGGAAATTTTTCAACTCTTCGAAGATTCAAAACCATGAACTTTGGACGGTAAGATCATGGAAGCTGAAAACTTCGCAATTTTTGTGATAACCAACTATTAACATTAGTGAGAATCACCAGAAATAAATTATTATTTATGTTTAACTTGAATGTCCTTCCTTCAAAAAAAATCTTGAAAAAATATATGGTCCTCACCATCATGTTAATAAATAATAATAAAAATAATAATCATCAATGACGCTGTAATAATAAATAATAATTACTATTTACTTAGTTATGTCAGAGTTTGACAACTAACTACTACTTACTTATAAGCTTCAGTTGGCTATGAAAAGCCATACATACACTGGTTGATAAGTCATAAAAAGCTCATCTCCTGTGTTAGTAATTAATTTTAGACCACATGATTTGAAATGTAAACAATTTGGTGACAATACGCACTTGTGAAAACAACATTTTTTTTATAATGTTATGGTTTCGATAAAAACTGTTCATCACTCGCCACAACAACACCATGGCGTAGCAAGCCGCCAAATCACTGATACGCTCTTTGCGTAGTTATCCTCTCTTCGGTGTAGACAACTCGGCATAATTCTTTCAAAAATACGTGCAATGGAAGTACGGGCAAATCAAAACTTCGAAGTTTTCAATAATCCGTTGTTCAACACTCCTTCAAAACTTTGATGCATGGAAATCTAGTGATTGGGATGCCGTTGAATCAAGTTTGTGTGGCTCTTCATTAAAATAAGATCAGAAATGGATACAATTGTTTCGAGGGCAAATTAAGAAGTTGTCTGCACTTCTTCCATAGAGATGGGAGCAGAAAACTCTAAAATTGACTAATAACTAGGCGTTCAATAGCAGGTCTGGTGACCGCAAATGGTGGTCAGTTGCTCCATTGATAGTAGCTCTATGATATTATTCATAAAAATCTTCAAACATAATTAACAATAACATTTTTAAGCTGTTACTAAATTTTTTACTGTTTGCAGCATGAATGGCAAAGTTTATATGAAATATCAGCTACTTGACAAAGTGTATAAAATTACTCATATTGCCACTTTAATATGCATCAACTAACTGGATTTAATTTGGTATTTAATAAAACAAAACCATTTAGAGCTCAACTTTTAACAACCGCTATATCACGGATTTTGGGCTTATATAAACCTAATTCATCTAGGTCTTGGAGTCGTGCTCTCATCAATTTCATCTATACTATAAAATAAACCCAATAGATGTTGATTCGTACGTAATTTTTTCTCGACACGCAGCAGCTTATATCAGGCCTTAAAGCAGAGTTGCAAAAATTGGGTTGGCTTGCTTAAAAAGAGGGCAACCCAGTAACAGCCACTGCGCAGAAACTTTCAATAGCATAAAAAATAGGTGTGCAATCCTTTTCAGGTATTTTGGAGGTGTTTTAGTTGAGTGAGGATTATAATGCTTTGCTGATAGGTTTGCTATTATGTACACACTGGCACCTCAAAAACTAAAGCAATATTACAGCGAGGAAAATTATTTTTAAATCAAATAATGTCAAAAGATTCAAATTATCATTATTTAGAATTTATTTGTGAAAAAAAAAACCCAAAAGATTGAGTTTTTTGTTGTTGTTGGTGTGCAACAACAACAAAAATAATTTTCAAATCCGAATTTGACAAAATAAATAACTATTTCTTAATACAATGAAAAATAATTAGGAATCAATTTATGATTATTTTCACTATTTTTGTTGAGACTACTTATCTAGCGCTTTGACACTAAAGAAAAGACAACTCCCAATAGATAATTGGGTATCAACCCTGACACAGCACCTTTAGTGGTAATTTTCCCAAGAGGCTAATTGAGTGCTGTCAGCTATCTACAAACGACTACATACACAGGAAGTAGACCCCACCCACCTTATTAGCTGTGGCAAACTCATCTGTAATCAACCAGGGGGCGTCTTTAAGCACCTCATCTGCATATCTACAATGCCTTACTGCTTCATATCTCTCATTTTCATTCATGACTGTACGACCTTTCAATGCAAGTGTTAGCTCATCATTGACAACTACAAGTACAGAATGTGAAGTATGATCCCAGATGAGCAGGTGACTTATATAGCTGGTGGGAGGGTACACTTGGAGACATGCTCATTAGTACAGGTAGTTTAGCCTCTGTTCATTCATACGACAACAACTCTTTTAGCTCAGGTATGCATTCCTATTTACGGAATATGTGTGTATATGTGAAGGGTGTGGCCTGCGATGTAATTTTCAAATCATAGTGACGACAGAAAAGTCAACCCACCATATAATTTTATTGTTGAAGCAGACTTTGGCACTTTAAAATAGCAACACCGTACCAAGTTGTTCTCACTTTTGTTGTTCATTTGAATTCCTTGAAAATTTATAATCTCAAAACACTAACTGATTTGACCATTTCTTGTTTGAGCAAATTTTTACAGAAGGTCAAACAGGGCTCTGAATTGCGTGGTTGTCGACGGCATTTTATTAGCGTTTCTATAGTCCATTTTTGCAAAAAAATTTTTCATTTACAATATGTTTGCTGTTAACACAGTTTAGCTAGGGAAAACAACATATGAAAAAAATATATTCGCTATTTATCGTAAATTTAATAACAAGTATTAACCGATTATAAATAATAAATGATATTGATTATTATCAATTTTTTTTGGTGACGATATCAAAAAATTTGAGTATCCTTGGTGGAGTAAGCTGCTCAAGCCAAGTGATGTAACTGCGCACATCATAAATAATAATTAACAGAGTGAGCATTGTTTTTAATAATTATATATATAAATACCGCCATTACTCGATGAAGACTATAAGAGTATTCGCGACCTCTGTTCGCCGAACGCATTGCAATAAAAATAATCAGACCGGCAATAAATTTATTCAATAAATAATAATTTTGTTCAGAACTCGTGGGTCAACAAAAAGTAGCTCACTGAATAAAAATAATAATCAACGAGTATGTATTTATATTGTTCGTAGGTCGCGAATGAAACTGAACACCAAATAAATTATAACGAGCGAGCTGATTTTTTTCATTTTCAAAGATGGTTTTTATACTTGAAAAAAAGTACAAAATAATTGCAAGATTTCAAAATTTACTAAATTGAAGGGTAGCTTTACAAACTATCCCAGTTTATAGCAATTCAAAGCGGCTTATTTTCTTTATTTTACAAATTGGGAGTTATCTTCTTTATGATTTGCTCAGTAAACTATACCATTTCATTGAATATTGGTGCTGTACTAGACTAATGTTCCGTTGAATACGTGACATATTGAATTACGAACACCTACTCCGTTTTTGTATTTTGTTCGACAAACAGGTCACGAATACTCTTAATGAATAATACTAAGTACTAGATAATAATAATTAATAATAATTAGTCATAGGAAATTATGAAATGATAAAAATTACAACTTTTTAAAAATATAGCATAATAGTTTATAAAGCTATTAAACATAACTTTTACCAATAGTTTTACGTGGAGGATATGGTTAAAAGCGTTATCCATTTGTAATAAATCATTTTCATCTCAAACTCAATAAATTATGGGCAAACTTGAAAGCTCAAACTATAAGAAATGTGAAACAGGAAGCATTTCTTTGTTTTAGCTACTGGTGACTAACTTAAAAACGGTCTAAAAGTCATTTCAGCTCTGTCTGAACATATAGATGCCAGCAAACTTTTTGCCGCCACCGGAAGTCAGCATTATTTAAAACGGGCTTGACATTTGTGGACAGAGTCTCTCCATATTAGACTGAGACTAGTAACAGTAATTACGCCCCGGTTCATTGTAACGACAACAAATTTTTTAGCTCAGGTATGCATTCCTATTTACGGAATTTTCACTTCACAAATGCAAAGTTTCAAATCATTCCATATTAGTTTCGCATCCAGAAATAAATTACCTCCAACAATGAGATAAGCGTTGGGTACAAGTTGCTTAATCTGCATCAGCTGTCTAGCATGTCCTGAGTGAAACATGTCATAGATTCCATCTGCATACACTCTTGGTCGTCTAGGGGCTGTTAGATAGAGTAAGTTTATTGGCTTCTAGTACAGGATAGGTGATTGGATAGTAATTGCTAGCCAATAGATGATTGGTTAGTAGATACTAGTGTGCGATTGGTTAGTAGATACTAGTAGGTGATTGGTTAGTAGATACTAGTAGATGATTGGCTAGTAGATACTAGTAGATGATTGGTTAGTAGATACTAGTAGATGATTGGTTAGTAGATACTAGTAGATGATTGGTTAGTAGATACTAGTAGATGATTGGTTAGTAGATACTAGTAGATGATTGGTTAGTAGATACTGGTAGGTGATTTTTAGTCCATACACGTACCAGTAAAGAATTGCTGAGCAAATACCACGGATGTAGTATTTTTGTACCACGACCAAAATCGGCTTTATATAAAATCATTGAACATAACAAATGAAACACTTGCGATAAGTTGTTGACCATATTATATTGTATCAGTGCTGAAACTGAGGCTGTTACATCCTTTTACAGCGGCTTTGGGTATTTCCATTCATTCTTTTATTGCACACACATTGACAACTCTGACTGCTGACAGAACATAACACGGAGTAAATCATTCAATATATTTTAGTTTTAGAAAAAAAAAATTAATAATGATTTCTAATAATAGTAGTTTTACTATAATTATGAATAGGTATCAAAAGTCGTAAGTCAATAAATAGCAAAAGACAGTGACCTTGTTTCTGACAGGGTCAATAGTAAATATTGTCTGGCAGCCAAATTGGACTAGGGAAATCTTGAAAATAGGTCGATATACCACCCGGATGAGAAAGTCGTCAATCCAGAAATACTACATCCATAGTAAACACTGATACGTAACTGGTCGATTAATTTTAGTGTGTGGCTAGTTATTGGACACAACACATTTGTTTAGTAAATAAATGATTGATAAATTTTATAAATGTTTTGTACTCACCGTTGCCAGTCTTGGCATCTGCTAATAAGATCCTAATACTATAATCTGTTTTCCTGTTATTTTCTACACCTTCCCGATCAGTTGAAAATGGTGCACATCTAGATATCTGTAACAATTTAAACTTTTATTACATTTTAGAACAACTATGTGACAGAAAAAATTACTGAGAGGCAAACTGGTATCTTCACGATATCTGCGTCAGGCTTGAAGATTTTGAATCACTGGTACCTGCGCAACTTGAGCTCTTAACTGCTCCAACTCTGTCACCACCAATGGACTATCCTCCTTCATACCGTTGGTGGTGGTTGGAGAGGATCTTGTAACCCTCCTTCGTTTAGTTTTCATGACTAGTTGAATTGAAACAAAAAATAGTCAAGTGATGTAACGGAGCGAGAATTGACTGTAAGCAGCGCTACACAAGTTGTAGGTAGTAGAGAAGTAAGGAGTGAAGTGGCAAGTGTAGTTGGCATACGCTATCATTGATACATATGCTCAGGAGCAAAGTGCAACTGGGGTAAAGTCAACTGATAACCCTATCAACGATTGGTAAACAAATAAATTAGTCAAACAATCAGTGGTAGAAGTGTGGTGGGAATGTGGGTGGGGATGCATCCGTCCCCCTACCTCAAACTTTACAGCCCCCCATTTTACTGCATTAAAAGGGTTGTTGTACAGCTTTGTATTGAATTTCAAAATAAAATCAACATCACTAATCAGTTTCATGTTACAAAAATAAGGAAACCAGGTTCTTTCTCCTGCCATATTATGACCAATAGCCCTCCCTGCTCGACGGAAGCACATATACCACTGCACACCATACATATATCCACTGGTTAAGGCTTAGAAATCATGCTATTCAAAGTAAATCAAGCCATTTAAAATAGATGGAAGGTGCCACACATCATCAAAGTGGCAGGTATGCGCAGGTGAGTTGTAATTCTAGACTACGCTACATAACACACATTCCATCAAGCTAATTATTGTTGACGATCCATAAAGGGCATTGAAGAAGGAACAGACAACAATTCAATAGTGAAACAGTCCAAACATTAAACAGTCAATCCACACACATTTATTAAATGCATACTTCAATAATGACAGGAAATATTCTGCATTAAAAAAAAATAATATAACCAAAAACATATTGAAACACTGAAGAAACTTGAAAGTCATATAAAACAAATGATTGTTGTTGGCCTCTGAATTGTTAATTTTGCAATTTCTTAGCTGTTTGCGTTAGCTATGCTATTAATTGCTGCATTTCTTCCCATTGATAATACTAAAAAAAATTATTTCAAAATTGCACACTCAACAATTGCATATATGTCTAGCTCTGATGCAAAATAAGATGAAGTAGGTAAAATACAAACTTGTCAACTACTATACCATTTCGCTAAATACTGTATTGACTATTGGGAGGATTAAACTGTTATTAACCTAATGCTATGTTATATGCTGTCACGCACAGCAGAGTTATGATTAATTGTTAATGGAACAGGTAAATCAATAACTACTCATTAACTTGTACGCGATGAAGTCTACTGAGAGAAGAATCAGTTATAACTAAAGGTAACACTGCCGAAGATACTAGTACAAGAACACAAATAGTACACGAGTCTACATCATTACAACATGTATACAATTATTTGATTCGTTTCTTATAATAAGTGCATGTATCAGTTCAACAAAGGCAATGCCAAACTAGCTGAAGAAAATATAGATGTGTGACTGACCTTAATTGAAAAGCTATCACCTCAAAGTAAAAAAAAAATTAGTCGACCACGCTTAAAACTGCCTTCGCAATAATGCTTTTTTCCCAATAATTTGTGGAAGCACAAAACAAATGTAGAACTTTACGTAGGTACCACCAACGAGCTGTGTATATGCACAACTAGCACAGTGCAAGATCAAGCTCTCATCATAAGACTAGCACACATTTGGAGAAGCATGAGATGCGTCCTTGTGTATTTCTAACGAAACAATAAGTAGGTGCCATTGGATATAAAACCAATCACCTTACAAGGTCACGCTCTAAACTAAACTCTGTAGTAATTGAAGAGGCATGGGAGGTCATTGACAGAAACTGTAGATTATGACGGTAAGATACTAGTTCTAGTAAGCAGGCAGTAACAGCCTTGGGCTGTTGATGATTAAGATATTTCATATAGCCTAGTAAAAAGCATTACTTCTAGTAATAATCGAGGTAGGCTTTATTATTGAATGTAAGCAATGTGCGCTTGATCAGTGCCATCCATAATCAAATGCAAAATTATTCGAAAAATGTTTAAAATTGATAAATATTATACTTTTAAAGTGAGATCTTTATAAACTTCTGTGGTTTCATAATCTCAGAACTTTGCGCTCTTTGCAGTATTGACATAATAATTCTGACAGAATTAACTTTTGACAGCTACTGTTGTTTAGCGTTGTTGAGTTTTGCTAAATACTGGGTTATAAACCGGTACTTTGCACTCAGTATACAAAGTTCGAACTCAAAATACTTCATTAGCGTTCCTATACCATTATTTCATCATTTTACAATGTTCATGAATGCAAATTGAGATAGCTGATGAGCCTATAGCACACTGTCTTAGACCTCTGGCACCAATAGCAATGGCAATAGCAATGGTTTAGCAATACTCACTAAGGCACCCCAGAATTACCAGGTAATTTGACTATACAAATGGCCACAAGACAGTAAGCTCTCATAAGATGATATAAAAGTTACCAACTATACAACTGTGCCTATCATATAGATTCTGATTATCCCAAGCTCAGAGAGCTTCTGAACAGCATTGAGCACATAATCAGCGACTAAATAAAATAAAAAATTATCTGCATTTGTCTCTTTAATTAAACCAACAAAAACATCTTCAGAATCTAATAAAAAAGTTGCAAATAAAATAAAGTTATGTAAGCAATCTTTCACACAAACAGGGTCAGCCAGCAGAAATATCTAAACTATTGAAACCTTTGATAAAACACAAGAATACGTGGTCCAAATTTAAAATATCACAAAAGTTTTTAGTAAACTAGTATTAGTAAGATGTGACACAATGCACTCTCTGAGTATTTGAAATTAAAGATGATTCTGTGCCATCATAACATGGCAAACTTGAAAGACAAAAATTGGTTTATTAAGTCAATAGAATCCTTTAATTATTTGAACAGAAAGCAAATCAAATCATATGCTTTTGCTGCATGCAAAATCTAGATTAGGTACTGTTTGGACCAAAGAAACACCAGTCTCATTGTAAAGTGGAAGTGATATACACCGCACCAACCTTATACCTAATATACAGAGATCAAAACACATTTATTAATTCTGGACATGGTAATAAAAATACTATCAAGAGTAAATGATGATTCAGATTAGAAACAGCAGCAATAGAAAGCTTTACCAGCATCAAGTAGTTTAGGGGTTGTAATATAAATTACAACTCACCTTTTTCAGCAAAATGCAAAAACCTCCTAGATTGTTTTTGTTAAACATTTAAATAATTTCCTATTATTTCAGTTTGTATTTCGTCTATATTAGTACATCCTTAAACATTTAACACAATGTGTGCTTCAACAGCATCAATATTTAGTAAACAAATAATGAAGTTGTTGAGGCAAGTGATAGTTTATACAGTTATATCGCTGTACACAGAAAGTTGGTAACTAGTAACTGTGTATTAATCACTTGAAAAGCATAAATTTCAATTTTTAAACCATGTTACAATTTTATTTTTGACTTATGATCTCGGACTGTGTTTGGGAGGGAGTTTTTAGCATAAACCGATTTATAGGTTGGTCACCGCAAGATGCAGTTCTAGTCACTGTAATATTGCTGGCTCTGCTTTTCTCATGTGAGAAAAGTGGAAGCAAAAGACCATGTCTGATTCATTTCCCTCCCAACCAGTGTTTGGAGCTTAGGTAAAACATTTATGATGTTAAAAACATAGTTGATCCCACCACTGATCCTTCTGGAACAACGGAAGTGACAAGAAGTAGTTGAGAGGATAGTTGTCCTTTATTGAATCTCAGGCTATTTTCTGTTGACGACAATTCAACATATGGTCATTTCTTCACATCAATTTCTCGCCACTAGCTTTATGAAGTGTGGAAAAATGTGTGGCAAACCCCTGTATATGGGAAACCATATCAATCAATGGCTTGGCCAAATCTGATACGAGCAAAGGGACGAGATACCCTCTGTACATATGTGTTAAGCAACAAAGTGAACCATCTATGATTGGTTACAAACAGGCATTGCAATCAAAAGTATTGAAAAAAAATTTACAATAATATATGTAATACTGAAAGTGTGGACACTTCGTTTGCATTTCGTTACGGTGCTCTCTCAATAAATGTGAAAAATATCTAGAAAAACATTGAGAATCATTCATCTTGCGCTAATTTTCTAAGAAAGGAAACTCTTAGCTCACTTTTGCAGCCTAAAACTTTGCACTCTGATCGATTTGTGTTTGTAATTTTTGATAAAATTTAGAATTTTCAGCACAATTTTTGCTCACGGCACATGACTCCGACAGGATGCAACGTTTTCCACAAATAATCAGCTGATATTGGGCAAACTGAAGTTTTATTGACGCTCACACTGATTGGGGAGGGCAAGTTGTAAGTCAATGTGCGAATCTGAACAAATCCAATGTCGATGGGTATTCACAAAGGCCCATGACTGGTGCCAATATTTTTTAAGATTCCCGGCATTGACTGCGACATTATTTTGCAGCCAATGGCGAAAAAACTTCAGTTTGACCAACAAAAGATTTGAGTATTTGAAGAGCGCATTGTATCCTGTCATAGCCACATGATGTGAACAAAAAATTGGGCATAAAACTCAAAATTTTATCAAAAATTACGCACAAAAATCGATCAGAGTGCAAAGTCTTATGCACCAAAAGTGAGCTAAGAGCGTCCACTCTTTGAAAATTAGCACAAGAAGAGTGATTCACAATGTCTTTCAAAACGTTTTTAACATTTATCGAGAGAGCATTGTAATGACATGCAAAGGAAGTGCCCACACTTTCAGTATTATACACACTTTTGAAAAGTTTTTTTTAATTATTTTTGTTGCAATGCCAGTTTGTTACCAATTACGCATGGTTCACTGTGTTTAGCGATATGTTTATACCGTCATGGTATGTGCAGAGCTGTGACCAATCACGATTTCCATGACTCAAATCAAATCATTTGAATTTTTTATCAAATCAAATTTTTACAAGTGAGTAAAAAGTCAAATCAAATCGATCTATGCGTTGTTCCAAATCAAATATTGGAGCATCATTTGCAAATAATCACTGAAACTATTAGAAATGAAATAAAAAAACCTTCAGCTTTTAATAGGCTGCCTGAACCAATTGACCCAAATTTAGATCACAATATGTGGTTAGCTGGCCTCTAGAAAGCAATATTCCAACTTGATCACTTTCGCAAACTTGCATTTTCCTTTGTACACTTTCGAGTATTGGTATGTCAACTGACCGATATATATTATCCTTTAAATTTCAAACCAATGTTTAGACTAACCAAATAAACTAGCCAGTTCCGTGCAATAGATAAAATGTACACCCAGTAAACAAAACAATCAACCACCATAAGTTATACACCTTTTTAAAATTCTTTCATTGCCAAAAAAACTGTCATTGTGCTAGCCTATTGCTAATAGTACCCACAATAGTAGATAATTGATAAATAATAGCAAACACAGAGCATTAGTTGGCATATGTATCAAAGCAGTTATCATTACAGTGCATCATCAACTAATGCATTACTCACTAAAGATAAGTAAATAACCTGGTCGCCATTCATAAAAACTCTCAGATCACCACATTCAAGTCATAAAAGAAAGTAGTCAACTGATAATAATTCAACTTTTGCTGATGAAAACTTATACATAAAATAAAAAGCAGCATAGTTTTCCATCACCCTTGATGACTATAGGCCAATAATTAGCTAGTTTCTTTTTTTTCACTGCTTATATTTATTTGCTACAACATGGCAGTCTCAGGTCAATTACAAACATCATTACTGTATTTTTTTATGATTTGCTATATTTTTTACAAATATTTGGTCAAGTCTTGTGGAAAGAGGCAAATCAAATAATGATGAAAGTAACCAAATCAAATCACCAGTTGCATCAAATATTTGAAATAAATCACTTTTCAAATATTTGAGCCTCCAAATATTTGAATCACGGTGATTTGGTCACAGCTAAGGTATGTAGAACCGCACAGCTATTATTATAATAACTATTATCAAGTATTATAATAATAATTAATCAACAGTTATTAATCATTAAGAAATAATAATGATCATTGCTATAATAATTAATAATATTAAAACACAAGTAGTATTGTACAGGAATTTGTGGTGGAGTGGTAGCTGTCACCTGTACAGCGGCCCACAGTAGTGAGTGTAATGCAGGCAGTGCAGCGTCTCGCCTCCAGCAGGCCCAAGGTCAGCAAGCTAAACTGGTCGAGCAAAATTTGCAGCGTTGCAAGCTCGTAAGCTATACACAGTGAGGAGTTGTCACAACTACCTCACTTTCCACTGATTTCTCATTCGGCAGAATAGCTGCGTAGGGTCGAATTAGCAGGTGGAACAATCGTTCCAGTATCACACGCCCGAAGGTAGTGTGCAGTGTAAGTCGATTCGACTGAACACTTTCTACTGACTATTATTCGTTCTACTAATTGACTTGTCCAAGTAGCCGCTTGTCTTTGCAATTATTTAATTGTATGTATGTAGTGCTTGCATATGCTGTCGCTGCTGTAGTAGTCTTTGTATGTAGCTCTTGTTAGTTACACTTAGCTTGCCAGCTATTCTTTGTATGTGCGCAGTGCTATATTGAAAGATTCAATGAAGCAGTGAGAGTGCCAGGTTAACTCTGAGTTTATTCAATGATTGCAACAGCATTTATACACAAAGGATTGCATCATGTTTCCAGCAAGTCAGCACAAACAATAGATAGATTACGCCCACTTGGCCTGATTGGCCTATACAACAAAAAAGGGGCAGCACTTCGCTATGGCTGACTAGAGATGGCCACATGGGTTTGTTGTTGTGAAGTGCTGCCTAATACGCAATAAGATATAATATATATGTTGGATAAAAAATAAGTAAAACAGGCCGAAGCCGAATGACTGTTACATAGAAGCAATATATGTTGGATAAAAATAAGTATAACAGGCCGAAGCCGAATGACTGTTACATAGAAGCAATGTATATAAATAATAGGTAGGTGTCGAAATGTCACCTGGTCGAATTGTATTAGTGCAATGTCTATGTGATTCCCCAACAGTATTATCAATCCATGATTGATGTTTTGTCGGATAAAAAAAATAGCAAGCAATAATAAGTTTAACTAATATTTTTTTACTATTATAATCATTACACATGACATACATTCGACATAATATTTATAAGAACAACAAGGTCATACATTATTATTATAATAATAAATAGTAGTAGTTATGACAGTAGTAGGAATTAGTAGCAGTAGCAGCAAGCAGTTGAGTTGTTCAACCTACCAACCAACCATTTGTTTTTGTTGCCTTACCAAAAAAAACAACCTTTATTTATTTATTAATATTTAATTAATTATTATAATTAAATTTAATTAATAATTATTATTATTATTTAATCTTCACACACATAATAAATAATATTGACGATGAAATGTGAACAGAAGAAAATTCGTGCCAAGGAACTATTAAATAACTGGAAAGTTTTTCCAATTATTTATTTTGCCAACTTCTTCAGCACAGTTGTCTCAATCAAAAGAAAGAGGATGAGGATGAAAATGATGAATCATCCAGAATTGTGGCAAAACATTACTTTAGCATGGGCACCTGTAGAAAGTTTGCTTCGCATTAGTACTATCCCCGTAATATTAGCAAAAAACAGTAGGCTAACAAAACGCGACCCTACTTTTTCTATTTATTTGTGTTTCCTTTTTTCAGGAAGGCGGCAATTGGCTGCTCTGATTGGACCATACCGGCAATTGCTAAATGTGATTGGTTGTAAGATTTAGGGAAATCCTGTAGACCAGCTGTTATAAAAAAAATTCAAAATCATCGATTGCACCAACCCGCTGCTTTCTTCATGATGATTAACTAAACAAGCCCGAAGATGGTTATAGTGGTGATCACAACTAAATAAATGGACTACGAGCAAGAAACAGGTTGGTGTTGCTTGTGTAACATTTTACAGCATTATTATTTTCTGCGCATCTGCTCACTGTTGTAATCTAACAGTTTACATCCACCACCAACGTCATCGGATCATCGATCATCATCATTCATCATCATGATCATTGATTTTCATTATGTGTGGTCAGCCACCACCACCACCAGTCACAGCAGTGCTCTTTTTATTATTTTAATAGTCAGTGGTTGGTATTAGCGTTGATGTTTCTTTATAATAATTGGTGTTGTGAAATAACAAACAATGAATAATGTGTTGTTCAGCTTGTAAAAATAGAAAATTCAAAGTTGTTGTCAATTATTTATATTTTTGATATTATTATTATTTGTTATTATAAGCATTCACCATTATTTTGCACGTTTTACATATGACCATCATTATTATCATCGTAATGATGATAATAACAAAGTTTGTTGTTGCTGTTTTTGTATTAATTATACGATTCTCAAGCATGGCCATTTTATTTCGCTTACTATTGTACAGGAATTTACTGTCTGGGTGGTAGCCACCTGTACACCTCCCGAACGCTTTGCCTAGCTAATGCAGTGCACAATAATCCTGTAATTATTGTTAACAGGCTACTACTGACTTTGGTCAAGCAACAGAACGACCGAATCTGGTGTGGAACAAGTGCTGGCAGTTGCAATAATTATTGGCTGCGTCTGAACCTCTCTAGGTTCGACAATAATCAGTGCCGTGATTATTGTCTAGTTTAAAGTTTGTTTCGAACTTTGCTGTGCACAATAATTCCGCAGGAATTACTGTTTAATTTATAGTTTGTTGCGAACTTTTGGCCACTGACAATAATGGTGCGGTAATTGTTACTTGTCTATTTCGACTCAGTCGAGACCGACAATAATTACGCTGGAATTATTGTTGTGTTAGTTTTGTTTCGAACTCCCCAGTTCGGATTTCAATATAGGTCGAACTAGTAGGGCACCAGGTGCTTTGCGTCGTACACCTCGGGTCGAGGTAATACGCAGTAAGAGAGCGAACTATCTTACTTTCCGCCAAGCCTCGTGCTTGCTAATAGTTGACCAATAGTTATGCTGCTTCTAGCTGTGCTCAGTGCTGCTTCTTGAGAGTAAGAATCTTCTGAGAGCCAGGCTAACTCTGATATTTATTTCATGAACACCAATATATAAACAAAGTAGGCGGGTATGATAAGCATAAGTCACACCCTTAGGTAAAATCTGGGCAAGCCACGCCTTGCCTTCCATGAAGCACCAAAATGCAGTAAATAATAATTTTCGTGGAAAAAGGTAATAAAATATAATAGAAATAATTATTTAAGTGTATCCTGGATAATGGCAATAGAACTATACAGTTTGGCAAGCATAGAAAGCACAGTAAGAATAAAGGTGAATAGAAATGTAAATGTTCGTAATGGCTATGTAACTAGGTAAACAATATGGCGTCTCTCACACTATTTACTGTAAATAGTAGCAGTAATAAATAATATTTATTATTGTTATTATACAAGAAATACGCAGCACGGCGCCTGAAACATAGTAACACATTAATATATATATATATATAGCGATTCCATTTATCTCATGTTGTCAACATCATTTATTATTATTATTATTTATAGCCTTGAACTTTTTCATACCCTTTGTACAGTGTTAGCATGTTCAAGGCTACAACTTGTAGTACCGCCCTAATGTTACATAACAGTTTACATAAATACAGCTGCTGGGCCTCTCACTCAGTAGTGTATACTGAGAGGCACAGCTAGACAATTCTTTCTAAGAATAAATATAGCTCACACTCACTCAAGCTTTATACTTGATTACTGCGCAACTTACAGCTTACTACTCTAGAAGGTCACCAGCTCTGACGACCTACTAGGTCTGGCAGCACTAGTGTTGACTGACGAGTGGTAGGCTAGAGGCAAACTTGCCTGACAGACTCTAGTCTACCACGGCCTACCTTCTAGTAGTTATGCAGAAGGGCGGCCACTGAGACCGCCGAGCTGACAGCAAGCTTGTCTGGACAGACAGACAACTCTGCTACCTAGAGGTGGTGCAGGTGTGCTATCAGGGTGACTAGTGACGTTACCACAAAATCCTGCACATTATTCTAATTATGTATTATTGTTATTAATTATGACAGTAATAATCATAAAGTGTTTTATGGATACTATGGCATACTTTAAATTGGTGTTTTGTTTGTAAGATCAGTTAAGGGGGCTCTGTGAAAATTTCATGCTTTAACATTTTGAAACCAGAGAATATGTACACAAATTCTTTTATTGTTTCGAAAATGAAAAATCTACATGTCTAACAATGAAAAAAAACTTTCTGCATGTCTGTCTGCCAGACATCGTGTGTATTTGTTTGTCTGTCATTCCAACGGATGGATGCCTAAGCTGCTATACTGAGAGAAATGAAAATTTTTATGACAAAGTTTACCACGTAGGTGTGTATGTACGCCGGTAAAGCACGCAGGCATCAATGCTATCGTATAATAATTTGTAGGAATTGTGCACATGGGATTTTAACGGATCGCTCCATACATTTATAAAGTTGGACTTTTGCAAGCGTCGGAATTTGGTTCTTATAAACCCCTGCTTTGTTGTTTTTTCAGCTGTAAGAGCCTACCTAGCAAGAACCACCTCATTTTGCACCCCAATGATGGTGGTTCTATTTGATTTGAGCTTTAGCTATAGGCTTGCCAGCTCATCTAGGCAGTCGTACATGACGGCAAGGTTTACCGCGAATCACTCCGATGTTGGGTGGGTGTGTAAACCAGTAAACGTGCACCAGCTCTTAGATTTCTGCTAGTATCGTTACACCGCAGCAGAAACCAAGCGGCCAAGCCATTGTGAGATTTCACATGACTAAGAGTTCTATTACTAAAATCCACCGATCTGGTGTTGATTATGGTTTCTATTTTCATAATCTCTTCGCTGAGACTGGGTGCAACATCTTGCAGCTGTTTTTGGTTGACATTGAGAATACTTACGTAACTGGGTCAGGATTACACTAAAATGATTTGCGCTTGACACAGCTTTCGGACTATCACCATGTGTAGAGCAGTACCATTACATGATTGCTGGGTATATATCCCTTTACAACAGCGTGCAGGCCTCTATTTATTCCTAACAATATGGAGCATCCATGAGCTGCAGATCCAATCCAACTCTCCACCAGCAGTTCTTTAAAAAGTCCAAACCGTGACGAGCACTTCGGTGGGCAGTCTGTTGGGAGCTCACCTTCTTTAAGTTCAACTAGATCCAGATGAAAAGCGATTGGAGATTTATTTATTATGGTTATGAGTTGGATATTAAGTGCTGCTGTGGTGGAAAGAATCGTACTCTCTTCCAACATGACTGGTCTATTGTGCTTTGACTTGAAGACAGAAGAGATTTGTTTTTTTCTCATTTCTGCTGATACGTGTATCATGATATTACATGCTGTTTAGTTGGAGTTAGGAGTGTGGAGTGAGGTTCCTGCGTTGAACCATTTCGTTGAACTTGAAACATGTCTGTTTGTTTTATTTATTGCAACACAAAAATATAGTAATGGAAAAAAGTTATCATCGCATCAGAAGAAATGTTGGGGCCCAAGGTGCAATAGCACTGCAGCTAGTCGAGAGTCCAGGCCCTGTATGTACACGCGGATAATAAAAATCAGGGTGTTGTGGTGAAAATGCGCGCGGAACTGTTAGCTAGGCAAGCTGAAAACGCAGGATGGCAAGTTTTTTAGGGGGCTTTTGAGAGCCCCTTCAACCGGCGCTGACTTTTTTAACCGGGCTTTATGGAGCCAGCTTCAAAAAAGCACTGCTTTAAATCACAGTAACTATCACTAATTATCACAACTATGAATTATGATAATAATTGGCGGATATTAATTGCAGTAATAGTGTGACGGACGGCGGCCATATTTAATCAGTATGACACTCTATGCATACACTCAATGACTAATCGCTCTATGTACACTATATACATTTATTTTACTCTTTCACCTTGTATGCAATATTATATGTAACCCATGTGGATGCACCCAGCCGTAGCTGCAAGGCCAGCCCTATCTTTTATATACTTATTCTTATTTGTCTAGCCTTTCTTAACAGGCGTGTCTTACCATATTCTTTTGTATTGTCTTGTTTACATATTTATCGGTTATGTAACCTTTTGTATAAATAGCCGTGTTAAGGCAGCAATAAAGCAGAGTCAGATTGCCCCACTCTCAGAAGTTTCTTTGTTCTCTAACAATAATAACTTCACAGCGCTAGTACATGCTCATACACCGAATGCTCTATTACTCGAGTAGTAATATATAAGCAGATCAGCCTGAACCTCTGCTGGCCGAACCTAGCTCTGACTAGTTCGCCTTCAAAGTTCGGTCACTGAACTGCACTCTGCAGAATAGCGCGAACCTCTGCTGGCCGAACCTAGCTCTGACTAGTTCGCCTTCAAAGTTCGACCTCTGCCTTGCACATTGAAACAAGCTAACGCAGCCGGCAGTTAGACTAGTAAAATAGGAATGGTTACACACCATTCCCAAGGATACTAGTCGACCTGTGGGAGGGTTGTATTGCTCAGCGATAGACACAGTTGCCAACTCAGTTCGGGAAGTTGTGCAGGTAGGCCGAGCTACCAACTCACACAGTGAAATCCTGCACATTGGTGGCAGCAGTGGGATTGGAGACACCCACAAGCAGAACCCAACTGAGCGATGGCACAGAGAAGGAGAGCGCTCAGCATCGACCGAGAGGAGCCATCCGGCATGCAGATGATGAACACCCTCACTCACATCTTGGACAGGATGACCATGACCTCGACCAGAAGCAAGTTCAAGGTGCCGCAGTTCGACGGCACGGGAGAAGTAGACTACTTCTTGCAGCGGTTCGAAGAAGTGGCCAACGCCAACCAGTGGCAACCAGATGACCGAGTGATACACTTAAGGCAAGCCTTGACAGGCAAGGCCGAACAGTGTGGAAGAGGAGAGACGACGGAGGAGGTGACCATGAAGCTGAGAGCTACCTTTGGGCTCACACGTTCCGAAGCACAGGCGAAACTACTGAGCTACCGACGAACAACCAAGGACAGCCTGCGAGATCATGCAACCACCGTGGAACGCCTCATCAAGGCTGCCCACAACAACCTCCCCAGACAGAACCAAGAGGAACTGGTGCTCCAGATGTTCCACAGCACGCTGGGACACACTTACCTACAGCGACATCTGCTGGCTGTTCGCCCCCAGAGCTTGGAGGAAGCGATACAAGCAGGCAACGAGTTTCTGCAGGTTCCACACCAGCCACTAGGAGGACCACACGTTCGGACAGTGGAGACCGACCTCTACGACTTAGCACCGACCCCACCTGGGGAGACTGCCCGTTCACAAGAGGTGCAAGACCCTCTTACGCAGCTCCTCCGCACGGTGGAAGGACTAAGCAAAGAGATAGCGGACCTCAGAACAAGGAAGAAGGAAGAGATTCCCAAGAGATGCTGGGGTTGCCAGCAGGTTGGACACCATCGGAAGGCATGCAAAACTGCTCCATGGCCCAGCCGCCAGGGAAACGATTACCGCCCGCAGCAGTAGGGAGACCTGCTGGCTGCGCACGGGCACCTCAAAGGAAGGCGCAGGCACCTCCGAGGAACCAGGATCAAGCGCGACGGGTAACTCCTACTTTGGACCTCCTGACCAGTCCTCCGATCGCTTTACATAACCGATTCTCCAGTCTGTCGACACTCGACAGCCCTGTCCCACTGGAATCGGAGAGCGAGGAGACTTTCAAGCAGCAGGAATCAACCAGGCCCAAAAAGAAGGACAAACAGACCCAGACGCCACCACCCAAGGAGGAACGGTTCACACCCAAGCCTGTAAACCTTCAGTCAAACCAAGTGGAGAGACCTTACAGCTCCAGCTACTACCTGCCAGGACGGATAGAGGGAGAAGCAGTCACGCACCTCATCGACACGGGATGCAACACCAACCTGTTGGCAAAACGCGTCTTTGACCGACTACCCTCTCACCTACAGCAGGCTCTACAGCCGTACGACTCGCACGGTCTCATGGCAGATGGAACGAGGCTACCCTTTTACGGATTGCTAACCCTGAAAGGACGAATACGGCATGTCAAGTTCACCGAGACCTTCGTGGTGAGTCAAATCAACGAGGATGTCATTCTCGGGATGCCATTTCTGACAAGCCAGGAATGCCAGCTAGGGTTCGACCGACCTGTATTGATGATACAGGGGAGAGAGCTGGCCTGCACAGATCGGCATGGAAGGAGCCTTGTCTCCAAAGTACAAGTTTGGCAAGACACCAGTCTGCCCCCACAGACGGAGGTCACCATACCCTGCCACTTGAGTGCCAGGGAAACCTGTCCTCAGGGAGTGATAGAGAGCCTGCAGGGTGGGTTACCGATCGCCACGAGTGTCAACAGGCCGGACGCAAGAGGAAGAGTGTTGGTACGATGCTTAAACCCAACACAGGACACGCTGAGGCTGTCAGCAGGAGAAGTGATTGGCACCTTCACCGGAGTAGATGAAGGTGGAATCCAGACGCTGAACGAGCCCAGGAAGACAGACGAGCGAGCAGCGGCAGGAGGAAGAGTACCCCCCCACCTGCAAGAACTCTTTGACAAGGCCAAGAGAGGGTGTCAGACACCCCAGCAGGAAAGACAGCTCAAAGGGTTACTGCTCCAGTACCAGACGGTGTTCAGCAGCCACAACGGAGACCTGGGCCGAACCACACTGGCCGAACACTCCATTCCCACCATAGAAGGAGCTCGACCAATCAGGTGCCCCCCCCATCGGCTGGGACCCGAAAAGGAAGCAGAGGCGGAACGGCAGATCAAGGACCTTCTGGAGAAAGACTTGATAGAACCCGCAGATGGAGCTTGGAGTTCCCCCGTTGTCTTGGTCAGGAAGAAGGACGACTCGTGGCGGTTCTGCGTCAATTACAGGAGATTGAACGACATCACCAAGCAAGACGCTTACCCCATTCCCCGCATAGACGAGTCTCTGGACGCCTTGGCCGGCAGCAAATACTTCACAACACTAGATCTCACCAGCGGGTACTGGCAAGTGCCCCTGGACGCAGACGCTCGGGACAAGTCGGCCTTCACTACACGCAGTGGACTGTGGAAGTGGAAGGTGCTCCCCTTTGGATTGACGTCGGCTCCCGCCACCTTCCAAAGGCTGATGGAGAAAGTGTTGAAGGGTCTACACTGGAAGACGCTGCTGCTGTATCTCGATGATGTCATCATCATCGCCCCGGACTTCGAGACACACCTGCAAAGGCTCGGAGAAGTATTGGGACGCCTACAGCAAGCCAACCTGAAAGTGAAACCCTCCAAGTGTGAGTTGCTTCAGAAGGAAGTGAAGTATCTGGGCCACGTGGTGAGCGCCCAAGGAGTAGCCACCGACCCAAGCAAGGTCGAAGCAGTAAGGAAGTGGGAAGCACCTAGAGAGGTGAAGGAACTGCAGGCATTCCTCGGGACGGCCGGATACTACCGACAGTATCTACCAGACTATGCGACAATAGCCAAGCCGTTGACGGTACTCACCGGAAAGGAGATGCCATGGAAATGGGGAGGAGAGGAACAGGCAGCGTTCGACCAGCTCAAGGCACGACTAACGCAGGCTCCTGTGCTAGGATACCCCGACCCCAGTCTACCCTACACTCTCGATACTGACGCCAGTGCAGTAGGAGTCGGCGCGGTGTTATCGCAAGTCCAGGAAGGAAAGGAGAGAGTGATAGCTTATTTCAGCAAGACCCTAGCGCCTGCTGAAAGAAATTACTGCGTCACTCGGAAAGAGCTGTTGGCAGTGATCAGAGCGGTCATGCACTTCCGCCCCTACCTCTACGGACGGGAGTTCAAGCTCAGGACCGACCACGCCTCCCTACGCTGGCTATGTCGACGGAAGGAGCCGTCGAATCAGATCGCCCGTTGGCTGGAAACGCTAGCTGAGTTTCGCTATAAACTGGAACACAGAGCAGGAGTACGCCACGGGAACGCTGATGGGCTCAGTCGCCAAGGTGTGTGCACGGACTGTCGGCAATGCAGTTCAATTGAGCGGAGAGACGGAGGACCCTCGCACGCAGAGCTCGCTCAGGAAGTCCAGTCAGCCCCGCTGAAGAATGAGAGAGTCAACATTGCGGTGACCAACCCAATGCAGACCACCAGGGACTTGGCTAAAGAGCAGCAGGAAGGAGGAGGACCAGTGGCTCGGATCTACGTCGAAGTGAAGCGGCCAGGGAGCATAGCCGAGAGAGAGCTGGCAGAAGGAGAGCTGGAGCTGAGGACCCTGTACGAGAGACGGGAGGCCATGAGTATTCGGCCAGATGGCATACTCACCATCAAGCTCGCTCACCCCACCAAGCCAAAGCAGTGCGTGATCTGCCCCCCCAGCAGGAGAACACAGGTTGTCTGGGATACACACAAGATGGCTCACACAGGGATACACCGAACCAGACAACGAATCCTTTTGGATTGGTACTGGCCGGGTATCTCTCCGTTGGTGAGGCGACTCATCAAAGATTGTGAGGTGTGTCAGGTGGCAAAGAATGGCAGAAGGACAGAGAACCCCGGCAGGCAGCGCATGTACGCAGGACGCCCCTTTCAAAAGTTGGCAGTCGACCTGGTCGGCCCCTTGCCACTGACGAAGAGGAAGAACCGTTGGGCCCTGGTCTTAACTGACCACTTCACCCGCTGGCAAGATGCCATTGCCCTGCCAGACGCAACGGCCCCCACGGTTGCCACAGCGCTCGACGAGCGAGTATTCGCGTACTGGGGACTACCCGAACAGCTGCACTCGGATCAAGGAGCGCAGTTCGAGTTGGTGCTCTTGGAGGAACTATGCAGTCTCTGGGGAGTAAAGAAGACCCGTACCACACCGTACCACCCACAAGGAAATGGAGTCGTGGAAAGGCAAAACCGCACTCTGGGAGACGCCCTCCGCACGCTAATCCTGACGAAGGGACAAGACGAGTGGGACAGCCTACTCCCCCAGATTATGCGGGTATGCAGAGGTACCCCCCATTCAGCCACTGGAGAGACGGCCAACATGATGATGATGGGACGAGAAATACGCCTTCCCGACCAGCTGACGGGGACACCCCCATCGCTGGACCCCCAGAACATCACCGAATACATGGCCGAGATACAAGAGAACCTACAGAAGGCGCACAACTATCTCAGAGAGCGCCAGCAAGAAATAAGGAGCCAGGAGAGTGAGGAACCCCCCGTATTCCAGAAAGGAGAATTAGTGGTGCTGGAAAACAAGCGCAGAGTCAAGGGAAGCAACCCCAAGCTCCAGCCACGATTCGTCGGACCATACCAAGTCGCCGAGGTATTTCCGAATCATACGTATAAGCTAGAGAGGAATGGACAATGGTCAATCCAGAACGGCCAACGACTACGGTCCTACCGCACCTGCGAGGAGCCTGTAGGGCGGGCACCCACGTGTCGGGAGCCAGCTCTGATGCCAAACATGAAGGGAGCCAGGAGAGGTCGGCCACCCAAGAAGAAGCACTTCCCAGCAGGGCCAGACGAAGCAGTCGCCCCTTTGCCGATGCCACTACATTAGATAGAGCGGCCACCCACCCATGAAGAGCGTGCGCCAACACCTCTACCCACGTATGAAGAACGTGCGCCGACACCACCACCCACCAATGAAGAAGAACTCCCAGCGGTAGTCACCGAGGAGAGAAGGGTGCCAGAGAGCACCGACACCATAGAGGAAGAAACGTTGCCAATAGAAGAGGAGCAACAGCCAGCGGAGGAAAGAAGGAACGAGACACCTCCCCCCGAGGTCACCAGAAGGTCAACAGTGACCCCTGACCTAGATGTCAATGAGTGGCCACCACTCAACCCCACAGGAACGACGACCTCCCCATTAAACCGGCCTACAAGGGAAAGGAACCGACCAAAGAGATTCGATGACTATCAGTGTTATCAAACAGAAGGTCGTCCCAGCCCGAAAACACCAACTGGCCAAGCCCAGGGAGGAGAGAAAGACGGGACGCCAGGAGACACCAACCCAACCATCAGGACTGCAAAAAATTGCGAGGAAAACGGTTTGGTACTGGTGAAAAGGAAGAAAAAATGGAGGAGCTACGATCCAAAACAACAAAAGAGTGCAGACGGAAAAATCAACGAAACACATGGGGAGATAAACCCCACTGACGATTTACCCATCGACCCCGCCATACCACGCCACGAAGTACCAAGTGCAGAGGGTGCGCAGGAGAAGGCAACTTCCGAGGAAACCACCGACAAAAACCCCCCACTAACCGCTGTACTGCATCACCCAGAACCCGTCACGTGGGAGGAGGTACTAAGGAAGCACGTGGAAAATGAAGCCAAGAGTATTAAGGAGCGAGGGCGAGCCCGCCATCGTTCAGTTCCCAGCCAGCAACAAGGAGAACAACAGGCAGCAAGCGACGACACACAGCTACAATTATTACTAGAAGGAATGGCAAAGATAGCTGCGCAGATCGATGTCACATCAACAACTAGTGGTGAGCTACCGGAAGAGTCGGTACAGATGCTGACACAAACGCTCTTACCTTATTAAAACAAGCCGAGGTCATCAAGGAAAAGATGAGAAGAGAACACCCATAAAGAAGCACACCAACGCCGCCGACCTTGTTTTTATTGGCCACCATCGCCAATGGGGCGGAGTGTGTGACGGACGGCGGCCATATTTAATCAGTATGACACTCTATGCATACACTCAATGACTAATCGCTCTATGTACACTATATACATTTATTTTACTCTTTCACCTTGTATGCAATATTATATGTAACCCATGTGGATGCACCCAGCCGTAGCTGCAAGGCCAGCCCTATCTTTTATATACTTATTCTTATTTGTCTAGCCTTTCTTAACAGGCGTGTCTTACCATATTCTTTTGTATTGTCTTGTTTACATATTTATCGGTTATGTAACCTTTTGTATAAATAGCCGTGTAAAGGCAGCAATAAAGCAGAGTCAGATTGCCCCACTCTCAGAAGTTTCTTTGTTCTCTAACAATAATAACTTCACAGCGCTAGTACATGCTCGTACACCGAATGCTCTATTACTCGAGTAGTAATATATAAGCAGATCAGCCTGAACCTCTGCTGGCCGAACCTAGCTCTGACTAGTTCGCCTTCAAAGTTCGGTCACTGAACTGCACTCTGCAGAATAGCGCGAACCTCTGCTGGCCGAACCTAGCTCTGACTAGTTCGCCTTCAAAGTTCGACCTCTGCCTTGCACATTGAAACAAGCTAACGCAGCCGGCAGTTAGACTAGTAAAATAGGAATGGTTACACACCATTCCCAAGGATACTAGTCGACCTGTGGGAGGGTTGTATTGCTCAGCGATAGACACAGTTGCCAACTCAGTTCGGGAAGTTGTGCAGGTAGGCCGAGCTACCAACTCACACAGTGAAATCCTGCACAATAGTCGCGCACAAGATAAAAAAATTCAACTTCTACTCACCAGTAATTTAAATCACAAACCGTCGTGCCTTTCACATCATCTGTACATTAAATGATTAGTTTTGGCTCTTTTAAGGCCGGTTCACACGACGCGTGATTAATGCGGTGCAGTGATTGCTATTTCCAAAACGTGGAAAGCACTTGCGCGTTAAAAACTGGTGATTGTTCACACACAGCGTCTCCGTGCGATAGCGTCCTTGCTCTCAACCAATAGAATTGCAGTGTACGCAATACGCGGGATCATTGTACTACTAGTAGTACTAGTACGCAAAAATGATTGAACAAGCTGAATGAATTATAATTAATTAAGTTATGAGCAGTACAAAAGAAATACGGGCATCAAAAGCAATCAGAACATCATCATGTATTAAGATGAAGTAAAATTTCAGTGAAATCATAAATTATTATTGCATAATATTTGAAGTTAATACACAGGAATAATCAATAAATGTCTGACACACAGTGACATACATAGTAGATGTTAATAATAATTACTAGTGGGATAATTAAATGATTATTGTTACGTTATAAAAATAAACAGTGCTGTCAAATGATATGGATTGTTACTTATAATAGCCATAATAATTATAATAAATACATAATTTATTTCATGTTGTCATTGATTAATTAATAATAATAATAAATAACTTTTTTTTAATTAATTCAAAACCATCAATTATTAATTTTTTATACCATAACTAACTATCACCATCAGCACTTTCATTTAGCTGGGAAATATCTGGGAGATATTGTAGTATACAATAAATACATCAAACCAATGTTTGCGGCTTTCTTCATCAATTCATCACTAATCCAATTATCAGTCGACTCTTGCTGTATGCACGCAGCGCGCCCTTTGCTATTAACGATGTTTGATTGTCCAATCATCTATCGCGACGGTGACCTTTTGCTAATATTGCGGTGACAAAGTTCAACATGTTAGACATCCAACGCCCGCATATTTCACGCCAACGAGCGCGGTTTTAGGAGTGAGTCATCGCAGTTCGTTTTGTGGCGACCGCTGAAACGGTCACTGTACAGTGATTTCACGCGTTGTGTGAACCAGCCTTATTAGGCTGGTTCACACGACGCGTGAAATCACTGTACAGTGACTGTTTCAGCGGTCGCCACAAAACGAACTGCGATGACTCACTCCTAAAACCGCGCTCGTTGGCGTGAAATATGCGGGCGTTGGATGTCTAACATGTTGAACTTTGTCACCGCAATATTAGCAAAAGGTCACCGTCGCGATAGATGATTGGACAATCAAATATCGTTAATAGCAAAGGGCGCGCTCTGTGCATACAGTCGACTGATAATTGGATTAGTGATGAATTGATGAGGAAAGCCGCAAACCGTGGTTTGATGTATTTGTTGTATACTACAATATCTCCCAGATATTTCCCAGCTAGGTGAAAGTGCTGATGGTGATAATTATGGTATACAAAATTAATAATTGATAGTTCTAAATTAATTAAAAAAATAAGTTATTTATTATAATAATTAATTAATCAATGACAACATGACATGAAATAAATTATGCATTTATTATAATTATTATGACTATTATAAGTAACAATCCATATCATTTGATAGCACTGTTTATTTTTATAACATAACAATAATCATTTAATTATCCCACTAGTAATTATTATTAACATCTACTATTTATGTATGTATGTCACTGTGTGTCAGACATTTATTGATTCTTCTTCTTGTGTATTAACTTTAAATATTATGCAATAATAATTTATGATTTCACTGAAATTTTACTCCATTTTAATACATGATGATGTTCTGATTGCTTTTGATGCCCGTATTTCTTTTGTACCGCTCATATCTTAATTAATTATAATTCATTCAGCTTGTTCAATCATTTTTGCGTACTAGTACTACTAGTAGTACAATGATCCCGCGTATTGCGTACACTGCAATTCTATTGGTTGAGAGCAAGGACGCTATCGCACGGAGACGTTGTATGTGAACAACAACCAGATAAGACTGAGCCGCCGCTGTAGCTGTTACAAAAATCCAATTCACGGTAAAGTGATTTTCACGCGTCGTGTGAACCAGCCTTTATCGTTGTTAGTAATACAAGTAATCTTGGGGTAACCTAGTTCACTAGAAAGCTTCATGTGACCATAAATTCTTTTCTACCCAACTTATGCTCAAAAAAATCAACCGAAAAATTACTTGCTAGATTGTTGTTGCCAATCAAAAGACCACACACATGCGTAGGAAGGCTTAGGAGAAAATGAGGCTGTTTGAGTAGGTGATGTTATTAACATCATCTTTATATTCTAATATATCATAGCGTTACCACTTTTCTATTGTCTGTCAATTACCCTGTCCTATCAAGCATTTGCGTCGCACAGTCATGAAATCCCTCCCTTGAAAACAGTCAGAGCTTTTCTGAAACATACCCATAAAGTGATAGGCTAACATGAGTATTTATAACAAAATGCAGTAAATCTAGTAGTTATTCCACAGCATAGTTTTTATATTAAAAACTACTAACAATGGTCTAGAAATCATATTAAGTACACTGCAAAAAAATCATTATTAGGTCAAATCGATTTGCATTATTGTAAATGGCGAAAATGTGATCAACATTCTGCATGTAGTCTGAACATTATGAATGGCTGGCTTCAAACTGATAAAATCTGTACAGTGAATGGTTAATTTGGTACCAACTCACAGTTAATTTTAATATGTGAATGTAAACCAACCAATTAAAATCACAAATTAAATCTTTTCACTGCTGATTTGTTGTCTGTTTTGTTTTTAAGGCTGTATTTGTTATTTTGCCAGTTTTAATTTAACAATCAAGTTCCAGCTCTCTTAGTCACAGCATGAAATATGTTCATAGGTTGTACTGCTGCTTGCTTTTAACGAAAAATTATCATATACATCTACATTTCTTCACAGTT
Organism: Cryptosula pallasiana; assembly: GCA_945261195.1. Lineage (NCBI taxonomy): Eukaryota > Metazoa > Bryozoa > Gymnolaemata > Cheilostomatida > Cryptosulidae > Cryptosula > Cryptosula pallasiana. The sequence continues at coordinate 46,031,738 of OX183132.1, read as the reverse complement.
GTTGTTCTAATATTGTATTGTTTTGTTGTTTAATATTTGGTTTAATTGTTACTAAAGCTTTCACGGTCTCTCAGCCAGACTATTAGAAGACAATTAAAACTTGATTAGTCAAATTAGTTAAACAAAAACCACCTCACACAGTTTAACCATTTCTTGACAATGAAAATAACAAACTCTATGGTGATGAAATGTAAATTGGTATGATAAGCTCTCACCCTAGACACAATAGTATCACATCTGTGTCAAACAGACCTAGAGAGCCTGGCACTCCCACTTGGACTATGCACAAACGTCAACTAATTTTGATATACATTGTAAGTAAAATTTTGCAAGATCAGAGCATATCTTGAAAGTTTTATCTCAATCAGTGGAGTATTTTTTGTGTATCTCACAAGCTGAAAGTCATGAGTGATTTACATGGTGTCTGAAGTTACCTCCCATGTTTAACTGATTATGCAGTGTGCCGCCGAGCATTCATTTTGATTGGACTAGCGAGATGGCTCGTTGTATTTGATTAGCTAAAGTTTACAGTGCACTATACACAAAGGTCATACCTACAGTCAACACCCGAAAGCAAGATTTTTGAGCTGTGATATATATCATAACAAATACTAAATATACACGTTTCTGATCATTAGTAGAAAGGTTTGACTGTACTTGCAGGCTCATGTTGCCAGCAAATTAGAGGCTCTTACCACACTTACTCTTTGTTGAAAGTTGGCCTACATTTACATCTACCGATTACGTACAGGTTTTATCTTACCGATTAGAGATGACGTCAAGGAGTTTCCCATATTTTTTCTCTACTTGCCATTCTCACGCAATACCGGTGAAACTCACTAAATTTTTGCCATAGTCATAAAGTGCTTTCAAACAACAAAGACCGGACGCTCAAAAACGACTCTTCATCTGTAAATAATTGCACTTGAGAAACAGTTTTGTAAGAAACATTGAAACCACGAACAGTGATATGATTGGTCAAATCTCGAATTGTCTACCGATTTTTTTGACCACGAGCAAAACCTACCGATAGCCTCAAATAAAATGCTACCGATTATTTCATTACGTCACACCGGAAACGGATTCAAGGAAATCGTCAATCGGCGAGGCAAATCGGGAGCTGATCGGTAGATGTACATGGGGTATTAATGAAGAAATAGTAAAGTGATAAACTTGTGATGGAACAGCCTTGACATAACGCACAATGCATTGAAATCATCACTGAACGTTTTTATCTTGAGAAAGGCTGGTGTCACTGAGACAAAGTCTTGAGGATGCAATCATTACTCCGAGTTCAATTGATATTGCGAAAATCGGTGTATTCCAAAGTTTCATCTGTATTTATATTGGGTTCGAAACAAATTAATTAAAGTTTTCCTTTTCCTGTCCCATTAGTTTTGAACTTTTGATTGAGAATTTAGGTTGTTAACGGGGCCCAGTTGGGTTTATGCCGATGTGTTTCTGTTGTTTACACGTGATGAAAATGCTAAAAGGTTTTGCTCTTTCAGCCGATTTTTTTATTTTCAATAGTTTAAAACATATATCTAGCACTGCAGTAAGCCTGCTTCTGTCTCTCAGGGGGCTATTAATGATTTTAGAGTATGAATTCATTGTTGGCACCGGCTTTCATAAATCATAAATAGTGCTTTTGTTTGGAATCAGAATGTTGACCTCAGACTCTGCTGCTGTCTCAGAGCTCTTAATTTTAAGCTTTCAGAAATTGCTCCTCATTTTTTTATTTCAAAATTGGTAAACAACTATAACTTCCTATAATCTAGAGACTTATTCATTTTATTCTCACCACATAACTCGTAAAATCTTGTGACCTCTGTAAATTTTAGATATATCTTTTTTATTCTCCACACTAGGTTATTATAAAAAGTACTGCTACTTGCTGTCATTTATAATTTTTACTGTCAGGTCTTGAAAAGTTCAAGCGATTGAAGTACTACTTTGTAATCTATGCTTGTGAATCTTCCTGTTTTCGCACGTTGTGTATTTATTTGCGATACCTGATAGTGGAGCTAAACTCTAAAAGTCATACTTGTTGTACCGGTTCAAAGATTAGATGTTTGATAGATAGCTCAAGGGTTCGTTGCTTGAAAGATATGGCATGAACGTTACAAATTGTTGAAATGGCTAACACTAATTTAACCTTATTTTTGTTTTAAAAAAAGTCTAAAAGTGCTTTAGGTAAAGCACACCTGTCACTCAGAAATTGAAACTTCTGTAATTTTTGATATCTTTACGATCATCTAAAGACTATCAATAATATTCAATTTTTATTTACTATTCTTTTTCAAGTATTGCCATTTTTAAAATTCTCTGCCAGCACCTTTTTTCCTCATGTACTTGATGCATCATTTCTGTTTACTATTGTGAAGTAATCTCCCTCAAGTGGTGATTGCAAACTAGTGGACATTGGTCGTATCTAAAATCTCTGATAACAAAAGACAATTTTCAGTTACTTAACACATGGCAAAAAAATGCACTTTGTCACTAGTGATCTTTGCTTGCTGCTATTTCGCATGTGTTATTCCATTCAATGGAAAACACCTTGCTGCAGATCAACAAACGTTTTCATCGCTGTTTGTAGAGGTTAATGAGGGGTCAAACGGTTCTAAGCGAAACATAGTAAATAGTTTTACCTCAGATTGCACCACAAATAAAAATGGCAGAGCCAGAAATTCTCTCAGAGTTAGAGGAGCTCAGAGCTGCAAAAGCGAAGGTGAGTGTTTCGTTTGTAAGTTCATTTCAGATTTACATGTGTCTGAGGTGAAAAAGACTTGATATTTTGATGCAATTTGCAGGTATCCAGATGTGCACCGTTCTCTAATGATGTAGAAAGCATTGAAACTACTAAAAAGACAAATTACAATATTAAAATATCGTTGGAAGATGCCAAGTCTGGAAATGGTTTGTATCGTAATAACAGTCACTAGTATCAACTAACCAATTGTTCAGTAGCTGTTAACAGCCTCGCATCCGCTAATATCTTCCTAACAATCCTTTACTAGCATAAACTAACCAACTATTTCTATTTTTGTTTTCCAATCATTGTCAGCTAGTGTGCGCTAGCCAATCATTTTTAGTGTCTTTTAAAGAATGGCTCCGGCCATTTCCATATTTATCTGATATGTCATTGATATGTCCTTATGAGGTGCTTCAAATACCAACTTTGTCAAAATTCAATTTATTTCTATATTTTTTTAACAACATTAATAACAAGCATGTTGTGAGTGTTGTCTCCCCTTCGAAATCTTTTGGGAAAACATACACGTACGCAAGTGTTTTAGCTAAACTTTTGTTTTTACTACTAACCGTGCACTACTAGTTATATCAATCAACGAGCCAGGTCACTTGTACCGTTATCAACAATATACTATCGTTGCTATTATGCTTCAGCGATTTTGGTGATCCAAACAAAAGTCTAGTGTTAGCTAAAACACTTGCGTACGTCATATGTTTTCCCAAAATATTTCGAAGGGGAGACAACACTCACAACATGCTTGTTATTATTGTTGTTAAGAAAACATTCAAATAAATTGTACTTTGACAAAGTTGGTATTTGAAGCACCTCATAAGGACATGTCAATGACATATCAGATAAATATATAGAAATGGGCGGAGCCATCCTTTAACCAACCCTCTACTAATGCTTGTTAACCAATCCTCTATTAGTATCTACCGTGGATAAAGTATAACAGGATTGCCTGCAACGGCGGTTCAATATAACTTTAACCACGATTCAAGTGAGGCCGTTTGTGGGAGTGGTCATATTAACCAATTTTGCGTAATTGTCCCCCCTGGTAATAAGTATCCTCATGTCCTGTAATTCAATGTCGTGCTCTTCTAAGTTTTTGAAATTTCACTCATGGCGTGCCTGACTTATTATTTCCTGTTTTTGGGTCGTCTGAAAATGAGGACCAGGTCAACAACAATATATCTGTGATCGTTGGTAATCTTCTAAAAGCCGCAAGTTGACATCATTTTTAGTTTTAATTTTTAGATTTCTTTAACGGCAGACTTTTACCAATACATTTATCACGAATCGAATGTCATGTCATTTGTAGAAGTAATAAGTATCCGGTCCTTACAAAATCGCTGAATTTAGACAAACTCGAATCTAGTACCTGACAATCCTGTTATGCTTCATCCATGGTATCTACTTACTAATCACCTACCAGTATCTACTAACCAATCTTACTAGTAAATACTAACCAATCCTACTAGTATTTAGGTGCTGTCGGATACCTTACGTGTAGGACAGTCATTGAACAGTCGTTTAGGGCTCATCGATGACTGTCGGTTAACGTAAGTTATTTGTGCTTTAAACCATAGACATATTTATTTCCTGCAATGCTGTGGAAACTCTATAGCCAAAGCGAGCCCACTTTAGTTTCTTTACAAACAGAAATTATTTACGATGATGTTATCGTTTGTTACATTTTTTATATATGCTATAATGTATTGTCACGATTCTAAACGGAGATAATACAGTGATAATAAGTTGACTCGTTAAAATTGTTAGTTAAGTGGAGACAGGTCTATGTCCTCCACAATGCTACCTCCCATGGTTGTCACTTCCATTGTTGAGCCCAAATTACCGACTGCCGCCATGTTTTTTTGCCTTCTACGACAGAGTTTCCGATTGATCTTGCTTAATGCCATCGTTAAGCTCTACTCGTAGGGTATTTGAAAGCACCCTTTACTAACCAATCATACTAGTATTTACTAACCAATCATCTACTAGTATCTACTAACCAATCACCTACTAGTATCTACTAACCAATCATCTACTAGTATCTACTAACCAGTCATCTACTAGTATCTACTAACCAATCACCTACTAATATCTACTAACCAATCACACACTAGTATTTACTAACCAATCATCTACTAGTATCTACTAACCAGTCATCTACTAGTATCTACTAACCAATCACCTACTAGTATTTACTAACCAATCATCTACTAGTATCTACTAACCAATCACCTACTAGTATTTACTAACCAATCATCTACTAGTATCTACTAACCAATCGCACACTAGTATCTACTAACCAGTCATCTACTAGTATCTACTAACCAATCACCTACTAGTATCTACTAACCAATCGCACACTAGTATCTACTAACCAATCATCTACTAGTATCTACTAACCAATCACCTACTAGTATTTACTAACCAATCACCTACTAGTATCTACTAGCCAATCATCTACTAGTATCTACTAACCAATCGCCTACTAATATCTACTAACCAATCACACACTAGTATTTACTAACCAATCATCTACTAGTATCTACTGACCAATCATCTACTAGTATCTACTAACCACTCATCTACTAGTATCTACTAACCAATCATCCACTAGTATCTACTAACCAATCATCTATTGGCTAGCAATAACTATCCAATCACCTATCCTGTACTAGAAGCCAATAAACTTACTCTATCTAATAGCCCCTAGACGACCAAGAGTGTATGCAGATGGAATCTATGACATGTTTCACTCAGGACATGCTAGACAGCTGATGCAGATTAAGCAACTTGTACCCAACGCTTATCTCATTGTTGGAGGTAATTTATTTCTGGATGCGAAACTAATATGGAATGATTTGAAACTTTGCATTTGTGAAGTGAAAGTTCCGTAAATAGTAATGCATACCTGAGCTAAAAGATTTGTTGTCGTTTGAATGAACAGAGGCAAAACTACCTGTACTAATGAGCATGTCTCCAATGTTCCCTCCCACCAGCTATATAAGTCACCTGCTCATCTGGGATCATATTTTCTGTACTTGTAGTTGTCAATGATGAACTAACGCTTGTAGTGAAAGGTCGTACAGTCATGAATGAAAATGAGAGATACGAAGCAGTAAGGCATTGTAGATATGTAGATGAGGTGCTTAAAGACGCCCCGTGGTTGATTACAGATGAGTTTGCCACAGCTAATAAGGTGGGTGGGGTTAACTTCCTGTTGGTGTAGCTGCCAGCATATAGCTACAGCACCCACATAGTCCAGATATGAAAGTTTCCATCAAGCCGTGTTTATACTAGGTGACTTTCCTTTAGAGTTTGCCAATGCGTCTTGTCACAAAAAATTGCGCAACTTTTGGTGGAAATGCAGGGTTGTCACAGGCTGATACGCAGAAACCCAGTAGCGTTGGGTTTGAACGTCAAGTTGTAGGAATTTTAGAGCTACATGACACAATTAAACCAATTGTATTGTTTTATGTAGCAGCTCCAATATTTTGTCTATTCAAGCTTGGATATAATGTGCACAATGTGTAAGATTATTAATAAATAACTGAATCATTTCTTCTAATCAAATAAATCAAATTCTGTGTATTTAATAATATTAATTGATTCATATTCAGAGTAATTATTACTATTATTTTGGATACAACATTGAAATAAGGTAGTCAGGTTTTCTTCAATTTATTATTTAATTTTAATAATAATTATTATTGTTTTGTAAAAGAGTGCAAACTTTGTATTATAGATAAATAGTAAAAAACTTTCGAATGCACAGAGAACTGCAGCCTGGTAGAATGCCATTGATATTACGATCAAACTCGTCAACTCAACTGCAAGAGCAGGATTCGCACTTAACTTTTATTAGCAATGATGACCGGGAAACTCCAAAGTTGCAAACTGAAAGACCGCGTCTGTTTCCCTTCTGTTGCAACTGTGTAAAGGCAACTTGCTGCTGTGTCTGCAACCACCAATTGAGACGGAGATGCAGTCGCTCTAGTGTAAACAGGGCTTTGATGTTTTTATAAAAAATTGATCTCTAAACGGTTTTATTTGATTAAACATCAGATCCAGTTAAATTGCATTATGAATAATTTTATTTATACACAATATCAAGTAGCTGACATTTCATGGGAACTTTTCCATTCAAACCATAAATGGTAAAAACTACTTTAGTGAAGCTTAAAAAGGTTATTGACAATAATTTATGAAGAATTCTATGAATATCATCATAGAGTTACTATCAATGGAGCAACTGACCACCCTCTGATGTCACCAGCCCTAAAAAACGTTTATTTATTGGCTAATTTTGGAGTTTTCTGCTCCCTAGTTTTATGAAAGAAGTGCATACAACTTCTCAATTTGCTACTGATATACTTTTATTTCTTTGTGTTCTTATTTTAATGAAGAGTCAAACCATAGAGGTACAAATAGAGGCTTAGATTTCGCTTACTTTTTGGTGTGCCAATGATATGGTAGTATTTAGCGGCTTTATGTTTCGGTAGAAAATTATTAGATTTGAAAAAAAATTCGAAAGATCAAAACAGAGGCGTATTGAGTACCCCCGACCCCCCGAACAATCGGGGGTACAACTCCCAACCCCCTAACGTTAGGGGGTCGAATTTGTCGGGTATTGTTTTGGTTTGCGGGGATTGGTTTTTCTTCTAATGATTGTTTGGAGTTATCTTAGCATTACAACATGAAACATAGACCTAGCCCAACTACATGCTTTTACTTTTTTGTGGATCGACATTGACCCACCCTTGTGATAAAACAATAAAGTTATCAAAAAACTAACAAGGCACATCATTGGCTCATGAACATATGGTTGACCAATAAAATAAATCAATATTCGTGCTTTTGGATAAAAGCTCTACCATAAAGAAATGTTTCTTTACATTATTAAACAACACGCAAATAAAGCTGCTATGCAGACTTGCCAACTCTCACGCATTCTGCGTGAGACTCACTCAATTGCCCCATTTCTCACGCCTCTCACGCGCGTCTCACGCTTTTCCCCATTATGACTAAAAAAAAATTATTTTACTAAATTTTTATAATTCATAATAATAATCAACTACTATCTATCAACTATTAAATCATCTATTCTCAAAATAATAGTATTTTGTTTGCATCGCTGCAAAGGGTTGAACTGCAGATAATCTATGAAATACTTCCTCAATTTAGGGGTGTTTGTAGTTGCCCTTCAATTAGACTTAGTATTTGGGCTGTGTTTTCAGCAGACATGACCCACTTGTGGCAAATATCGTCATATCGTGTTTTTCTCTTTAGTACTCATGAATAAAATTTATCTCAGCAAATGATGATGTTGTAGTCTTACTAACTACTACCACTTATTATGACTACTTACTTTTTTTTTTCAGTGCAAGAGGGGTTGACCTCTGCAAAAGTTCAGCTGTCAAATAAAAATGGTTATCAACTGTTTTTTCAATGTTTTCATCATCAGCATAATAATTTTCACTATTATTATTATTTATTATTATTAATTATTATTATTATTATAGTTACAGCAGTTATTATTATTATTATTATTATTTTTGATTCAATACAGTAGACTTGAATGAATATAATCAATTATAATAATTGAGATTATAATTATAGCACCATCATGAATGAAATAAACCTTTCCATTTAGTATTTTTGAAAAACTTTATTGAAATTATTATTGAGATTACCGAAGTTTAATCCAAAGGTATTTTACACAGGCCTACAGCAGAATATTGGTGGGTTTGAGCCACTTTTGGGAACTTTATTATGTTGTGTTTTGTAACGCAACATTAATTTCCTAAAAGTGACCAAAACCCTACAGCTTTTTACAGTAGTAGCTCTGTGCTATACACTGGCTGCAATATACTTTCTTTGAAACTTGCAAAATGGTGCCAGAATCCTGTGTGTCCACAGTGTGCCATAGCTGTTTTTCAAAATAGTACATAGGGGAGCCAATTTTGTTTCAAAGAGGAGAAAATCATTTAAAAGGAAGAGCATTATGCTTTGAAAGAAGCTAAAAAAATTTTCGGCGCTCCGCGCCGAAGTGGGTTTCCTTTCACACATTTCCAGGTCTGCCACTATATCCATCCATACGTGATATTACATGTTGCATTAGCTGGTTGTAGTAACTACCTTGCATTTAGCTTTTATTAATGCATATTGCCCCATTCATCAAATTTTGCGCGTGAAGTTTGCCCCAAATCCAATTCTCACTCAATTCCCCACTCCCAGGTTGGCAAGTCTGCTGCTATGCAACAACTAACAACTGTCTGTATGTGACTTGGTGGTTAAAATTATTATTACTACTACTGTAACTATTATTATAATTAATAATGATTGGATTTTCCCCCACTTCACCACTACTACTATTATTTATAACCATTTGATTGTTATTAATTATTAATTAATTGTTATTATTATTATTATTATAATTATTAATTATTATTATTTATTTATAATTATTATTATGATGATGATTATTAGTATTTATAATAATAATTGTTATAAATAACAGTTAATAATAATTTGTAGCTGCAGTCAAATTATATTATTATTTATTATTATTATAATAATAAATAAAAATATTAATAATAATAACAATAAATAATCAAAATTAATAATAAAACACATATCAATAATAAAATAATAGTAATTATTATTATCATCATCATTAATAAACTACAAAAATTAAAAAAAAGAATAATGATTAGCTATTAAATAATAATATAGTATGACATTAACAAAACTCGACCCCCTAACATTCATGGTGAACCCCCTAACAGGCAACCCCCTAACAAGTTCCTCCAACCCCCTAACAAAAAATTTTCCGCGCTTCGCGCGGTTCTATTTTGTTAGGGGGTTGAATTTTTAACTCAAAACGCCCCTGGATCAAAATTTATGAAACATTTTATTTTTTAGACTAGAAATAAAATTAAACAGTTTTCCTGGCTGACTAATTTACTCCGCGGAACGAAAATATGATACGAAAGCTTTTAAAACAGCATTGTTATTTTACCTTTTTTTTGTAATTATTATTTTCCATTTACAACTCAATAACGTACCACTATCGCTTTCAGCAGTATAAATTTATTACCTGCAACTTCATTAATATTGAATACCGGTTAAGTATAGAGACAATCTTTTGGAAAGAGAGGGGTGGGGCTTAGTCTATCTAGCAGCCATGAATACGATGCTCAGTAGATTTCTATTGTGTGTGTTATATACATAATCGCCAACCTAACGAATCGGCAACACCATTAACAACATTCGTTGACCTTCACCTCTAACTATATCACTATTAGTCAAAGGACCAGAGTCATAGACATTCGCTTCATACAAATACATGTAACTATATGTGTATCAGTGTATACTGGAGCAATATATGTCAATCAACTTATGGAGTGCTATGTTTAAAACAATGAGCTGTAGTATACACTGTGTGTGTACTTTGTTCTACATTCTGCTTTAGCATATATCAATGTATGTAGTTTACATGTTTAGTGGTAATTGTTTATTACAGCTAGACTTTATAGCTCATGATGATTTGCCGTATGTTACACAAGACTTTGATGATATCTATGGCTCTTGGAAGGAGAAGGGAATGTTCCTTGCTACACAACGGACTGAAGGTAAGGGAGACAACTACTGATATATCATAGAGAGAAGACAATTGCTAACAGAGACAGTTAGACTATATACTGTGTATTTAGGTATATCTACAACAGATGTTATAGCTCGTATCATAAAGGACTACGACATGTACGTAAGAAGGAATCTATCCAGAGGATATTCTAGAGAAGAACTCAATGTCGGATACTTGAGGGTCAGCTTGATCTCTAACTTTATTATGTGCATTCTTTCCTTGTCTTGGTATGGCACATGTAGTATATTCTTTTGTGTGGGCTTTGTGTGGGTGCTGCGTTGATACACCCCACCCGCTACTCACAAATAGCACTCAAGCTAACACACCTTGAATACTTAGGCTATACTGTACTGCAGGCTAAGAGAATTGAGGTGGGAGGAAAGATAGATGAGTTGAAAGAGAAGACAACTGACTTCCTACAGAACTGGTCTGAGAGAAGTGGAGAGTTTGTACAGAACTTTATGGCCAACTTTCAGGGAGCAGGAGCTTTGGTTAGTGTGTGAAATATATTTTCTATTTATTTTTTATCAATTCCCGAGTTTTGTGATATCCAACATGTGAGAAACACGATTGAAACTGCTGAAAAATCTTTTTCATTTTTTGTCATAAGTAGGTATTATTATTATTAGTACATATAAAGAAAAAATCATATGAAAACAGGAGTTGTCTGCTCATTATTGGGAGAGAGCAACTCCAATTTTTCAGGGTTGTAAAAAGCTCAGTGCATCATGCCACATGTATCAGTTCAAAACACATTATGCATTACAATGGCACATATAAGGCACCATATTGTATGTTTGGTGTAATGAAATGGTGGTAAGAAACCAAGAAAACTAGTCTGTCATCAAATCTTATTGTAATTGTATAGAGATGCAATTGGTAGCTTTAATTCAAGGTAGTGTAGAAGAATGAGTAAAACAGAGGTGTAGGAAAATAAACTTAAGGTGGAGGGGGATTCACTATTTTTGTCATAATACTTGTCTGGGCTTTACTTTCATAAAATATTCCAACAATGTTTAAAGTGTTGAAGATGGGCCTGGCCTGTGTGTAGAGTTATTCTCTCATTTAGCATGGTAAAACGGTTGAGAAAATTACCTGACAGCTCACCAAATACATAAGATTTATGGGTCGATGACACTGAGGTCAGTGGAAGGCGCTATCTACAAGTAACAGTTTCATTATAACTGTAGTTTACTACATATATGATATTAGGCGTGTTCGGTGTGCTCAACGTTTACATTTAATCCTCAACGGCAGTTTTTTGTCGAGGGATTATCAGCCCCTTTGTGGCAAGTTTTTTTCAACGTGCATCAACGCTCATTTTTGCGTTTGTGAACGAGTTTACAGTGCACGTTGGCCAGCGAACACCTATAAAAGTCAACGCGTTCGTTTTTTAAAGGAGTCGTCTTCTCACTAATTACGGCACTGTACCCTTTTGCGGCATTATAACAACAACGTGCTATCAAAAGTTATGATCTTTTTTCTTGTTTTTAATGGATGTATTATTACTTATTATTAATGTGATAGATTATTATTTTTACTACTGTCATTATTATTAATGCTATCACTATTGCCAATAATAATAATATAACTTTCATTCATTTTATTTATTCTTATTGTCTTTGTCTGATAAAACATATTATTTTATTACAGTGAATAATCAGCACACCATTATTAATTATTATTATTTAATAATAATACATAATTTTGCTTGTTGCTGTCATTAATATTATTTATCATTGTCATTATTATTCTTATCACCATCAAAAACAATACAATTTGTACTTGGTGGTTTGCTTTGTATAAATAGCAGATGATGCAGTTGTTGTTAGGGCAACAAAAAACTCGCAATGAACAGCTACTTTTAAACCCAAGAATTTAGGCTAACAAACATATGATTGCGGGGCTATATTTATCACTGAAGACAGAAAAAAAAGAGGACAACTCTTGCAAAATTTTGTAAATTGTACGCACTCGCCTACTCTTTCAAGTTATCGTTCGAGGGATAAACGCGTTGATCAAACTTTCTCAAACCAACGCGTTGAGACACCGAACACGCCTATTGTTGTTAGTATTATAGTAGATTCTAACAAGAGCTTAAAGCTTCTCATGAAGTTTTCAGTCTTTATCATGATTTAGCGGCTTTCTTTTTAATTGGTTTGCAGTAAAATGACAAGTAGTTTGAGTTCAACCGTTTGTTGTAAAAAATAATGCTGTAAATATGTTTTTGGCTGGTTTTTTTCCATCTGAACTATCAAAATTTTCAATTATTATTATTATTTACTAATTTTAAACCTAGAAATTAATTTCTTATGCAAAAAATGCACTAATTCTTCAGATTTTGTTCATGAAACATTATCACGTCAAGAGTGAAGTTATAACTTGATTGCAAATGAAAATGATTTGCTAATTTATAGAAAAACGGCTCAAAAAATTTGAAACTTGCTACTATCTTTCTTTTTGTTTGGCATAAGCAAAATCTCTTCACAATGCCATAGATCTATATAACGTGTTGCGTCTTTCGGAAACATTGCGTTCAGGTCATCACTGATTATCTGGATAAGATTCGGCTCACTGATGAGAGAGCAACTCCTAATATGTTTCAAGTACAATTTCACCTGTAAAAAATCAAATTAACTCAAATCAGCTCAAAATTGTGCGTCTTAATCTATTTAACGGTTTTCAGCATCCAAAGATGAGGAATCTCTAAAGTTGACTTTGGTAAACTCTCCAAACCAAATGGACTTTTTGTTGCATATCCCACTTGCCCCGTTGTGATTGCTTGCCAAGGCCATTATTGACCTGCAGTTGGAAGGTTCTAGCAATATTTCCATGATGGCTTATCCACATTCTAATTTCCCAATGAAAGTTTCCAGCATACAACTACGGAATTGACTGATAAGATATTTTTTGAACAACCAAAAGTTTGCTTACATTCCCGCACAGATATTATGATGAGATTTTGTATTCTTAAATCTGTCAACAATTAAAGCAATTCTTAGAAATGACATTGTTTGAGTCAACATTTCCACACAACTGTTGTCTGACTACTGGAAGAAAGTACTTTTGAGCATCACCACTTTGTATTGCTTGTTTTGAATATGGTAAACCTATCCACAAAGTTTTCTTACAGTTTAAACTGACCATTTGAAATGCTGTGCAAGAAAAATCCTCACCATTTTTCACATCACTCATAGCAAAATTCGGTTTAAAATTGTAAGCAATCAGCAATCATATGCATGTACGAGCACAAAAATCCAAAGTTGAAGCTTATCTCTTTTTATGTTATGGAATTCATGAAATGCGAGCACCCAATGCATTCAGAGGCTTTCAATCATCTTAATGGCAGCAGGTTGCAGCAGAGTGCAACACTATGTATCTATGTCTATGAACAACTTATAACACTACGTGTATATGTCTATGAATAACTAATAACACTATGTATATATGTCTATGAATAACTTATAACACTATGTATATATGTCTATAAATAACTTATAACACTATGTATATATGTCTATGAATAGCTTATAGCACTATGTATATATGTCTATGAATAACTTATAACACTATGTATATACGTCTATGGATAGCTTATAACACTATGTATATATGTCTATGAATAACTTATCATTAGTAGTACACAGCGCAGCTAGTTTGTTCACTCGCAATGTAAGAGTTAACTGCCGTTATCGGTTTTGCATATGAGCAATACTAAATAATCGAAAATTAAATAAGATAACGGTTAATAATAAATAAAATAATAATATGTCGTAAACGAAGTAATAAAAAGCATCAATCAATAAAGTCAAAGTTATAATTCAATAGTTGATAGTCAATAAAATAAACAATTAAATAAAACCGTTGGCGGTAGGAGAAGAAATCAATAACAGTTTAGGATCAGAATCAGCAGTTTATAGGTTAATTATTATTGTTTGCAGAGACATCCAGTATTATAGCCCCTTTCCGCACCTGGCAATGTTATTTGTTAGGAATGGTTAGCAGTGTTAACCAGTACAACACAAACCAAACTCTAATATGAACGAACCCAATCAAAGGATAAAATGTATTAACAACTCTATTGTGCTCAATCACTCAATCATATCTAGCTAGTATGTGAAACTAAGTAAACTTCCAATAACAATATATTTTCAGTGCACCTCAGGTACGCTGATATAATGGAACTTGTAGCGTGCATCTATCTATTTCTAGAGTTTTCTAGCATCAAATTTGCTCTAAATCACTCAAACGCTAGACTAGCTTTAACAATCAAAATCGTTACGGGTGGATGTTACACCACAATATCGAGGTGATGTTACACCACAATATCGAGGTGATGTTACACCACAATATCGAGGGGATGAAGCAATGATTTACATCACGTACGACTTCTTCTCTTCAGATGTTTGTATCTCGTGTCAGTTTGTCATTCTTCCCTACTTCGGTTATTCATGAGTCATTAACCAATCATTCTGCGTTTATCAACGAATGGTGTAAGATGCTGTTGGTTGGTCGACAGCTGGTTTTGTCAAATGGGACTTTTTACTTCTTTCTATAAATTGAGTGAAATAAAAGATGGAATAAACCAACTAAAAATCTGTGAACTGTAGCTTTTTTTTTGCTGTTTTTTTAAATGATGTACAGAATAATATTACACTTTCCTAATGGGATATTTCAAAATAATTCGTAGTTGGTGGTCATTTCGGGAAATAGAATCTTAGGCTATCATGTGTCCAGAGCAAACAATTCAAAGTCGAACAATTTGTGATTCACAGAATATTTATCTGTCGCTGAGCCGGCCAAACGCGATGATAAAAAAGTTCCTTGTTACTCCAGGAGGGACTTTTAAAAGCTCAGATCCTGTTTGGTAAAAGGCATCGTTGTAACCTTCTAATGACCTTCGGAACTTTTTTCTGCAAAATATATATGTTAATCCATAAGATTAATTCAGATTAATTAGTTTTAAATAAATCTGCATCAATTTATTATCATTTGTAGTTCTATTTTGCAGTTATTATTATTACCATTTTCGACATTGAATAAGAAATTGTTGGATTTTGATTGCAGCAAGCAATAGCCTAAACATTATGGTATGTAGTTACTTTATGAAGCACTGTGTCTGCTGTACTTAGCATTTTGCTGTTAGCCTCTATGGAGGTGATTGTTACTGTAAATCACTGAACACCTGTTTTTCGTATGAAATATGTTGAATGCAAGATTTCTCATTGAATAATTGAAAAAAATTCAAAACAGTAGCGCAATTTTTTATTCTTGCGCCATTTTGTTATGTGGTCTTTTTACTTTGTGGTTTTTTCAGACTAGGGTGTTTTCACTCCGATATTTGGATGTTCAATACATTCATTAACTGAAAACAAAAATAGAGCAAAAACCCACTACTCGTTAAAAACACGTTTTACCAGTTTCCTTTGTTTCAGAATGACTGGTTAGTTGAGGGAAGTCGTAGAGTACGAAGAGCATTGTCTCCCCCTGTAACTCCTAATGGTGGGCAGAGTGAAGAAGAGGAAGAAGAAGATGAGCAAGAGTAACATTTTGGACCAACTCAATTTCAGGATTTCGAGCCCATCTTCAATTGATACAATAGCGTAGCTAATAGTAAAAAAGAATGTAATTTTACACCTGCCAAGTGGATATTTTTGGGGGTTGTGCTAGCCACCCCACCACCCGAATGCTCGTGGTCTACTGCTTTATACCATTGCACTCTGTGAGTAGGGCAGGTGATAGATATTTTGTTTATGATTCACTAATTTAGTTATTTATTTTATTTTGTAACACATCAAATTTTTCAGTATTTATTTACAGACTTTAATTGTTAAAAGATAAACAATGTAGTTTATGTATGTTTATACCACTTGACGCAATAATAAATATGTTTACAACGTGACAACTTACTTTCCTTACGTATTATTACAACTTCCACAGATTTCAATGAGCACCAGCGAAAGTTTCTTTGTTAACAAGCATTCCCTTTATTTTTGCATGATGTAAAAGTAGCCTACTAGTTAGTGTATAATATAAGCCACGCTGTGCATATTGGCAGGTTATAGGTGACTTGAAACAACAAACAGCCATTTTCATTCTATGACCAATAAATGGATAGTTTGAATAATACTTTGAAGTTGTGTTCTCCGTGAGTAAGCAATGCCTGACAAGCTATTATTGGATTTAGAGGCAATATCAGTATTGGAAAACAGAAAGTAATTTCGCTGCTCAAAAACAACTTACACGAGTGATGACTTTGAGAAAACCCCAGTCAAAAAATCTTTCTAAACCATACCTCACATTAAAATTCTTCATCGAAATTTCTAGTCTAAGATTGGTCGAAGCAAGTTCAAAGTTCTTACCTGCTATCTTTGTATGTTGTGCAATCTACTTGAGGATTGATGTAAGGCTTTATCCGTTTGTTTTGCAACTAATTTTCCTTTTCAACAAGCAAAAATTTCTCGGCTCGAAGGGTTTTCCCCAACTTTTAATTCTTCACTCTGTTGAAAGTGTGTGTAAGACCATTGCTGTTTCCTGTAACGTGACTAGCAGTCTTCATTGTGAATCAATCGAATGGAATTTGGATATTCACGAGTTGGTATTTATCAATTTAACATTGCCGATTATTTCTCCTCAGTCAGTGAGTATATAAAGTGGAAAATTTGACTCTCTGTTCATTAATTCTCTGTTTTCTCTGAGACTAACTTCTATTGTGTTTGTGACAGAATCACTGCTGTTTAGTTACATCATCATGTCGCAGACGATTGTGTTAACATTTTTGGTAAGTGAATGCGTTTTTTTTAAACTGTTCAATTTCAACTAATAAACTTGTACAATTACATGAAGCTTAAAAAACAAAAAGTTGACAAAATTTTACCTTGAAAGAAATCTTTTCATGAATCAAACTTGGAAAAAAATCACAAAAAACAATTTCTCTAATCTCATTTTAGTTATTACTGCCAGTGAACATTGTTTGTTACTGATTAGTTTTAGCCCTGGATATTTTTGTTTTGTATTCATTCATTTGCTGATGAATAAAAGCTGAAGCAAATTACAAAAAAAATTCATTCAATAAGACAACCACTAGTTTTTGCAGCTAATATTCTTTAAGAATTTAGTATTGAATGACACATAATGACTGTAAAAATCAAGTTATCAATAAAAAAAAATTGGTTTTCCTAAATTCCAACGATAATAATTAACCAGTACAATTCCACCTGGATAAAAGATTATTTACATATTCTGTATTATTAGTTTGTTGTTGGAATAAGCAATGCAAGACCTCATGATAACTTGCGATTCAAAAGACAACTACCTCCTACATCAGAGAGTATAGAGTGCTACAGACTTACTACTTATGACTTTAAACAACTGAGAATCACAGAGTCTGCAGAAGTTGTGGTAGATGGTATCTATGACTCCCATTCTACTCGGTTTGGTAAGTATTTTTGTGTCTTTTAATAGATTTCATTCAGTCACAGTAGTTTTGGTTGAGTTTTAACTTTATTGTTTTAATTGTGTAATATTGTAGACTTTCTTATGAAACCTCTACATAGAGCATACAACTCAGTACAGGATGTAACAACAAATACATTTATATGGCAAGTTATCTCCCCACAACTAAATAACCTCACTGGTTCTACAGTAAATTATCTATCAGCTAGTTGTGGTGACAAACTAACAGTTAAACCAATGGTAAGTGTATCTGTTGCATCTGAGTTCCATCAAAAATTTATAGGAGTTATCCTATCGATGAGGAGATAATAACCAATAGCATTTTGTAGCATGCTACACCTAAATGAAATCTTTTGTAGCAATCGGGGCAGCCAGTACCAGCTGATGGGCATTTTGTGAGGCTTAGCATACCTGATGAAAGTAACTTTAGGTGGGTTTCTAATTTTGTACAAAACAACTTGAAAGCAACAAAATTAGACCCCCACCCTCCTTATCTCAAACCTTCCTTTCTGACACTGAGTGATAGGTTAATTTTTCGAAAGTCCAGTTTAATTTACTTCCAACTGTTGCTGTTTTCATAGATATGAGACATATGACACGTCTGCACCATGTCTGCTGCATGTGATGTCCTCAGGTAATATCAAAGCTACCAAGCTTACGTCAACTCCTCCTACAGAGCTATACGATGTACCAGTACACAATGCTATCTTAGACTTCACTCTACAGGTAAATATACGTTTAGCTATAAAATTTTAGTTGTTTCAGCAACAAAACCAGTCTTAAGTAGCCGTTTACCTGTATCACGACTAAATTGTCTGACTGCATAAATTTAGGTGGGTTCATGTCGCACCCTTTCAACATTCCCATCTGCTGCCGGCAACAACAGAGCAGATTGGTCACTTGGTAGCATCACTTTAAATGTTATAAGCTCACTATTACAATGGTAACTCCATGCATGTACCACTTCAGCTGTTATAAGTTGTACTTGTTATAGCTGCTTGCTCTTTGTTATGTTTAAAGTGCATGTGTCATGGTATACTTTGGTTACCTAGCAACAGGGGTTTTACAAAAACTGTTTGCAGTAAATAATCAGATTTCCACTCAATTCCTTTCTGCCATACTACATCCACCACTGTCACTTGTTTACTGTTGTACTACATCCACCACTGTCATTTGTTTACTCTTGCACTGCATCCACCACTGTCACTTGTTTACTCTTGTACTACATACACCACTGCCACTTGTTTACTCTTGTACTACATCCACCACTGTCATTTGTTTACTCTTGTACTACATCCACCACTGTCACTTGTTTACTCTTGTACTACATCCACCACTGTCACTTGTTTACTCTTGTACTACATCCACCACTGTCACTTGTTTACTCTTGTACTACATCCACCACTGCCACTTGTTTACTCTTGTACTACATCCACCACTGTCACTTGTTTACTGTTGTACTGCATCCACCACTGCCACTTGTTTACTCTTGTACTACATCCACCACTGTCACTTGTTTACTCTTGTACTACATCCACCACTGTCACTTGTTTACTTTTGTACTGCATCCACCACTGTCACTTGTTTACTCTTGTACTACATCCACCACTGCCACTTGTTTGCTCTTGTACTACATCCACCACTGTCACTTGTTTACTCTTGTACTACATCCACCACTGTCACTTGTTTACTCTTGTACTACATCCACCACTGTCACTTGTTTACTGTTGTACTGCATCCACCACTGCCACTTGTTTACTCTTGTACTGCATCCACCACTGTCAATTGTTTACTCTTGTACTACATCCACCACTGTCACTTGTTTACTCTTGTACTACATCCACCACTGTCACTTGTTTACTCTTGTACTACATCCACCACTGTCACTTGTTTACTCTTGTACTACATCCACCACTGTCACTTGCTTACTCTTGTACTACATCCACCACTGTCACTTGTTTACTCTTGTACTACATCCACCACTGTCACTTGTTTACTCTTGTACTACATCCACCACTGTCACTTGTTTACTCTTGTACTACATCCACCACTGCCACTTGTTTACTCTTGTACTACATCCACCACTGTCACTTGTTTACTCTTGTACTACATCCACCACTGCCACTTGTTTACTCTTGTACTACATCCACCACTGTCACTTGTTTACTATTGTACTACATCCACCACTGTCACTTGTTTACTCTTGTACTGCATCCACCACTGTCACTTGTTTACTCTTGTACTGCATCCACCACTGTCACTTGTTTGCTGTTGTACTACATCCACCACTGTCACTTGTTTACTCTTGTACTACATTCACCACTGTCACTTGCTTACTCTTGTACTACATCCACCACTGTAACTTGTTTACTGTTGTACTACATCCACCACTGCCACTTGCTTACTCTTGTACTCCATCCACCACTGTCATTTGTTTACTCTTGTACTACATTCACCACTGTCACTTGCTTACTCTTGTACTACATCCACCACTGCCACTTGTTTACTGTTGTACTGCATCCGCCACTGTAACTTGTTTACTGTTGTACTACATTCACCACTGTCACTTGCTTACTCTTGTACTACATCCACCACTGTAACTTGTTTACTGTTGTACTACATCCACCACTGCCACTTGCTTACTCTTGTACTCCATCCACCACTGTCACTTGTTTACTCTTGTACTACATCCACCACTGTCACTTGTTTACTCTTGTACTACATCCACCACTGTCACTTGCTTACTCTTGTACTACATCCACCACTGTCACTTGTTTACTCTTGTACTACATCCACCACTGTCACTTGCTTACTCTTGTACTACATCCACCACTGTCACTTGTTTACTCTTGTACTACATCCACCACTGTCACTTGTTTACTCTTGTACTACATCCACCACTGTCACTTGTTTACTCTTGTACTACATCCACCACTGCCACTTGTTTACTCTTGTACTACATCCACCACTGTCACTTGTTTACTCTTGTACTACATCCACCACTGCCACTTGTTTACTCTTGTACTACATCCACCACTGTCACTTGTTTACTCTTGTACTACATCCACCACTGTCACTTGTTTACTCTTGTACTGCATCCACCACTGTCACTCGTTTACTCTTGTACTTCATCCACCACTGTCACTCGTTTACTCTTGTACTACATCCACCACTGCCACTTGTTTACTCTTGTACTGCATCCACCACTGCCACTTGTTTACTCTTGTACTACATCCACCACTGTCATTTGTCTACTCTTGTACTGCATCCACCACTGTCACTTGTTTACTGTTGTACTACATCCACCACTGCCACTTGTTTACTCTTGTCCTACATCCACCACTGTCACTTGTTTACTCTTGTACTACATCCACCACTGTCACTTGTTTACTCTTGTACTACATCCACCACTGTCACTTGTTTACTCTTGTACTGCATCCACCACTGTCACTTGTTTACTGTTGTACTACATCCACCACTGCCACTTGTTTACTCTTGTACTACATCCACCACTGCCACTTGTTTACTGTTGTACTGCATCCGCCACTGTAACTTGTTTACTGTTGTACTGCATCCACCACTGTCATTTGTTTACTCTTGTACTACATTCACCACTGTCACTTGCTTACTTTTGTACTACATCCACCACTGCCACTTGTTTACTGTTGTACTGCATCCGCCACTGTAACTTGTTTACTGTTGTACTACATTCACCACTGTCACTTGCTTACTCTTGTACTACATCCACCACTGTAACTTGTTTACTGTTGTACTACATCCACCACTGCCACTTGCTTACTCTTGTACTCCATCCACCACTGTCACTTGTTTACTCTTGTACTACATCCACCACTGTCACTTGTTTACTCTTGTACTACATCCACCACTGTCACTTGTTTACTCTTGTACTACATCCACCACTGTCACTTGTTTACTCTTGTACTACATCCACCACTGTCACTTGTTTACTCTTGTACTACATCCACCACTGTCACTTGTTTACTCTTGTACTACATCCTCCACTGTCACTTGTTTACTCTTGTACTACATCCACCACTGTCACTTGTTTACTCTTGTACTACATCCACCACTGCCACTTGTTTACTCTTGTACTACATCCGCCACTGTCATTTGTTTGCTCTTGTACTGCATCCACCACTGTCATTTGTTTAC
Source organism: Cryptosula pallasiana (assembly GCA_945261195.1). Taxonomy (NCBI): domain Eukaryota; kingdom Metazoa; phylum Bryozoa; class Gymnolaemata; order Cheilostomatida; family Cryptosulidae; genus Cryptosula; species Cryptosula pallasiana. The sequence continues at coordinate 46,009,701 of OX183132.1, read as the reverse complement.
TCTTGTACTACATCCACCACTGTCACTTGTTTACTCTTGTACTACATCCACCACTGCCACTTGTTTACTCTTGTACTACATCCACCACTGTCACTTGTTTACTGTTGTACTACATCCACCACTGTCATTTGTTTACTATTGTACTACATCCACCACTGTCACTTGTTTACTCTTGTACTACATCCACCACTGTCACTTGTTTACTCTTGTACTACATCCACCACTGCCACTTGTTTACTCTTGTACTACATCCACCACTGTCACTTGTTTACTCTTGTACTACATCCACCACTGTCACTTGTTTACTCTTGTGCTACATCCACCACTGTCACTTGTTTACTCTTGTACTCCATCCACCACTGTCACTTGTTTACTCTTGTACTACATCCACCACTGTCACTTGTTTACTCTTGTACTACATCCACCAGTGTCACTTGTTTACTCTTGTACTACATCCACCACTGTCATTTGTTTACTGTTGTACTACATCCACCACTGTCATTTGTTTACTCTTGTACTACATCCACCACTGTCACTTGTTTACTCTTGTACTACATCCACCACTGTCACTTGTTTACTCTTGTACTACATCCACCACTGTCACTTGTTTACTCTTGTACTACATCCACCACTGTCAGTTGTTTACTCTTGTACTGCATCCACCACTGTCACTTGTTTACTTTTGTTCTTACATCCACCACTGTCACTTGTTTACTCTTGTACTACATCCACCACTGCCACTTGTTTACTGTTGTACTACATCCGCCACTGTAACTTGTTTACTGTTGTACTACATTCACCACTGTCACTTGCTTACTCTTGTACTGCATCCACCACTGTCACTTGTTTACTCTTGTACTACATCCACCACTGCCACTTGTTTACTCTTGTACTTCATCCACCACTGTCACTTGTTTACTTTTGTACTGCATCCACCACTGCCACTTGTTTACTCTTGTACTTCATCCACCACTGTAACTTGTTTACTCTTGTACTACATCCACCACTGCCACTTGTTTACTCTTGTACTACATCCACCACTGTCACTTGTTTACTCTTGTACTACATCCACCACTGCCACTTGTTTACTCTTGTACTACATCCACCACTGTCACTTGTTTACTCTTGTACTACATCCACCACTGTCACTTGTTTACTCTTGTACTACATCCACCACTGCCACTTGTTTACTCTTGTACTACATCCACCACTGTCACTTGTTTACTCTTGTACTACATCCACCACTGTCACTTGTTTACTCTTGTACTACATCCACCACTGTCACTTGTTTACTCTTGTACTACATCCACCACTGTCACTTGTTTGCTGTTGTACTACATCCACCACTGTCACTTGTTTACTCTTGTACTAATCCACCACTGCCACTTGTTTACTCTTGTACTACATCCACCACTGTCACTTGTTTACTTTTGTACTACATCCACCACTGTCACTTGTTTACTCTTGTACTACATCCACCACTGTCATTGGTTTACTGTTGTACTACATCCACCACTGTCACTTGTTTACTCTTGTACTACATCCACCACTGTCACTGGTTTACTCTTGTACTACATCCACCACTGTCACTTGCTTACTCTTGTACTACACCCGCCACTGTCACTTGTTCACTGTTACTTCTATTTAACAGGTTGTAGGGTGTGACACTCTGATTGATCATTCAACAAATGCTACAACTACTAATGATTCTTATGGAACAGAGGCCAAAAACGTTACAGACGTTACCAACCTTTACACAGCTACTGATATGTTTACTAGAGGAAACAATGTTACACCTGCCTTACAATAGGCTCCACCCCTATCTCTTAATTATCTCTAAACTATTGTCCTAGTTTTCCGCTTCAAACTTTCAAACATTAAGATACCAAAGTATGAGAAACTGATAAAGCTATAAAAACAACTTTTTGGGTTTTCAATGATTACTGATCAAACACTTTCATGAGAGTTACCAAAGTGTGGTTTACCCTTGTTTGTTTTGTAGTTTCTGTGCAAATACCTGACTACAAATATATTATATAACATGTCAGATAGTCTCATGTTGTGATGCCTTCCTACATCTCACAAGCAAAACAAAACACTCAAAAGTGAAAACTGGAAGTAACTGTCTCTTCATGCACTTTTATTGTGTGTATGTTGTTGCACTTATGTTTTCTCCCTATATTTACAATCAATAACAAATAGTGCTGTTTCCTAAGGGTGCTTTCGATTAAACATAATAAATAATAATTATTTAAATACATGGAGCTGTGCAGAGTATTTTTGGTGAGTGATATGAAATCGTTGTTTACTCAGTGACTAGCCAAAGTAATACACCGAGCATATTTAACGAGAAAAAATAAATAGAAAAATAAACAAACTATCTACTAATAAACTCACTGATAACAAATACACAACAAGAGATTGCATATGATAATTTTGTTTTAAATTGTATAAAGTTTTGTTTCAAAGAAATCCCAACGGATTACAAACCTTACTGAGGAGATATAACTGAGATAACATAACAGGACATACAAGAACATAACAGAAAATAACACAACATAATAATATAACACACACCGTAACGCAACGTAACATGTTATGTAAATACGTAAACTTTCAGGTTTTAATTTTCTACATTTTCCTCAAATGCTCACGCGAGTTACCAAACACCAATCTATTTTTTATGCAGGTCTGATGGTACTGAATACTTTGCAAAAACCTCTGAGAAGTTCTTGCTGTTTAAAATGATTTAGCAAGACCTCTTTGAAAACAATCAGAGAAAGTGTTTCTCAGAATTATTTGCTTGGAGTTATTATTTTTGTTTCCACCCCATATGGAGACAGTCCAGCTGAATACTGGACCCACTTTATATTTGTTGTATTGCCATATGTATACAAACTTAGTGCATGCGGTGTGCACTGTATTGGCACAGGCTTCTTGTTACCTGCAGATTCAGTTCTCCTCATTTTGATAACTTTGACACCCTAAAAACTGATTCGCATGCAAACTAAATTTTCACTATGAAAGGCTTTCGGAAAAAAACTAATGCATCAGTTGTAACTTTTAAAAGAAAGCAGACAATTTTATTTCATGAAAAAACTTGCTGACGATGGCTAACTATAAAGAAAATTTTTTAATTGGATTAATCCTAAAAATGTAATTTGTGGAAATGGCTGGTTAACACAAAGTTCGATCTACAAAAATAAAACCAGGGGGTGATCAGGTTATCTATTGTCAATAAGCGCACATTAGTTTCAAATGCACAATCGCTGAAGTATTGTAAATCTTAATGACACCGTAAGGTAACCAAAATGATTATATAAGATTGGCAAGAGTCTGTGAAATTTTTTAAAAGATTGTTATCTGGAATTCTCCGCAAAAAAATTTGAAGCTTAAATGAATCCCAAGTTTGCATAATTTATCTTAAGTAGTTGGTGTGAGCTGCTGGTATCATCCTGTTTGTGCGTAAGGAGTAGTGTGTTTGTTTGTTTCACTACAAGTTTCCTTTTCTAACGAACAAAATTCTCTTATACAAAAGGGACTTCCCCTCTTCCCTCTCACTTGACACATAAAGCAGTTCAAAGTACAAAATATCTCGAGGGTACATTGTCCCGCAAAGTAACGCTAGCCATGTGAAAGTTTGCTTACGCGGCTTTTGGTAAAATCAATGGGGTCCCGGCAGATTTTTGCGCTGAGCTATTATTAACGAAGCCGAAAGCCCGCTTTCCACTAACAGTACTATTAAAATGAAAGTCACTTCATTTTAACTATTACTAAAGAAACATTTTTTTATTCACAATGGCTGATAAGTTTGGGGTATATAATACTGACGATGCGCCATTGACATAAATTGTAAAACTGCAACTGCACTGTGAAAGCAAACCACAGTAATCGTTCAAGGGCTCGCTTCCATTGGATTACGTTGGCAAGCTCAATTAAACCCAAAATATGAAACTATGGTTTTATCCGTGATCATGATATTTAATTATTTTTTCTAGCCGCATAAACCAATTACTTTTCAAAAAAGAACTTCCAAAGGCTTTATTGATTCTTTGAGCTTTCTCAGCAGCATTATTTTTGTCATATTATTTGCTCAAATTTCCTCGCATCAGAATAATAGTCAAGCAAGTCGTGATTTCTAATGATAAGTTCCGCGATTGACTAAGCTACTTCCGGTTGCATCGCTGAAGTGAAACTACTTTACCGAAACCCCATTGGTACATTCACAATTTCTCATTTAACTTTGTCGATATCTCCCCCAAGTTGGTGGGTATATTAGGTAGTGGGTAGGGGGTTGGGGTTTGGTCGATTGGCCAATTGGTCAGTAAACTTGAACAACAAACATTTTTTTAAAATAATCATTTTATCAGCCAAGTTTTGTGAAATAAGTTGTTTATCTAAAGCAAAAAAATAAAATAGTTTAAAGCAAATAAAAACAGAAACTGTAACTCAAAAGTGTGATGTAAAGATTTCCAGTTTGAGTGGTATTTTACTGCAGCGTTATGTGTTATGAAAAGGATTTTCGCACTTAATGAGCCATAATGCTGATTTGAAGGAAAAATCATTAATTGTAATTTTAAAGTTGCTCAATTCAACTGCTTTGTAATTATTTTCATCCAAAAGCTTTAAAGATTAATCTATGTGACTTTGTAGAAACGGATATATTTATAACTTCGTATTTTATTTTTTCAGTATTTAATGGCAATGAGCGATGCAAGACCTGTCAGTGATGAAGCGTTGCGTGTTTCACCAACAAAGTTACCTCCTACACCAAAGAGTACAGAGTGCTACAGACTTACTACTTATGACTTTAAGCAACTGAGAATCACAGAGTCCGCAGAAGTTGTATTAGATGGTTTCCATGACAACCAAACTTCGCTGCTTGGTGAGTTTGTTTGATTTAATACAGCTCAAAATTGTAACAGGGTTTCACTTATTTGTTGAAAGTAAATGAGTAAATGTAAATGCAGCATACTTTAAACCTTTTCACAACATTAAACAGCTTTCTGAACTATTATGTTTGTAAAACAGAGTGTAACAGAGAAGAAGGTTGGCCTATATTTTTTTTAATAATCAATGAAGTTTTATCACCACATAGTTGTTTCAAAACGCTCATAAAACGCTCATGTTTTTGCAGGAAACTATAAACGTTCAATTTCAATCCATAAACCAAATATTGAACACTTACTCGTACATTTGGCAAAGGTCCAAATCATTAGATAATCGGAGGCACCAGTCTTTCCAACTTTCCAGTGATCAAAACTGTTTTCATTGTCTCACTGCTGACCGAGATGCAGGGGAGCTCCATTAATTGTTTTTCTTATTTCCAAGTTAAATGAACAAGGCACAGATAAAACAGCCATATTGGCCAACATATAACCATTGATACGCTTGAGTGAGCTCCTATCTCTGACGAAGCTGCAGTCAAAGCCACCACTCCTTTTTCTGATCATCAGTGATTGGGTTGAGTAAACTATGGAATAGGAAAGTTTATGCTAGGCAGCTGCCCTCCATTTTTCTCCGCGCACTTGAAAATCTCAACAAGCTCTTTATTACTCTGGGTGTTTTGGTTTGAATGCAATGAAAAGGAAAAAATTGTGGAAACTGAGCCGCTGAATTTTTGTGCAATATCTTCAAAATCAAATTCTGCAATTCATTTATGAAGGTTTCAACAACGCCTAATCATTGTTATATATATTTATCCATGTTACCAATCTTCTCTAAATGTTTCCATTACCAAGTGACAATCGCAGTCCCCATCGCATTTCGCTCTCATCAAATGTAAGTAGAAACTATTTTCAGAAAGTTAGAAATGCTTACAAGCACTGATTTATGTGATGCGATTGCTTGTGGTATAATTAAATTATTTTTATTTGAACTCATTTTTGGAGATTTTCATAGCAGATTGTTTGATTTTATACCTGCCCTCTGTGTAACCCATAGACATAAGATGTGTACAAGGGAATGTAAATGCTTCCATCACTATTACAAGTTGTCTATGAACAACATCGGACCATATACAAATTTCCAGAATACAGTAAATGGAGAATATTATGTAATACTGTTGTGGTGTCACAAAAATAAAACAACAAAAACCCTCATTAATGAAGTGATTTTTAAATCATTTTATTGTGTCTCCTCGGAAAAGATTTATTTTTCTTGCAGATTCAACTAAACTTGTAACTATATGCTCTTGATCAAGTGAGTCAATCTAAATAAGGTAATAATAGTTCCCAAAGCTCAAGAACTGGTAAGGTATAGCTAGAAAAGTTCAATACTGGGTCTCTGCTAGAAGGATCACAGCCTTTAAACCCACCAAAATGGTGAGCCACCAATGAGGATTGATCTCATGACCTCCTGTTTACAAGACAGGTGCTCTAACCACTGAGCTATGGCGGCTTGCAAATATTATACCTAACAGCTTGATTTAACGGAAATTTTGATAGCTTAGGATGGTTTGCTGTATTGATTATATCTAAGCTTGAAGGAGAAAAAAAACAATAACATTTTAGTACGATATATTGCGTGATCCAAAGTCATTTCATTTTTCTAAACTTCAAAAACTGTTATTCACATCCTACCCTTGAAGCTACTAATCTTTTACATTTTTAATTTCTACAGTTTCTATAATTAACATACTCTTTCAGTATTAAAAATGGTGAGCCACCAATGAAGATTGAACTCATGACCTCCTGTTTACAAGACAGGCGCTCTAGCCACTGAGCTATGGCGGCTCTTATACACTCTAGAGCATTGCTAATTTTTGTTGAAACATTATGGTAGTTGGATAAATAGAATTGAGTGGAACCTCAATAAGCTATTATGCAATGTTGAACATGTGAGATTATGAAAGCTCAGGTTTTATTAGCTAGCATTGATAACTCTATTTAGTTTCTTTTTGTATAGTACAATTGGAGCAGGGATCTGAACATGAAGGGTCATTTTTGCTATATTTTATGACATCAGTACAACATTTTAGATTCCAATTTCCTGTTTTGTAGAGGGATCAGTCATTAAGAGGAATTGTCTTCCCCATAACACCTAATGTTCAACCAAGGGAAAAGAAAGACAATTCATAATGTTTCCACTGCTTTTTTCTAGGGTATGGTGAAGCATTAGCTTGGACAAAATCGGTGCTAATGGCATGCATGGTTGTTATGGGCATATTATTGTGCTGTATACCAATAGAGTTATATTCTCTAAGGCTATGTTATAGCTACTCAGTCTACCATGTTATGTAACCAACTAATGTTAGAGCCTCCACTGGTTTAGCCAGCTCTACTTCCAATAACAAACCAGCCTTATATATATTTTTTTTTTTTTTTAATTTCTCAATCAGATTCTAATATTCAAATAAAGTCAATGATAGCTACAAATATGCACTAGTTCTTTAGATTTTGATCATGAAACATTATCACATGAAAGCTGACGTTGTAACTTGATCGCAAACAAAAATTATTTGGTTATTTATGAAAATTGACTCAAGACAACTTAAAACTTGCTATTATCTTTCTTTTTGGCATCCACAAAATCTCTTCACAATGCTGAAGCCCCTTCTTCTATACAAATTTTGAAAACTCACTCCATAGATCTATATAACTTGTGCGTCTTTGGGAAACATTGCATTCAGGTCAACACTGATTATCTGTATAAAATTCGGCTGACCGATGAGAGGGCAACTCCATATATGTTTCAAGCACAATTTCGCCTGTAAAAATTCAAATCAACTCAAATCAGCTCAAAATTGTGCGTCTTAATCTATTTAACAGTTTTCAGTGTCCAAAGCTGAAGAATCTCTAAAATTGACTTGGGTAAACTCTCCAAACCATATGGACTTTTTGTTGCATATTCCACTTGCCCCATTGTAAATCCTTGCCAAGGCCGTTATTGTCCTGCAGTTGGAAGTTTCCAATAATATTTCCATGATGGCTTATCCACACTCTAATTTCCAGAAGAAAGTTTCCAGCATACAACTATGGAGTTGACTGATAAAATATTTTTGAACAACCAAAAGGTTGCTTACATTACAGCACAGATATTATTGTGAAATTTTGTATTCCTAAATCTATCAACAATTGAGGCAATTCTTAGAAATGACATTGTTTGAGTCAACATTTCCGCACAACTGTTGTCTGACTACTGGAAGAAAGTACTTCTGAGCATAAACACTTTGTAGCGCTTGTTTTGAATATGGTAAACCCATCCACAAAGCTTTCTTACGGTTTAAACTGACCATTTGAAATATTGTGCAGAAAAAATCCTCACCATTTTTTATATCACTCCGAGCAAAAAATTGTTTAAAATTGTAAGCAACCAGCAATCATATGCATGTTTTAGCACAAAAATCTAAAGTTAAAGTTTGTCTCTTTGTATGTCATGGGATTCATGAAACGCAAGCACCCAATGCATTCAGGGTTTTTCAATCATCTTAATGGCAGCAGGTTGCAGCAGAGTCCAACACTATGTATGTATGTCTATGAATGACTTATAACACTATGTATCTGTGTCTATGAATATCTTATAACACTATGTATATATGTCTATGAATAGCTTATAACACTATGTACCTATGTCTATGAATAACTTATAACACTATGTATCTATGTATATGAATAACTTATAACTCTATGTATCTATGTCTATGAATAACTTATAACTATATGTATCTATGTCTATGAATAACTTATAACACTATGTATATATGTCTATGAATAACTTATAACACTATGTATATATGTCTATGAATAACTTATAACACTATGTATATATGTCTATGAATAACTTATAACACGATGTATATATGTCTATGGATAACTTATAACACTATGTATCTATGTCTATGAGCAACTCATAACACTATGTATATATGTCTATGAATAACTTATAACACTATGTATATATGTCTATGGATAACTTATAACACTATGTATATATGTCTATGGATAACTCATAACACTATGTATATATGTCTATGAATAACTTATAACACTATGTATATATGTCTATGAATAACTTATAACACTATGTATATATGTCTATGAATAACTCATAACACTATGTATCTATGTCTATGAATAGCTTATAACACTATGTATCTATGTCTATGAATAACTTATAACACTATGTATCTATGTCTATGAATAACTTATAACACTATGTATATGTCTATGAATAGCTTATAACACTATGTATATATGTCTATGAATAACTTATAACACTATGTATCTATGTCTATGGATAACTTATAACACTATGTATCTATGTCTATGAATAACTTATAACACTATATATATATGTCTATGAAAAACTTATAACACTATGTATATATGTCTATGAATAACTTATAACACTATGTATCTATGTCTATGGATAACTTATAACACTATGTATCTATGTTTATGAATAACTTATAACACTATATATATATGTCTATGAAAAACTTATAACACTATGTATCTATGTCTATGAATAACTTATAACACTATATATATATGTCTATGAAAAACTTATAACACTATGTATCTATGTCTATGAATAACTTATAACACTATATATATATGTCTATGAAAAACTTATAACACTATGTATCTATGTCTATGAATAACTTATAACACTATATATATATGTCTATGGATAACTCATAACACTATGTATATATGTCTATGAATAACTTATAACACTATGTATATATGTCTATGAATAACTTATAACACTATGTATATATGTCTATGAATAACTCATAACACTATGTATCTATGTCTATGAATAGCTTATAACACTATGTATCTATGTCTATGAATAACTTATAACACTATGTATCTATGTCTATGAATAACTTATAACACTATATATATATGTCTATGAAAAACTTATAACACTATGTATCTATGTCTATGAATAACTTATAACACTATATATATATGTCTATGAAAAACTTATAACACTATGTATCTATGTCTATGAATAACTTATAACACTATATATATATGTCTATGAAAAACTTATAACACTATGTATCTATGTCTATGAATAACTTATAACACTATATATATATGTCTATGGATAACTCATAACACTATGTATATATGTCTATGAATAACTTATAACACTATGTATATATGTCTATGAATAACTTATAACACTATGTATATATGTCTATGAATAACTCATAACACTATGTATCTATGTCTATGAATAGCTTATAACACTATGTATCTATGTCTATGAATAACTTATAACACTATGTATCTATGTCTATGAATAACTTATAACACTATGTATATGTCTATGAATAGCTTATAACACTATGTATATATGTCTATGAATAACTTATAACACTATGTATCTATGTCTATGGATAACTTATAACACTATGTATCTATGTCTATGAATAACTTATAACACTATATATATATGTCTATGAAAAACTTATAACACTATGTATATATGTCTATGAATAACTTATAACACTATGTATCTATGTCTATGGATAACTTATAACACTATGTATCTATGTCTATGAATAACTTATAACACTATATATATATGTCTATGAAAAACTTATAACACTATGTATCTATGTCTATGAATAACTTATAACACTATATATATATGTCTATGAAAAACTTATAACACTATGTATCTATGTCTATGAATAACTTATAACACTATATATATATGTCTATGAAAAACTTATAACACTATGTATCTATGTCTATGGATAACTTATCACTAGTAGTACATAGCGCAGCTAGTTTGTCCACTCGCAATGTAAGAGGTATCTGCCAACACCGGTTTGTGCATATAAATACATATTACATAATCAAAAATACATAAGGTAACAGGTAATAATAAATAAAATAATAATAAGTAGGAAACAAAATAATAAAAAAGTATCAATCAATCAAGTCCAAATTATAATTCAATAGTTGATAGTCAATAAAATAAACAAATAAATAAAATTATTAGCGGTAGGAGAAGAAATAAATTACAGTTTAGTATCAGAATCAGTAGTTTATAGGTTAATTATTGTTGTTTGCAGAGACATCCAGTATTATAGCCCCTTTCCGCACCTGGCAATGTTATTTGTAAGGACTGGTTAGCAGTATTAACCGGTACAACACAAACCAAACTCTAATATGAATAAACCCTATCACAGTATAAAATGTATTAACCACTCTATTGTGCTTAATCATATCTAGCTAGTATGTGAACCTAAGTTTACTTCCAATAACAATATATTTTCAGTACACCTCAGGTACGCTGATATAATGGAACTTGTAGCGTGCATCTATCTATTTCTAGAGTTTTCTAGCATTAAATCTGCTCTAAACCACTCAAACACTTGACTAGCTTTAACAATCAAAATCGTTACTTGTGGATGTTACACCACAATATCGAGGGGATGTTACACCACAATATCGAGGGGATGTTACACCACAATATCGAGGGGATGTTACACCGCAATATCGAGGGGATGAAGCAATGATTTACATCACGTATGACGGTTTGTATCTGGTGTCAGTTTGTCATTCTTCTAGATTTCGGTTATTCATGAGTCATTAACCAATCATCCTGCGTTTATCAACGAATGGCGTAAGATGCTGTTGGTTGGGCGACAGCTGGTTTTGTCAAATGGGACTTTTTACTTCTTTCTATGATTTGAGTGAAATGAAAGATTAAATAAACAAACTAAAAATCTGTGAACTGTAGCTTCTTTTTTGCTGAATTTTTTAAATTATATACAGAGTGATAACACATTTTCCCAATGAGATATTTCAAAATGATCTGTAGTTGGTGGTCATTGCGGGAAGTAAAATCTTAGGCTATCACATGTCCAGAGCAAACAATTCAAAGTTGAACAATTTGTGATTCACAAAATATTTATCTGTTGCTGAGCCGGCCAAAAGCGATGATAAAAAGTTACTTGTGACTCCAGGAGGGACTTTTAAAACCTCAGATCCTGTTTGGTAAAAGACATCGTTGTAACCTTCTAATGACCTTCAAAATCTTTTTTTGCAAAATATATATGTTAATCCATAAGATTAATTCAGATTAATTAGTTTTAAATAAATCTGCATCAATTTATTATCCTTTATAGTTCTATTTTGCAGTTATTATTACCATTTTCGACATTGAATAAAAAATTGTTGGATTTTGATTGCAGCAAGCAATAACCTCAACATTATGGTATGTAGTTACTTTATGAAGCACTGTGTCTGCTGTACTTAGCATTTTGCTGTTAGCCTCTATGGTGGTGATTGTTACTGTAAATCACTGAACACCTGTTTTTCGTATGAAATATGTTGAATGCAAGATTTCTCATTGAATAATTGAAAGAAATTCGAAACAGTAGGGCAATTTTTTATTCTTGCGCCATTTTGTTATGTGGTCTTTTTACTTTGTGGTTCTTTCAGACTAGGGTCTTTTCACTCCGATATTTGGATGTTCAATACATTCATTAGCTGAAAACAAAAATAGAGCAAAAATCCACTACTTGTTAAAAAAACGTTTTACCAGTTTCTTTTGTTTCAGAATGACTGGTTAGTTGAGGTAAGTCGTAGAGTATGGAGGGCATTGTCTCCCCCTGTAACTCCTAATGATGGGCAGAGTGAAGAAGAGGAAGAAGAAGATGAACAAGACTAACATTTGGACCAACTCACTTTCGCGATTTCAAGCCCATCTTCAATTGATGCAATAGTGTAGCTAATAGTAAAAAAGAATGTGATTTTACACTTGATAAGTTGGTATTTTTGGGGGTTGTGCTAGCCACCCCACCACCCGAATGCTCGTGGTCTACTGATTTATACCATTGCACTCTGTGAGTAGGACAGGTGGTAGATTTTTTCTTATGATCCACCAATTTAATTATTTATTTTGTTTTGTAAAACATCAAAGTTCTCAGTATTTATTTACAGACTTTAATTGTTGTAAAGATGAACAATGCAGTTTATGTATGTTTATACCACTTGACGCAATAATAAATACTTTTACAACACGACAATTTGCTTTGCTCATGTATTATTACAACTTCCACAGACTTCAATAAGCACCAGCGAAAGTTTCTTTGTCAATAAACATTCCCTTGATTTCTGCATGATGTAAAAGTATTCTACGAATTAGTACAAAATAAAAGCCACGGTGCACATACTGGCAGGTTAGGTGACTTGAAACAACAAACAGCCATTTTCATGCTATGACCAATAAATAGATAGTTTGAATAATACTTCGAAATTGTGTTCTCAACCAGTAGGCGATGCCTGACAAGCTATTATTGGATTTAGAGGCTATATCAGTATTGGAAAACAGAAAGTAATCTCGCTGCTAAGAAACAACTTGCACAAGTAATGACTTTGAGAAAACCCCAGTCAAAAAATCTTTCTAAACCATACCTCACATTAAAATTCTTCATCAAAATTTCTAGTCTAAGATTTTTCGAAACAAGTTCAAAGTTCATACCTGCTATCTTTGTATGTTGTGCAATCTACTAGAGGAATGATGTAAGGCTTTATCTGTTTGTTTTGCCACTGATTTTCCTTTTCAACAAGCAAAAGTTTCTGGGCTCGAAGGGTTTTCCCCAACTTTTTATTCTATACTCACTGCTGTTGAACGTGTGTGTAAGACCATTGCTGTTTCCTGTAACGTGACTAGCAGTGTTCATTGTGAATCAATCGAATGGGATTTGGATATTCACGAGTTGGTATTTATCGATATAATATTGCCGATTATTTCTCCTCAGCCAGTGAGTATATAAAGTGGAAAATTTGACTCTCTGTTCATTATTTCTCTGTTTTCTCTGAGACTAACTTGTATTGTTTTTGTGACAGAATCACTACTGTTTAGTGACATCATCATGTCGCAGACGATTGTGTTAACATTTTTGGTAAGTGAATGCGTTTTTTTAACTTGTTCAATTTTAAGTAATAAACTTGTACAATTACATAAAGTTTAAAAAACAAAAAGTTGACAAAATTTTACCTTGAAAGAAATCTTTTCATGAATCAAACTTGGAAAAAAAATCGCATTAACAATTTTTTTAACCTCATTTTAGTTATTATTGCCAGTGAACATTGTTTGTTACTGATTAGTTTTAGCTGTGTATACTTTTGTTTCGAATTCATTCAATTGCTGATAAATGAAAGCTGAAGCAAATTACACAAAATTTGTTCAATAAGACAACCACTAGTTTTTGCAGCTAATATTCTTTAAGAATTTAGTATTGAATGACACATAATAAATGTAAAAATCAAGTTTTCAATAAAAAAAACTAGTTACTGAGTTTGTTTTCCTAGATTCCAATAATAATTATTAACCAATAGAACTCCACCTGGATGAAGGATTATTTACTTATTCTGCATTATTAGTTTGTTGTTGGAATAAGCAATGCAAGACCTCATGATAACTCGCGATTCAAACGACAACTACCTCCTACATCAGAGAGTAGAGAGTGCTACAGACTTACTACTTATGACTTTAAACAACTGAGAATCAGAGAGTCTGCAGAAGTTGTGGTAGATGGTATCTATGACTCCCAGTCTACTCGGTTTGGTAAGTATTTTTGTGTTTTTTTTTTTGATTGCATTTAGGTACAGTAGTTTTGGTTGAGTTTCTACTTTAGTATTTTGATCATGTAATATTGTAGACTTTCTTATGAAACCTCTACATAGAGCACACAACTCTGTACAGGATGTAACAACTAACACATTTATATGGCAAGTTATCTCCCCACAACTAAATAACATCACTGGTTCTACAGTAAATTATCTATCAGCTAGTTGTGGTGATAAACTAACTGTTAAACCAATGGTAAGTGTATCTGTTGCATCTGAGTTCCATCAAAAATTTATAGGAGTTATCCTGTCCATGAGGAGATAATAACCAATAGCATTTCGTAGCATGCTACATCTAAATGAAATATTTTGTAGCAATCTGGGCAGCCAGTACCAGCTGATGGGCATTTTGTGAGGCTTAGCATACCTGATGAAAGTAACTTTAGGTGAGTTTCTAATTTTGTACAAAACAACTTGAAAGCACCAAAATTAGACCCCCACCCTCCTTATCTCAAACCTTCCTTTCTGACAACTGAGTGATAGGTTAATTTTTCAAAAGTCCAGTTTAATTTATTTGGACATACTTCCAACTGTTGCTGTTTTCATAGATATGAGACATATGACACGTCTGCACCATGTCTGCTGCATGTGATGTCCTCAGGTAATATCAAAGCTACCAAGCTTACATCAATCCCTCCCACAGAGCTATATGATGTACCAGTACACAATGCCATGCTAGACTTCACTCTACAGGTAAATACACGTTTAGCTATAAAACTTTAGTTGTTTCAGAAACAAAACCAGTCTTAAGTAGCCGTTTACCTGTATCACGACTAAATTCTCTGATTGCATAAATTTAGGTGGGTTCATGTCGCACCCTTTCAACATTCCCATCTGCTGCTGATAGCAACAGAGCTGATTGGTCACTTGGTAGCATCACTTTAAATGTTATAAACTCATTATTACAATGGTAACTCCATGCATGTACCTCTTCAGCTGTTATATGTTGCATTAGTTATAGCTGCTTGCTCTTTGTTATGTTTAAAGTGCATGTGTCATGGTATACTTTGGTTACCTAGCAACAGGGGTTTTACCAGAACCGGTTGAAGTAAATCCTCAGATCAGATATCCCCTGATTCCTTTCTACCATACTACATCCGCCACTGTCACTTGTTTACTCTTGTACTACATCCACCACTGTCACTTGTTTACTCTTGTACTACATCCACCACTGTCACTTGTTTACTCTTGTACTACATCCACCACT
The DNA here is from genome assembly GCA_945261195.1 of Cryptosula pallasiana. Classification (NCBI taxonomy): domain Eukaryota; kingdom Metazoa; phylum Bryozoa; class Gymnolaemata; order Cheilostomatida; family Cryptosulidae; genus Cryptosula; species Cryptosula pallasiana. The sequence continues at coordinate 45,993,885 of OX183132.1, read as the reverse complement.
GTCACCTGTTTACTCTTGTACTACATCCACCACTGTCACTTGTTTACTCTTGTACTACATCCACCACTGTCAATTGTTTACTCTTGTACTGCATCCACCACTGCCATTTGTTTACTCTTGTACTACATTCACCACTGTAACTTGTTTACTATTGTACTACATCCACCACTGCCATTTGTTTACTCTTGTACTACATCCACCACTGTCACTTGTTTACTCTTGTACTACATTCACCACTGTAACTTGTTTACTATTGTACTACATTCACCACTGCCACTTGTTTACTCTTGTACTACATCCACCACTGTCACTTGTTTACTCTTGTACTACATCCACCACTGTCACTTGTTTACTCTTGTACTACATCCACCACTGCCACTTGTTTACTCTTGTACTACATCCACCACTGTCACTTGTTTACTCTTGTACTGCATCCACCACTGCCACTTGTTTACTCTTGTACTACATCCACCACTGTCACTTGTTTACTCTTGTACTACATCCACCACTGCCACTTGTTTACTCTTGTACTACATCCGCCACTGTCACTTGTTTACTATTGTACTACATCCACCACTGTCACTTGTTTACTCTTGTACTACATCCACCACTGTCACTTGTTTACTCTTGTACTACATCCACCACTGTCACTTGTTTACTCTTGTACTACATCCACCACTGTCACTTGTTTACTCTTGTACTACATCCACCACTGCCACTTGTGTGCTGTTGTACTACATCCACCACTGTCATTTGTTTACTCTTGTACTACATCCACCACTGTCACTTGTTTACTCTTGTACTACATCCACCACTGTCATTTGTTTACTCTTGTACTGCATCCACCACTGTCACTTGTTTGCTTTTGTACTACATCCACCACTGTCACTTGTTTACTCTTGTACTACATCCACCACTGTCACTTGTTTACTCTTGTACTACATCCACCACTGTCACTTGTTTGCTCTTGTACTACATCCACCACTGTCATTTGTTTACTCTTGTACTGCATCCACCACTGTCACTTGTTTGCTTTTGTACTACATCCACCACTGTCACTTGTTTACTCTTGTACTACATCCACCACTGTCACTTGTTTACTCTTGTACTACATCCACCACTGCCACTTGTGTGCTGTTGTACTACATCCACCACTGTCATTTGTTTACTCTTGTACTACATCCACCACTGTCACTTGTTTACTCTTGTACTACATCCACCACTGTCACTTGTTGATTCTTGTACTACATCCACCACTGTCACTTGTTTACTCTTGTACTACATCCACCACTGTCACTTGTTTACTCTTGTACTACATCCACCACTGTCACTTGGTTACTCTTGTACTACATCCACCACTGTCACTTGTTTACTCTTGTACTACATCCACCACTGTCACTTGTTTACTCTTGTACTACATCCACCACTGTCACTTGTTTGCTCTTGTACTACATCCACCACTGTCACTTGTTTACTCTTGTACTTCATCCACCACTGTCACTTGGTTACTCTTGTACTACATCCACCACTGCCACTTGTTTACTCTTGTACTACATCCACCACTGTCATTTGTTTACTCTTGTACTACATCCACCACTGCCACTTGTTTACTCTTGTACTACATCCACCACTGTCATTTGTTTACTCTTGTACTACATCCACCACTGTCACTTGTTTACTCTTGTACTACATCCACCACTGTCACTTGTTTACTCTTGTACTACATCCACCACTGTCATTTGTTTACTCTTGTACTTCATCCACCACTGTCACTTGGTTACTCTTGTACTACATCCACCACTGTCACTTGTTTACTCTTGTACTACATCCACCACTGCCAATTGTTTACTCTTGTACTGCATCCACCACTGTCACTTGTTTACTGATACTTCTATTTCACAGGTTGTAGGGTGTGACACTCTGATTGATAATTCAACAAATGCAACAACTACTAATGATTCTTATGGAACAGTGGCCAAAAACGTTACAGACGTTACCAACCTTTACACAGCTACTGATATGTTTACTAGAGGAAACAATGTTACACCTGACTTAGAATAGGCTCCACCCCCATCTATTAATTATCTCTGAACTATTGCCCTAGTTTTCCACTTTAAACTTTTAAACATTAAGAGACCAAAGTATGAGAAACAGATAAAGCTATGAAAACAACTTTTTGGGTTTTCAATGATTACTGATCAAACACTTTTGTGATAGTTACCAAAGTGTGGTTTACCTTTGTTTGTTTTGTAGTTTCCGTGCAAACAACTGACTAAAAATATATTATATAACATGTCAGATAGACTCATATTGTGCTACCTTCCTTCATCTCACAAGCAAAGCAAAACACTCAAAAGTGAGAACTGGAAGTATCTGTCTCTTCATACACTTCTATTGCGTGTATGTTGTTGCACTTATGTTCTCTCCCTATATTAACAATCAATCACAAATTGTGCTGTTTCCTAAGGGTGCTTTCGACTACAACGAGATCGCAAAATCATGAATGTCAGGATTGGGTTTACTTCTTTAATGACTGACCGAAATGTGATGGAACCTTCAGCTACAATTGTCCCTTTAGGAATTGTGTCCTCATGTGTTAAGTTGTAAATTCCTTGCAGAGTCTATTGCTTTTTATTATTTGCTTCTAATGTTGGAGTATTAGCATTATTTATTAAACATAATAAATAATAATTATTTAAATGCATAGAGCTGTGCAGAGTATTTTTGGTGAGTGATATGAAATTGTTGTTTACTCAGTGACTAGCCAAAATAATACATAGAGTGTATTTATCAATAAAAAATAAATATAAAAAATAAATAATATATCTACTAATAAAATGATTGATAACAGATACACAACAAGAGATTGCATATAATAATTTGGTTTTTTATTTTATATGATTTTGTTTCAAATAAATCCCAACGGATAGCAAACCATACTGAGGAGATATAACTGAGATAACATAACGTAACAGGACATACAAGAACATAACAGAAAATAACACAACATAGTAATATAACACACAACATAACGTAACGCAACGCCACATGATATGCAAACTTTCGGGTTTTAATTTTCTACATTTTCCTCAAATGCTCACACGAGTTACTAAACACTTATCTATTTTACATGCAGGTCTGCTGGTACTGATTTCTTTGCAACAACCTTTGAGAAATTGTTGTTTAAAAATTGTCTAGCAAGACCTCTTTGAAAACAATTGAAGAAAGTGTATCTCAGCATTATTTGCTTAGTTATTATTTTTGAATGACATTTGCGTCATGCTGCAGATGTTTTTATCAGCGAAACAAACACGGCGGTTTCCACCTCATGTGGAGATGATCCTGCTAAATACTGGACTCACTTTATATATCTCACACCATGTTGTATCACCATATGTATACAAACTTAGTATTTGCGGTGTGCACTGTATTGACACGGGCTTCTTGTTACCTGCAGATTCAGTTCTCCGCATTTTGATAACTTTGACGCGCTAAAAGCTGATTCACATGCGAACTAAATTTTCACCATGAAAGGCTTTTGGAAAAAGACTAACGCATCAATTGTAATTTTTAAAAAAAGGCTGACAATTTTATTTTATATTTGAATTAATCCTAAAAGTGTTATTAGTGGAAAAAGCTGGTTAACATGAAGTTTGATCTACAAAAATAAAACCAGGGGGTGATCAGGTTTTCTATTGTCAATAAGGGCACGTTAATTTCAAATGCTCAATCGCTGAAGCATTGTAAATCTTATAGACATTTTAACGTAAGCAAATGAGTATATAAAATTGGCATGAGTTTGTAAAGTTTTTGAAAATTTTTTTATCTAGGATTAACCACAGGAAAACGTAAAGCTTGAATGAATCCCAAGTTTGCAAAATTTGTCTTAAGTATTTGGTGTGAACTGCTGTTATCACCCTGTTTGTGCGAAAGGAGTAGTGTGTTTGTTTGTTTTACTACTAGTTTCCTTTTCTAATGAACAAAATTCTCTGATACAAAAGGGGCTTCCCCCTTCCCTCTCACTTGACACATAAAACAATTCAAGGTAAAAAGTATCTCGAGGGTACAATGTCCTGCGCAGTAACACTAGCCGTGTGAAAGTTTGATAACGTCCTTTTTGATAAAATCAATGAGGTCTCGAGAGTTTTTTGTGCAAAGCTATTATTCATGAAATTGGAAGCACGCTTTTTACCAACAATACTATTAAAATGAAAGTCACTTCATTTTAACAATTACTAAAAAACAATTTTTCATTCACGGCCACTGATAAGTCTGGGGTATATAACACGGACGATGCGCCGTCAACATAAACTGGAAAACTATGACGGCATTGTGAAAGCAAACCACAGTAATCGTTCAAGGGCTCGCTTCCATTGGCTTACGTTGACAAGTTCAATTAAACCAGAAAAACTAAAAACTATGGTTCTACCAGTGAACATGATATTTAATTACTTTTTTAACTGAATAAACCATTTTTTTTTTAAAAATAACCTCCAAAGGCTTTATTGATTCTTTGAGCTTTCTCAACAACATCATTTTTGTCATATTATTTGCTCAAATTTCTTCACATCAGAATAATAGTCAAGCAAGTTGTGGTTTCTAATGATAAGTTCCACGATCGACAAAGCTACTTCCGGCTGCATCGCTAAAGTGAAACTACTCTACCGGAACCCCATTGGTACATTCACAATGCCTCATATAACTTTATCGGTATCTCCCCTCTGCTGGTGGCTACATATAAAGTAGAGGGTAGGGGTTGAGGGTTTGGTCGATTGGTCAATTGATCAGTAAACTTGAACAACAAACATTTTTTTAAAATAATCATTTTATCAGCCAAGTTTTGTGAAATAAGTTGTTTATCTAAAGCAAAAAAATAAAATAGTTTAAAGCAAATAAAAACAGAAACTATACCTCAAAAGTGTGATGTAAAGATTTCCAGCTTGAGTGGTATTTTACTGCAATGTTATGTGTTATGAGAAGGATTTTTGCACTTTGGTAAACTTTACTATTTCCTATCTTGATTAAATGATCCATAATGTTGATTTGAAGGAAAATCCTTATTTGTAATTTTAATGTTACTCGTTTCAAATGTTTAGTAATTATTTTTATCCAAAATCTTCAAAGATTAATCTATGTGACTTTGTAGAAAGGGATATATTTATAACTTCATATTTTATTTTTTCAGTATTTAGTGGCAATGAGCAATGCAAGACCTGTCAGTGATGAACCATTGTGTGTTTCACCAACAAAGTTACCTCCTACACCAGAGAGTATAGAGTGCTACAGACTTACTACTTATGACTTTAAACTACTGAGAATCACAGAATCTGCAGAAGTTGTATTAGATGGTCTCCATGACAACCAAACTTCTCTGCTTGGCGAGTTTGTTTGATTTAATAAAGCTCAAAATTGTAACAGGATTTCATTTATTTGTTGAAAGTAAATGAGTAAATGTAAATGCAGCATACTTTAAACCTTTTCACAACATTAAACAGCTTTCTGAACTATTATGTTTGTAAAACAGAGGTTAACTTTTTTTAATAATCAATGAAGTTTTATCACCACATAGTTGTTTCAAAACGCTCATGAAACGCTCATGTTTTTGCAGGAAACTATAAGCATTCAATTTCAATCCAATAAACCAAATATTGAACACTTAGTCGTACATTTGGCAAAGGTCCAAATCATTCGGTAATTGGAGGCACCAGTCTTTCCAACTTTCCGGTGATCAAAACTGTTTTCATTGTCCCACTGCTGACCGAGATGCAGGTGAGCTCCATTAATTGGTTTTCTTATTTCCAAGTTAAATGAACAAGGAACAGATGAAACAGCCATATTGGACAACATACAAGCATTGATGCGCTTGAATGAGTTCTTATCTCTGACGAAGCTGCAGTCAAAGCCACCACTCATTTTTCTGATTATCAGTGATTGGGTTGAGTAATCTATGGAATAGGAAACTTTATGTACCTGACGCTCGTTTATGCTAGGCAGCTGCCCTCCATTTTTCTCCGCGCACTTGAAAATCTCAACTAGCTCTTTATTTCTCCCAGTGTTTTGGTTTGAATGCAATAAATAGGCAAAAATTGTTGAAACTGAGCTAACATGTTCAAGATTAATCTAAATATACTTATACTGGTTCCGCGGGTGGTAAGGTAGAATAACTCCAACATTGCACAAGTATTTTCACAAGGTTGAACAAGCAGCTCCTACCACCATGGAATCACTCAACCAATGAGCTCACTGTTGTCATGACATCGAAAAATAAACTTTTGTTTTCATTGCCTTAGCTTTGTTTTAGTTTCCACCCCTTGAGTCATACAACACCTACTTCACTGACTTTTCTGTTAGTAGGCTCTAATTCTACCTTTTCTAACTGCCCCCAAGAACTGCGCTGCTAAGACCTCAAACTCAAGAAATCGCTAGAGTTTCCAGGACCAATGGACTTGAGTAACATGGTTATATTTCCCAAAAAAGACAACTCTGCTAAAATGGTTGCTTCTATCGCGATTATAACGTATCGGTGTTTCCGGTAAACAGTTTTCAAATAACCAAAAACTTCTTGGGTGGTAGAATTTATAACTCGGTCTTCAATTATACAATCACGCTGTTGGCATCTTGAGATAAGTGTTTAAACCTTCCTTTTAATATATTTTGTTAGAGGTTTCAACGACGCCTAACCATTGTTATATATATATATTCATCTGTGTTACCAATTTTCTCGAGATGTTTCCAGAACCAAGTGACATTTGAGAAAGACTATCGCAGACCCCATTGCATTTCACTCTCATCAAATGTAAGTAGAAACTATTTTCAGAAAGTTAGAAATGCTTACAAGCACCGATTTATGTGATGCGATTGCTTGTGTTATAATTAAATTATTTTTATTTGAACTCATTTTTGAAGATTTTTATAGAAGAATGTTTGATTTTATACCTGCCCTCTCTGTAACCCATAGACATAAGATGTGTACAAGGAAATGTAAATGCTTCCATCACTATTACAAGTTGTCTATGAACAGCATCAAACCATATATAAACTTCCAGAATACAGTAAATGGAGAATATTATGTAATACTGCTGTGGTGTCACAAAAATAAAACAACAAAAAACCCTCATCAAAGAAGTGATTTTTAAATCATTTTATAGTGCTTCTTCAGAAAAGATTTATTTTTTGCTGATTAAACTAAAATTGGAGTTGCATGCTCTTGATCAAGTGATTCAATCTAAATAAGAAGACTTAAGCCAGTACTGCTCTATTGAAAGTCGCCCTGGATAAAAAACCTGCACGAAAGCATCTCTACTTGGTATTGTATGGGCTTCTGCAACTAAGAATGCATGTTTTGTAAACTAACTAAATCCTGTTGGATAGCTTGTTTCTGGAATTGCCAAAGGAGGCATACCTAGTTTCATTGACAAAAGCAAAATTAACGTTTCCACTAGAATCAAAAAATATGGTGGAACATTTCTTATCAATTTTGTAACCAAATTTTAATGATTTGAATTTGTGGTAAGTTAACAACAATGGTGTTTCCGCAGCAAGATCTGCTGCTATTTCCAAATACTAGTTAGAAATATAAAACAGAAAGATAGCTAATAAAAAAAGTTACCAAAGCTGAAGAACTGGTAAAGTATAGCTAAAAAAGTTTAATACTGAGTTTCAGCTAGGAGGATCACAGCCTTTAAACCTACCAAAATTGTGAGCCACCAATGAGGATTGAACTCATGACCTCCTGTTTACGAGACAGGCGCTCTAGCCACTGAGCTATGGCGGCTTGCCAAGGTTGCATTGATTTTGTCATATTTAGAAATTGTAAACATTGTACCAAACGGTTTGATTGTATTTAGCGGAATTACTGATTGCTTAGGATGGTATGTTGTATTGATTATATCTAAGGTTGAAGGAAAAAAGAACAATAAATTTTTTTTTACAATATATCACATGATCCAAAATCATTTCACTTTTCTAAACTTCAAAATCTGTAATTTACATCCTACCCTTCAAGCTACTAGTCTCCTACATTGTTAACTTCTACTGTTTCTATACTTAACATACTCTTTCAGTATTAAAACTTTGAGCCACCAATGAGGATTGAACTCATGACCTCCTGTTTACTAGACAGGCGCTCTAACCACTGAGCTATGGCGGCTTGCAAATATTATACCTAAAAGCTTGATTTAACGGAAATTTTGATTGCTTAGGATGGTTTGCTGTATTGATTATATCTAAGCTTGAAGGAGAAAAAAACAATAACATTTTAATACGATATATCGCGTGATCCAAAGTCATTTCATTTTTCTAAACTTCACAAACTGTAATTTACATCCTACCCTTGAAGCTACTAATCTTTTACATTTTGAATTTTTACAGTTTCTATGCTTAACATACTCTTTCAGCATTAAAAATTTGAGCCACCAATGAGGATTGAACTCATGACCTCCTGTTTACTAGACAGGCGCTCTAGCCACTGAGCTATAGCGGCTTCTGTGCACATCGATTATTGCTAATTTTTTTCAAAACATTATGCTAGTTACATAGAATTGGGTGGAACCTCAATAAGCTATTACGTAATGTTGAACAAGTGAGATTGTGAAAACTCGATTTTATTACCTAGCATTGATAATTTTTTCTAATCACTTTGTATAGTACAATTGGAGCAGGGATCTGAGCATAAAAAGTCATTTCTTGCTATATTTTATAACAGCATTGAAAGTGGCTTTACATGTTTTGATATTGTCATCTTTAAATTAACAAACGGTTTCGCCAATATTTCATATTTTAAACAATTTCTCCCTCAGATTCCAAGAAAAACCCTAGATAAAGCACAGAGTCTGGAAACAGAGTTCTTCTATTGCGCTAAATTGCTGAAATCTTGTCAACCGTACTTTAAAGTCATAGAATTATAGAATTATCTCCTCTTGTAATTGACAAAAAGTTTGAAACTCTCAGTATGATGCCTGAGCAAGTAACTTCAACACTGGAGTTTCTTATTACTGAAGTGCAGTCAATCTTGGATCCAAAGATCCAATGCTATTTATCAAATACCAATAAAAAAGGCTCGAGCCTTATCAAGTTGCTGCGAACTACACGCGTTATTTCTGCAAAATAACAAAGAACGCAGCTGATATTGGTGTAGTGGATTGTGACAGTAAGACTGCTACTACCGTCTACTAACTAAGAACTGTCCAAATTGCGCAAATGGGTGCAAAACCAATCAGCGCCTCTCTCCAAGAGGTAACGCCGGGTTGGTCAGACCTGCAGGGTGCAATGGAAAAATCACTCACAATTTCACACCAAAGTGAACACACGGCTCAGACAAACTAGACAGATTTCAAGTATAAAAATATATTTATTGCTCAAATATCTACTCTCTAGGGAGGCAATCACCTAGAGATGTATAAAGCAGCAGCAGCACCAGCAGCAGCAGCAGATAAATGACACTGAATGCACGGAGAGCCAGCTTCTAGGCTGATTGACAGGAAGCTACTGGCAGTCGAAAAAAACAACCAATAATATACGCATCAAGTGTTACTAACCAATACAATCGCACATACACAACAAAGTATACAATGGCGCACAAGATTAAAAGCATATGGTGCGTAGTGGCAAATGAAAGAGACAATGCCATAGTTATCAGTCTTCAGTTATCCTCCGGTTTATGGTTGTGATAAAGTCTTTAGGTTATTTTAGATCATCTGTCCACAGTGGCCATCTTGTCCTCAACCCAGTGTGGTACTGCAGGGTCAGTTAGGTCAGTTTCAGGGAAGGTAAAGGTCATTGCAGGCTGGCAGAGGTTACTGCAGGGCCAGTAGAGTGTGCTGCAGGGCTGACAAGGTAGTTGCAGGTAAGTCAAGGTATCTTTTCTATGCTACTATGATTGTGAAACCTTGTGCCGGTGCTCAGGAAGGGAGGGGGGGGGGCATGAAATCATTAACTAGAGCCAACTCTACAATAATATATACTTGAAGAGCAGACGTATCACTGAAACTCTTCACTTGGCCAAAATTGTAATTATTGTTAATGCTTTCTTTTAATGGCTATTGCCATTAATTGATAAAATATCACAACAACTGATAGAAATTTCAAGAAATAAACTAAGAAAATTTAATTATTCTTTATCAATATCATCACTTATTATTATGATTACCATCAAAGTAACAATGTTGTTTCATAGACCCTGATTAGTTGTTTGCTGAGGGAATGCACTAATAAACTGCTATAGGAAATATACTAACATTAACTAGCCGAAAGGTATTGTTACAAAATTTTGAAACTCGGGTAAATTAATTTTTTTTGGGTTTTCACAGTTTTTTTGTCCAACTTTGCTCATGTTATAACATATATTGCATAGTAATGCGAAACTATTTCAATGCAAGAAACTTCAAAAGCTGTAGTTTATATCCTACTCATGAAACTACTAGTCTTTTACATTTTTAATTTCCACAATTTTGCAGTTCTACATTTTCTCTATCAGTTTTAAAAATTTTAGCCACCAATGAGGATTGAACTCATTACCTCCTGTTTACGAGACAGGCGCTCTAGCCGCTGAGCTATGGCGGCTTGCAAGGTTGCATTGATTGTGTCATATTTAGAAATTAAAAACATTATACCTAACAGCTTGATTGATTGTATTGATTATATCTAAGCTCAAGCGAGAAAAAAAACAAAAGCATTTTAATACGATATATTGTGTGATCCAAAATCATTTAACTTTCTAAACTTCAAAAATTGTAAATTATATCCTAGCCTTCAAGCTACTAGTCTTTGACATTTTTAATTTCTACAGTACTTATACTTAAAGGTATTAAAGGAATTAAAAATTTTAGCCACCAATGAGGATTGAACTCATGACCTCCTGTTTACTAGACAGGCGCTCTAGCCACTGAGCTATGGCGGCTTTCATGTGTCCTTGTTTATCTTTGCATTCCATTACAGAGGATGTATATCAATATTTGTGTGCTCTTATTCTGTGTTTTTTTTGATATTTGTAAATCTTTCATGTAAGACAAATGATGATAAAGACTTCCGCACTTCTGGGTTTGTCTACAACAATGAAGTGTTGTTTTTGTTATATGAAATATATGAGTTATTATTAAACATGTGATTAAGTACTTATCGCTCACTCAATAAAGTCATAAAACTGTATCACCTAGCAGGGTATAACTCCTAGTACAAAGAAAAAATGATCACACAGCAAATTGTTGTTGTTTGAAATAATAAAGTGAACAATTGAGGATTTAATCGTGTAAGTCTCCGAACAGCAGATAATTATATCTAAAAAGCTCCCCCTGCAGTAAACAACTTGAGCTCATAAAATAATTTGTCCTTGAATACACAAGTTATAATTTAATTTTATGGAAATGTTGCAACTACAATTTGTCAATTGGGGAAGCATGTGTTAGCGCGCACAAAAGCCGCCATAACTCAGTGGCTAGAACACCTGTCTGGTGATCAGGAGGTCATGATCCTCATTGGTGGCTAATGACTTTTTTCAGTGAAATAATTGTTTTAATTAATCAAAAACAAATAGACCATTTTTGTTTGTAATTTTTAATCATTTTCAAAAAACTGACAAAAATATTCCAACTGAACACTCATGCCAGATAATGGTATCTACACCACTGAGCTAGTGATTTCACATTTACAATCTGGATATTTTTTTGAAGAAACAGAAGTTGATTAAGCATAGGTAATTTGTATCACCACGACCAAAATCATTAAGCTTTGTTCAAAAATTTGTTCCACCAACTTGACTTGCTTAATAAACGTGTGAAAGAGACCAGTGATTTATACAGATATTTTAGGTTCAAACCTCTACTAATACCAGTGAATGAAAGAACAAAGCTCACTACAATATAGCATGAGTTTCCATTGGCTAAATTGAACACTGATTTATCTTGTCGAATACAAAACATTTTAATATATAAAGTTCCATAGATTGTATTTAGTATAAATAATCTAGAAACATTACATAATATAATGACAGATAACTCCTGTATGAATAGACTATAATAATAAAAGAAATAAATGTAACGTTATGAAATGAACTTCACTAAGTTACAGTAAATAAATATGTAGCATATATTTATGAGCATTCATAAGCTGTCAGCGCTAAAGAGTATTGTATCTATAATTATACTGAAAAACCAAGCTTGAAAACTTTTTAATGAAAGCCTGTTCCACAATACTTAAATATGTTGGTGATAAAAAGGGGTGGAACCTATTAGCCAATACAAATGGATTTTTCAAATCAGCCTTGGGACGTTAAAAAACATATCATGACATACAATCATATCTTGCAGTCACAATAGTGGTAACTGTTTGGTCTCTCATTGATAGTTACGGAGAAAATGCGTTTTTCAAAATGACTCTCTCAGCACCAAAATTACTTTGTTTCATGTTCGCACAGCAGTTAGTTTTACGCCTCATTATTGATACATTAGAGTGAAATCCGTGACGCGTGACCAAGCGAGCGTAATTAATTTGCGGTTAGTTACTAATTAGTTCATGGTAATACATATTAAAAAAGATTACGTTTTTATTTGCCAGGGAATTATTAAATCTATTTTCATACCTTCATATGTAAATGATCTACAACAAATAGTATATCAACAGGTCGGTAATCTGATAAGCTAGTGATATAACATGAACTAAAATCATATGGTCAAACGGCGCACTGGGAAATTTCTCGTTTACATCGTGGTTTCCAAGCATTCTTTTCAAGCCTACAGTTATGTCAGCAGTGCAGTGATTGGTTACTCTCATTTGGCAAAGTGTATCCTATTAAACCTTTTTAAAATTTTGTTTCTCGCAGCCTGTGGTCCCAAGTTATTGAAAATTTAGTAATCCCCGAATATTTGGAAACTGAAAAAAACTGGGTGCTACAAATATTTATATCAATACTTTTGACGCCTGGTATCATATTTCGTGATCAATTTGCAGACGCTAAACCTATACAAGCAGCAAAACCTGTAGAAGTGGTATAGTCTGTAAAATTGATCGAGTCTTCTGAAGGGGGCGGAGCTTATATTTGGCCTAGGGTCTGTAAAGAGAAATCTTTCAACTTCATTAGTGTGGAATTCTGTAGTCGTGTTTTGTAGAACAGTTTCGTTTCCTGCAGATGAGAAGTTATTTCCTCCAGTAGAGTTGGAACTGGAGTTGAATATTTCAGTAATGTAGGAGTTATCACACCTTACCACCTGTATATAAAGTAATACATAGTTTAGGACAAATCAGCAGGGGTGATCTCATTACAGAAAGCAAAGAACAAGTACTATATATGTACACTTCATACAATTACTGTACATATACAATAGCGGCGTGATACACAGTACAAGTAGATGATAACTCCATATTATACAAAGGTTACCAATCAATCTCAGCTCAATCAAACAGCTCGAGATACATTGTATGGCCACAAGTGAATTGTATTGAGAGAGGAGACATCTTTGGGTAAGTAAAGCAATGACTGAGCAAGATGACCTTGAAATGACATTGAAAGCAGCAATTATAGGTTGCACAAGCAAATATAGCAGCAGATCAAATGCAAGTACGAGTGTGTTATAGTATTAATTAATTTATTGGTTAGTGTATGTGGCATCTACAGTTACTGAGAGAAATTATCATTATAATAAAATAACATGATATATATTTCAATTATTTGATTGCATAACTGTTATACATTTATTGATTATCTGTATTGGTTGATACAACCAAGTGTTGTGCCAGCTATTGTATTGACTACATTCTGTCCACTTGTCAAAGACCCAAATAAGTGACACACAAGGTTAGCATAAGATTTAACTGATGATTAATTTTAAATTTTTCAATAAAAACTTCAATAATATTTTGAGTTTTATTAATCATTTTTCAGTTTTTACACTGACAACTCGGTATACTGGTTAAATATATCAAGTAAAATTTATGGCTTTGTGCTAGTTAGCAGATAGTGTATTCTAGTAGGGTGTTCTACATACATCTCTGGTAATCTCTAAATAGCCTGTGAACTTGAAAACCTTCACATGCAAATAATTCAACAAATTTCAATTAACTTGAGTAACTTGAGTTATTGAAGCAATGGAAAAATTCAAAATTTTTTTCCCAGCTCAACTAGGAATATTGCACTCATCCCAAGGATCTGGTCAATGATAATCAATTATATATTTTACCCAAACAAGCCGCCATAGCTCAGTGGTTAGAGCGCCTGTCTTGTAAACAGGAGGTCATGAGTTCAATCCTCATTGGTGGCTCTATTTTAGATTATGTTTAAAATTGAGTTATTTGTTTGCACAAAAACGAGTTTTGGAAAGTTCGTTCATGGCATTATATTGAACTAGAAAGTTGGTTTTTCGTTTTCAAAGTCAACTTGTAAGTTTTCAGGTTTTGATGACAAGTTAAAAACAGCCCAACAAGTTTCTGTCCATGGATCGTTGGATAATAGTAGATTGGCAGGTAAGTTTTGTTTCATTTTAATCGTCAATAGATTACCAAAAGCATAAATACTTCTGATCTACCAATCATTGCTTCTCTCCTTTTCATACCAAACACTCCCCCTCAGAGATACAAAACAAAAACCGTAGATATGTATACAATATTTGCTTTGGTGTTATTTTGGTTCTTTAGGTTAGAAAATTTTTCTACAAACAGATTCTCTTCTGGAATCATTTTGAGCCTTCTTATTTTCTGATTGGTCAAGCAACTCTGCGCAGAAAGACAATCCCTCACCTTTAATGTATTCTTTCAATTTTTTCGCTTCTGCGTGTATTATATTGTGTTAGTTTTGCATGTATGAAGGTGTCATATTTCGAACTGCCCCAGCAGAAGTTGTGCCCTAAAAACATAACTCTTCCAAGAGACCTTGACACTTGAAATCTATAATTAGAAAAAAAATATGACTGCTCAGTGTGTTGAGCTTTTGTAATACAGTAAAACAGTAGAACGAGGAATGATAAGCCTCAGAATCAGCATTTATTGAATATTTTGTGTGTAACTGAGTTAGATTTTATGACAAAAACTTAATTGTTGTAAACTGGGTTTTGTGGGATCATACACAAAAAATCTAAGTAGAATAGTTTTATAATGTCTGTTTTCAAATCAAACTTATTTAAATGGAGAATTATTTTAAATAAACTGTGTTTGAGTAGACTTTTTTTTCTGTGTTCATTTTATATTTCTGTTTCATTTTTGATTTTTGTTTTTGTTTTTCTTCTAGCTATGGCACTTTATGAAAAACATTTTTATAAAATGATATTGATGCCAATAAAGTATTATATATATATATATATATATATATATATATATATATATATATATATATATATATATATATATATATATATATATATATATATATATATATATATATATATATATATATATATATATATATATCACAAATTCCATTTTCTGTTCACTGTTTTCTTATGAATTTTGACTTGATAGCTTTTAAAAACCACAGGATCCTTTTTAGCTTCAAGTTATTGATTTTTTCTCGATAGTTACAAAAAGAGCAGCTTGCTTGTGGGGAAAGCAAACTGATATATGGTCGTATTTGAGGCCTATTGTGAGCTTAGATCAAAATTTTGTCACACTAAAATGGTTCTTCTGTCTTTCAAGTACAATAAAGCTGACAAGAATATTTTATTTAATAATATTCTCTCATATTTATTCCTAGTTAAAAAGCTGCCTAATTATTTCCGTAGCTTTTCGAAACCTACATTTGAGTAGAATGTTGGACAACTAGCACATATAATAAAAGTATGGGTTGTTGTGGAACCCACCATTAAAATAATGAGCATGAGAACATAGTTTATTTCAGGGAATTCATATCAAAAAATCACCATGTTCAACTTTGGAGCTGATTGAGTGGTTTTGGTACTATTGATTGTCTCCACATACAAGTGTGTACATTAAAGTCATAAATGACCGACCCTACCTGCTATAAAAGTAGAGTGAATACACTTGCCGCTATAGAAAATTTTAAAGTTAAAGAAACGCGCAATAAGTGCTGAATATTCATTAGATTTTCGACTTATCTTCACTTCCTCCCAGTCGTATGTTTCTGGTCACCATCTTTAATTAAATGGAGAATTTCAGCTATTAATAAAAATCAAAAGTGGATGGTTTAAAAAAAAAAAATTAAACCATTTAGATGGATATGAAGAATAATAATTTATTGGTAGCCATGTGTGCTGGTAAATAGTTAACCTCAAATTAATCCCTCAGTACTATAGCCATTGGTGAGATTGGAGGAGGGGGGCGGGGTAGCACTCCCCTCAAAGCAAATCAAAGGGAATATGATGTGAAATACTGAAGTCAAAAGCTGCATCAAGAGACACCTCTTTTCTCTAAAATATAACAAAAATCAACCTACCTACTTTAGAATGCTGTTATTTTTGTATTCTATAGAGTACAATCAGACAACAAAACGTTTATCTATAACAGTTAGTTTTTGTTATATTAATATGGTAACCATTTGAAGTTTTTTTTTACAGGCCCGTCAATAATTCATTCTAGTCCATAAAGTTACCATAATCTGGATATATGTGTGCCGCCATAGCTCAGTGGCTAGAGCGCCTGTCTTGTAAACAGGAGGTCATGAGTTCAATCCTCATTGGTGGCTGATAACCCTTTCTTGAGGGGAAATATCGTTTTGTTAAACCAGAAACTAACAAATAACACTGATTTGTAATAATATGAAAACCTTTGTTTCACAGATTGAAGGATTTCAATTAAATCCTTCCGCTCCTCCTGTTAATAACATTTACTGCTCTAAACTAAAACTAATTGAAGATTATCTCTGTTAGTTACGTATTGTTTTTTATCCTTATTACAAGCAATCAATGGAAATTATTCATATTTCTAAAAGTTTGTTTTGAAGACTAAATCCAACAATCCTTATATGGTTTGTGAATAGCTTATACTATTTCTAAAGCGTGCATTGTTGTATTTTTTCAAACCAGTTGAATCATTCCAAACTGGCCTGGATTTTTGCAAAAAAACTATACGGTTTGAAGTATGTTCACGGTTTTTAGACCGGAGAGACAACTTCATTGCCCGAAACTGTGAAATTAGTAAAGCCAACATTTATTTATTATAAGTACAAATTCTACTTTGAGATGAAGTTTATTAGGCTATTTACAGAGTTATGGACCACCATAGTATTGTTTATTTTTTGGATGTGTTTGTTCGTAAAATATAAACTATTCAAGCTGAGCTTGTATTAGTCTCAGCGACAAAAACTATAAAGCATTTTCATGAACAGTTTTTCTTCAGTTAAACATAAAATGTGTAAAAGAAACCAATTTAATTTATACAGACTATTTTATTTAAACTTTGACTAATACCAGTGTCTGAAAGAACAAAGCTCACTACAGTATAGCATGAGTCTCCATTGGCTAAGTTGAACACTGAATTGTTTGCTGGATACCAGGTAAGGATCAAATAAAACAGTTTAATGTATAAAGTTCCATAGATTGTATTTAGTATAAATAACCTAGAAACATTACATAATATAATGACAGACAACTCCTGTATGAATAAACTATAATACAAATAAATGTAACGTTATGAAATGAACTTCACTAAGTTACATCAAATAAGACAATACCATTTGTTAAACAACCACATATAGCCTGTGAGACTGAGGAATGGTGATCTATAATTCTACTGTAGAAACCAAACTATAAGCATTCTTATAAAAGCCTGTTACCACAAAAGTGATATAAGTTGGTGATAAAAAGGGGTGGAACCTATGAAGGTAGAGGAACCAGCAGATATGGTCTGTAAAATGGGTGGAGTCTCCTGAAGGGGTGGAGCTTAGATTTGTAGTAGAGTTTGTGGAGAGATAATCTTCGACTTCACCAGTTTGGTATGCTGTAGTTGTGTTATGTAGAACAGTTTCTCCTCCAGCAGACTTGGAACTGGAGTTGAATATTTCAGTAATGTAGGAGTTATCACACCTTACCACCTGTGTATAAAGTGATATATCGTTTAGGACAAATCAGCAGGAGTGATCTCACTACAGAAAGTAAAGAACAAGTAGTTTATATATACACTTCATACAATTACTGTACATACAAAATACAGTTATACACAGTACTAGTGGAAGATAACTCCATATTATACAAAGGTTACCAATCAATCTCAGCTCAATCAAACAGCTGATGAAGATAAATTACGCGGCTGCAAGTGATTTGTATCGGGAGACAGCGCATCATTGGGCAGATTTTTTATGGTGAGAGAGCGAAATGACCTTCAAATGACATTGAGAGCAGCAATCACAAGTTTTGTTAGAAAATATAGCAGCAGAACAAACGCAAGTACCAGTGTGTTATAGTATCAATCAGTTCTTTTATGATCATATGTAAACTCCAGGAAGTGATGTCATTGACTTTACTGCTTAGTTGAGGAATTCCATGTTGTGGAGAACACAACTCCATCTATGATTATATTCATGTCATATATAGCCTTTAATAACCACCAATAAGCACTTGTCAGTCATGTGTCTACGAGAGCTGATGCTACTATATACACACAGTTTACCTGTAGAGTAAAATCTAGCAATGCATTGTGGACAGGTAAACCATACAATGTAGAGTCTGGGTGTTTGTTGTATTCGGTAGCTATGATATTACCAGTGGACATCGTCTGCAGCAGACATGGAACTGATGTGTCAAACACTTCATACCTATAAATGACACAAACAAAGAAAAGTGTAATCTCTAGATCAGGTTTAGGAATCAGTAAGAAAACTGCTGGCTGTTTGCTTTTCGTTGGCTGATGGTGAGAAATAAACCTGGCAAGTCGCCAGATATTTGTTGAGTTACACTAGAAAGTGATCGAGTGAGTGTCAACAGTAATTTGTAAGTTCACTAAAGTACTTTCTCATTCATTCCCACAACACAATATCAACAGACAAAGAAGTTGCTTACCTGAAATTGTTGACATTTGAAACATTATGCCTCACAAAATGGCCGTCCGAGGGTACACACTGTCCAAGTTTCTAAAATAAATTAATCACATCACTCAAAATTTTAAATGCCGACAAATCTGACTACCCAACTCTGACTAATGAAAGCTGCTAAAGTTGTCTTTCCTTTATTTGAGAAATACTTATATAGGAGGGATGTATCAGGCATCGTTATATCTAGTCAATATGGCAACTGTTTGACTTTTTGTAGATGAAACATATAAACTTACCATTGGTTTAACAGTTAGTTTGTCACCACAACTAGCTGATAGATAATTTACTGTAGAACCGGTGATGTTATTTAGTTGTGGGGAGATAACCTGCCATATAAATGTGTTAGTTGTTACATCCTGTACAGAGTTGTGTGCTCTATGTAGAGGTTTCATTAGAAAATCTAGAAAAATAAGCATTGCATTGTTTCAGTAAAAATCGAAATAAACAATATATGGTGTTGCAACTTAATGTTTGATACATAAATAACTATAATAGCACAAATTTTGCTGAAATATAAGTTTTTGAAATAAAATCTTGAATATTTACAATTAGTATTGCGTAAGGTTTGTCCAATGCTGCAAAAATACTCCTTGTTTTTCAACTTTGTACACTAATAAGACCCGAAACATACAAAACAAGCTTTTTAACCACTTTGGGGGATACACTAATTTCCATCAACTTGTAATTTGAGTGTTCATGGTAAACTACAAGCTTTGAAAATTTTAAAGTTTACTTCAATGAAAACTCACCGAGCAAAGCAGTCTGGTTGTCATGGAAACCATCTAAAACAACTTCTGCAGACTCTGTGATTCTCAGTTGTTTAAAGTCATAAGTAGTAAGTCTGTAGCACTCTGTACTCTCTGGTGTAGGAGGTAACTTTGTTGGTGAAACACACAACAGTTCATCACTGACTGGTCTTGCATTGCTCATTGCGACTAAACACTGAAAAGAGAAGACAAATCAGTATCAACCGAAAGATTGGATTGGACCAACAAGTTGTGTACTTCTAAGTGTTAAGTAACAGTTTTACTCGTCAAGTACTGGTGGTTGATTTCCTTACAGCAAAATTAAGTAACTTTACCGGTTATTTAGTACTGAACATATCAGTCATAGCACATCATAGCTTGAATGTTTTTTTCGCACAAATTTGTTCAGGAGACTTTTTTTCGCAAAAGTGACAAATTTTGTAAAAAAACCATGCTTCAAATTAGTCTATAGAATCAAAAACAAAATTTTTTTTCACAATTCAAAGTTACAATTGTTTTTGTTTGGTGGTGAGCTACTTAAATTAACTTACAAAAATTTATGGTATCAAAACAATTATGATAGTTTTTTCAAATTTTATTCAAGAAGTAAAAATAATGATTATAAATAGTAATCTCTTAGTTTAAGCTTTTTGAATATATTGTGTAACATTTCTAAAACGAACAAAAAATAGTTTCGACATTAAATTTTCCATGTTTCACTAAAAAAATTATTTATTAGTGAAATACTAACCAGAGTAGCAAATAAAATCGTCTGCAACATGCTGATGTAACTAAACAGTAGTAATTCTATCACAAGAACTATAATAGTTAGTCAGAGAGAAAACAGAGAGCTAATAAACAGAGAATCAAACGCTCTACCTTATATACCCACCAGCTGAAGGAGATGTAGATAAAGTTATATAAAGAACTACCAACTTATAAATCCCTGACTATAACTAACTAACGCATAGCTAGTAATTATGTCATACACTGTGTGTAAGATTACCCAATGGGAAAGTGTTTGAATGTACATACAAAGTGAACTGAAAGGGAAAAACCCTCATCACTTTCAGAAATCCCTCATTGCTTAATTTATCTCTGATGTTCAGTAAATAGAAGTTGTTTCCTAATAAAACTCTGATAGCCTGATTACTATCAAATTAATATTACAGACAACTGAGGGTGGGAGATAACCAAACCGCAATGATTTGAATGAGCTTAGGTAAAGTTAACTTTTTTTTGAGAAACTTTGAATAACGAAAGTGACCAAATAAGTGGTGATTAAAATTCAGCAGACGGTAAATACCAGCTAATAGGAGGTTGTTTGAAGTGAATCGATGAACTCAAAGTTAAAACTGTGATGAGTAATTGAGATTAATTAGTAAACCAAATAATAGCAGTTTATACTTGTAATTGTCTCCACCTACAACATTAGTATTTAGCATTATTTATATACGGGATAGATGAGGCCAGAAGGATTGAAGTACTAAATAGTCTTGTTAACTGAACTGTTGATGAACTCGGAAAATATACAAAACAGATGATTGAATGAAATTGAAACTATTGATGACTTATGTAATAATATTATATATCGATTGTCAACAAAACATTCTATGATTACAAAATAAAGTAGCCTAGGTAACCCATATTAATGAGGGTTAAATAAATAACATGTTTAAATTATTTAAATAACAAGTTTTGGCCATCGAATGACAAATTATTATTATTTAAAGAGAGCTATTAGTTCACTTGTGTCTTCTAATCTACTTAGTAATTCCTATAGGTAACATTCAAAGCCAGAAATTTGTGTATCTCATCTTTCATGCATATCTAAAGCTACATAATATCTAAGCTCTGGTTGAGTTTTATTTAGGAAGTCTTTGATATATAGTTTTGTTGTTTAACATAATTATTTCTTATTCAAAGTCAAATAAAAGTGATAGTTTTATGTTCTGCACAAATATCATTCACCAATGCAAGAGGAAACAACTTCCAGTTCAAAATAAAAAAATGCCTGTATCTTAAAATTCTTTCAACATCTTTTTGACTAATGCTGGATGGGATGAATTTACAATATCAAACCCACAGAAATACTTATATGGAAATTATAGTGTAGGAAAATGTAGTGACTGAAAAAAAAAAAAAACCAAAGAGAAAATTAAACACAATAAAAGTCAAATAAGTTTTGTACGGTATTGTTTTGAGCTGTAGTATCTATCACTAAATTCCTTATCTCTATTCAGTTGGTTTTCCCCACAAAACAATCATAGAAAGTCCATGATGTAATAGACATGTCACCACTTGTGACAGGATAGATAATGGAGTAATTATTTATTCGAAGACAAGATAAGAGCGTTCTATTGTACCTGAGTGATGCTCTCTATCTATGCTAACAAATATATATTTTTGTTTGTGCTCAGCGGTAAGATTTCCGTAAATAGTTTGTTATGTGGTTGTTGGAAATTTGAGGAAAGTTTGCGCAGCAGCGGATGAGCTTTCATAGCTCAAAGTTTAACAAGTATTATTAGAAACACTTTTGTGGTAGAAGCTGCTTTTGCTTATTCATTAGAGTGCATGTCTTGAAAACGGAAGTTCATGAGTTCAATTGCCGTTGGTGACTTTTCATGGGGATTCCAAAAATGATTTTCAAAGATTTTTATATGGATGCAACCGGTGCAAAACTAAAATATTCGGTCCACAGATTAATTTGATATGATTTTGGTTTGTGTCCAACATTTAGTGATACCATCTAGGTAGTGATGGATGCTTTGAATATTTTGTCCTTTGCAAATGTTTTAGAGAATAAAACATGTCTTGTAACCAAACAAAAAACCAACCAATTTACTATTACCCGAAGACCAATAGTACGAGTATTTCTCTGTTTTTATACGACTTGATTCCAAAGAGTACAAATACAGGAAATCCTGATCTACCAATCATTGCTTCTCCCCTTCCCATACCAGAATTCCCTTCAGACATACAAAACAACAAAGGTAGAGATCGAATACCTTCAAGTATTGTGTAACGTATGTCAATATTTGTTTTGGTCTTACTCTGTGTTTTTTTATGGTAGAAAATAGTTCATTACAAACAGATTTTATTCACTTCGTCCTGATTGGTCAATAATTTTGTGCAAGTTTGTGGTCTATAATGACACCCATTTTGCTGTTGTTAATAAAACTTGCGAATTTTATATGATTTTAGTCTTATAAAATCAAAAAATTTGCATTCAGACGAAGGAGATAACTTCTATAAAGTCTCTGGTTTCACCACCATATCGGTACAATCTACTAGTAACCATCCGTTGTCACAGTGTCGGAATTTTCTCTCTACACTGTCAAAAACTCAGAGCCAGGCTTATATCAAAATCATTACATAATAACGTGTTGTAAATGCATCAAAAGAGAAAAAACTACCTTGCCGCGACGTCTGTAAATAAAACAAAAGACTGAAAAAGTCCTGAACAGTTTATTGAAATGATCTTAGAGGTTGTCACTAGCATTGACTTATTTACACAAACTAGACTGCTGTAATCCTGAATTCATAGTTTTATGTGTCTCGTATTTCATAATTAATAAGTTTATGTAAGATTATTGTTTTCTGACTGTTTTTACTCAAAGTAATTTTCTCACTACTTCCTTACCACTTTCGGTCTAAAGCTGCAGATGCCTGACTGAACTTGAAATTGTTCATTTTGTAACAACTTGGAAAGATAACAGCTTTTTCTTAAGTGCAGCTTTCCACTTACATTTATCAAAGGTGGAAAAAATCTTTTGTACATAAACCAAACTAAAGATACCTGTTTTATCGTTTAACAAAAAAATAAAATTTGACAGGACTATAAAATGTAATCACCCAGTCTACATTATTTTATTGCATAATTATTTTCGTTCAAGTGATTGTTACCCACAGTTGAGTAAAATGCTGATTATTTAGTACATACTATTGAAGCATACATAACCTTCTGCCTGCAGATAATCTTGTCTGTGCAGGTAACCTTTGTGTCTGCAGATAACCTCACCTGTGCAGATAACCTTGTCTCTGCAGATAACCTTGCGTCTGCAGATAACCTTGTCTGTGCAGATAACTTTTTGTCTGCAGATACCATTATGTCTGCAGATAACCTTATGTCTGCAGATAACCTTATGCCTGCAGATAACCTTAAATTATGTCTACAGATAACCTTATATCTGCAAATAACCTTAGGTGGCAGATAACCTTGTGGCTGCAGATAACCTTATGTCTGCAGATAGCCTTTTCTATTTTTAGCCGAAACATTTGCTGTTACATAGTCACTGCTAAAGTATTAAGGTTGTATATATTTATAGCCGTAGCTCAGTGACTAGAGCCTCTGTCTCATGCACAGAAGGTCATGAGTTCACTCCTCATTGGTGGCTGTTGTTTTGTATTGCAATAGTTTTGTATTACTAGGTTGCCTGTAGTATACATATTTGATAACGAGTAAAAACGTAAAAAGGTTACATTACGCAACACAGAATGTTTCAAGAATTAGTTGGTAGTTGTAATATTTTGTAATGAGTAATTTTTCTTGTACTTTTTGTTATAATTTATGGGGGAATTCCCTCTCCAAGCATCCAATCAGGGTTTATAAAACGAGGTTGTCAATAAAAATGCCAAAAAAAAGATCCATTCAACAAATGAAAAATAATACTGTTTATTCCGCCAACTTTAAGAAATGGTCTGACTAGACAACAAACAGTTCATGTATGATAGTTATTGTTGTATACAATAAAGTAGACATGAGTCTTATCTTCTATCACTTACAACATTGGTCATAGATGATGAACTTTGGTTTCCTTTCTAGGTCACTCTGTCACGCCATAGAAATAAGTGTTTATCCTCATATTTTTGATGACAACATGTTGGTGTGCAATCATTGCATTGGTGTGTAATTTTGTATCTTGATTTTATCTGTCTGTGAAAGAATGAAGAAAGAGGGAATTTACTTTTTGTAATTGAGCTGATCGAGTTTCAATTTATCATCATACTAACTTGTATGGATAGTAACATGCAAATAGTTTTATGTCAACTTCAAGCAGTTTGAGATTCAAACAATATCTAATTTGAAGATTAAACTAAGATTAATTATCAATCCAGATTATTTTTGGCTTTACTTGTAATTGTCTCCACATACAACTAAAAATGTTTTAATATTGTTTATGTACCAGTTGAGGTAACCATTAATTATCAGAATGTCGTATAACATAACATAACAAATGACACCTACCACAGTGGTTAGCAACAGCTACAGGAGAATGTAAAAAAGGGAACATAAAGCCGTAACTTCTGAGCAAAAAATCTAACGAAAACGACTTCAGAAGAATATATATTACATAATGATATCGTGTTTTAGTAAAACAATAAACCCTTACTTCTATCACACTTGCACAACAATTCAAAGAAAGAAAACAATCTATTTATAGACATAATTGGCTTTTTCTAAAGATTGGAATCTAAAATTATTCTTTGCTTCAACAAAATAAGATAATCACAAAAAAAATCACTGAAGAGTTTGTTATTGGAAGTAGAGCTGGCCAAAACAATTCATCAATGGTTCTGTGGTTACATAACCAGACGACACGACGTCCCTTTTCCCTGTCAGTTCTTGGGACGCTGAAGTCGTATGCAGCACACCCATGGAGATCCACTTCAGACCACCAAGCAAAGGACAACAGCTAATCAATGAATGCTCTAATTGGTTAACTGCCAATCAAATGATGCTCAATGCATCGAAGACGAAGGTGCTAAACGTTTCTTTCAAGAAAACATTAATTATGTCTGAGACATATACCATCAACAACACACATTATGTAGAAAAGGAAAACCAGGCTAAATTACTTGATGTGGTGATAGATAACCATCTCAACTTCGGCTGCCACATGACCTTTATCAAGAAAGCTGCTAATGAGAAATGCCATCGTTTGTCGATGCTAACGAAATCTGGTGTGAATCGAGAAGACCTTGTTACTTGTTATGTTGTACAAATCCCAGATAATGACCAAACTGATACATACCGCTTCTGCCTGGTACCCAGGCCTCACTTCCAGTCAGCAAGCTGAACCAGAAAGTTCTCAGAAGTTGGCTCTTAGAACTATATTACCAGAGCTTGAGCACTACCAACCACGGCTGACAACAGCTGATCTGCAGACGATATGTAGCAACTTGAACAATATTTGTAGAAAGTATGCCACCAAAGTCAAAAACGATACTGCACACCCCTTACACCAGCTCATTCCAAAAAAGGCCAGATGGTGTACGCTTTTCTCGTCACCTCAGCACATCAAACATATGTATACCAAAACTACTAAATGTGATAATGTGTTCTGAGAAGCCCCGAGTATGTCTTTATTTAGACTTTGTTCTTTTAAAAATTCATGAAATATCAACTTTTTCTTTCATTATTGTTGCTTTCCTGGGGAGCTTTTTATGCAACAAATTTTTACAGCCAAATTTTACCACCGTATTTTGTGTATTTTTCTGTAAACATTCCTGGATTGGAAGTGATACACTCATATCACATATCACGTAGGCTTTAACATTAGTTGGTTACATAATACGGTAGACTGAGTAACTATAACATAGCCTTAAGGAATATAACTCTATTGGTGTACAGCACAAAGAATATGCATGCATGCCATTAGCAATGCTATTACATCTGATACTGCTTTGTCACAGGGGGAGACAATACCTGTAGTACTGTATATCTCTTTCACTAATCAATCATTCTACTAAGTACCAAAGAAATTTTGCAATACTGTGCTGATGTCATGTCACTAAATATAGCGCAAATGATATTTATCTTCAGGGGTTGCTCCATTTGTATGATACAAAGTGAGATTAGATAAAATAATCATTATTAGCTAATAAAACCTGGGTTTGTATAGTCTCACACACCTAACATTGCATGATAGCTTATTGAAGAGGCTACCACTCATTTTTATTTAAAGTATTTAAAATAAACAAGAATTTGAAAATATTGCAAGTAGGCCACCATAGCTCAGTGGCTAGAGCGCCTGTCTAGTAAACAGGAGGTCATGAGTTCAATCCTCATTGGTGGCTTGGATTTTATGTTGCAATGGTTATTTTCAACTTTATATGGGCCATTAATGTTTACAAAATAAAAAAAACTCAATCTTCATCAAAAGCTAAATTAAAAGTCTATATATCTATCTTACGATACAACTTTTTATGTGGTCCTAATCATTGGGAAAATCAAAAAATGTTAATTCACCGAAAAATAGGCTCTAGCAATTTCGTACAAACAAAAAACAATTAAGTTATCGCAAGCCGCTCAACCAGTTTAATATGTAATACCAACCAATAACCAATCATATTGCTCTGTTAGGTGAGCATAATATTGAGAGTTAATTAGAAGTGAAGTAAATAATAAACAAACGTTGTTAGTAACTAAAAAGTTAATGAGAAACTCTCCGAAACAGATTGTCGCCTTAGAAGAGATGAGAGAGGAGGAGACTACAAGAACAGCCACTAAGGGAAAAGAGTGCAAAGTAGGTGCCAGACAGTCGAATCCATCTTGCACAATAGTCCTGATGAGTCTCGCGGGTTGACTATTCCGGAGCGTGCAGTAGGTCTAGAGACAAAAATGACATTTTCTGGGGATGCCCTCCAACGCCGCCCTACTTGGGAGGTAGGAGAAGGCCTCCTGACATGTCTTTCTGTCTGCTACGGTGAGTAGAAACTGAAGCACTCTCCTCTCTGTTATCTGTCTGTCTCGATAATGAATTGACTTGTGAACAAGCAAGCCCGCTTTGTTGGAGAACAATGCCAGACAAGCTCAGAGCTTAGCCTATGATGGTAGAGAATCAACAATTGACGAGGCAAGAAGGTGGCGTCCCAAAGATCACAGCGGTGCTCCATGAGGAATAAATCAATTATGTCAATCTTATGGCATGTGAAATATATGAGACAGCGTTTGCTCCGGACTTAGAAAAGAAACTCCAAGTCAAACAGTTTCAACCAATGAGCATAAGTAAGGCCAGCAGAGCCCCAGCAGAGTCAGAATGTCACACAAACGAAACGAAAAAATGAATCAATAACCAGCTGCTACTGACAGGAAAATCACTGCATCAACAGAAAGGGAAAGAGCAGCCTCATCAAGCAATGCCAGCAACACCTTCAAACTAATTGTTTTAACACCAAAAAGATGCGGAGTTGAATCGAAATCATTTCTATACAGTAGTGAATAGTGAGTAGCTACCAGAACTAAAATACCATCCAGGTTGGTTGCATTTTATAAAAATAAGTTTAATATCCAACAAAAAATCATTGAGATCTGTGACTACCAAAATATTTATGTACACACCTTCATGAAACATTTTACGTTTAATTAATTTTGAGAACACAACTTTTTTTGAAGTTATCTCCCATGTAAATAATTGTTATGTTCAAAAACAGCTTTATTACACAAGTATGCAATTTTACACACTTTTAGAGAATAAAAGATTTCAATAAATAATTCAAAATTTAAATTTCATAGAATTTAAGATAAATATTTTTTGAAAAAATAATAGCATAAAAATAAGACACTTGAAACATTGACCGTGATTTTAAGCAAAGTTTCCAAGCTTGTATCGGTATGGACCTTGAAAATTTCTCCTAAATTCTTCTTTTTATATTTTAGAGTGACAGTTGTCTCCAAACTGTCTGACTTCAACACAAAATGTAAGAGCTGCCTAACAAGGCCATTGCTGGTGTTTCTGGTAAAGGCCTCTCCACGCGGAGTGATTTACAGGTACAAACTTGACAATTTGTGAGAAGTTTTCCTACCATGGCATGTTGCTGCACTCCACACAAAACGTTTATACACATGACAGTGCTCATCAACACTGTATAGTGACCATTTGGGCTGTCACGGCTGAGAAAATCGAAATAGGAAAAAGTGGATACAAGCGATCAGCGTCAGGGGATAATCACAAACCGTGAAACCAGTAGGCAAAAAACAAACATGCTTGATTCTAAACATCGGGGTAAACGGAAAAACTGGTTAGTTTATGGTAAAATAAACAGCTATTTTTTTTTTTCCATGACAAATCCTTGTTGAGCTTTTGATGATGGAAAGGCCTTAAATCTGCCATAAGTATGGCCGAAGTGGTGAATGGTTAGTCAGGTTGACATCCATGAAGTAAATGCAACATTTTTAGCTTATCAAACATAAGGAGTAGAATGCTCGAATGTTTTTGCCAGTGTGCCACTTTCAAAGATGAGAAACAGATATCTCTTGTTCCCAGGATCTCTAAAACATTGTTCTTCGCAGTTATCTTCCTTAACTAAAGTATCAAACCGTAACTTTTAGCGACTGCATTAATTTTCAAAAACCAACATGAATTGTAATTGTCAAAGTTTTGTGTTGAAGCTCAAAATAGAAGTAGTTAACTTTCTATTTACTGCCAAATTGGAAAAAACTGAGATTGGTTTTAAACAACATTGGCAGTTCAGGTGTCTATAAATAGCATTGCATATCTCCTACCAGTCTTTGTGATGACCAACAGGAAGAAAACATTCCGGAGAAGCTACTTACAGTAATTTTAAATCACACTTCCATTTGAAGTTTTCTCACAAGTGAGACATTGTTTCAATGCAAAAAAAATTTATAAAGGTGAAGTTTGAAAAAAGTAGAAATAACTATGAAATATGTGAAAACTACAAAAAAAAAATAATTTAATAGATTTGGTTGCAATATTTTGATACGGCATTCTGGTAGTTTATAATATATTTGAAGAAGAAAAATAACAAAAGGCAATAGTTCGTTTGATGTTGATAAACTTTTAACAAACAAAGTTGATCAAAGTTCAAAAACCAGTTGACATGAGCCGAGAAAGTATTGTGCTTATTTAGAAATAGTGACTATAAATAGCAATGAGTGATAAATATCGAGATGGAATACAGTCAATAATAAAGTATTGTTCAGGTTATGTAAGAATGTTGAACCTGGATGCAACTCTTTCATAGCAAAGTCAAAGCAGCAAAGAATATATGTACAATAATCAACTAAAACAAAAGTGATATTGTTTGAATGATCAATGTCAGAAAGAACTACTGTATCGACTAAACTCTTCAATAACAAGCTGTATAAGACTGAGTGTAAAGTTCTATTACAACATTCAAAACTATCAATTAAAACTTTTTCGACAATTTTCTCAGCAATGTGTTCAAAAAATCATTTTGATTTGCCTCTCGCTAGAAAGGGAGTTTCTATAAAGCAAGTCAGTGCTGACTGAGACACAAATTCATTAATTTGTCATTTGCTGTCATTTGGTATACAAATACCATTGAAATGCTGTTGGCAATCACCTGATTTAGAGCTCTATTTGACTTTCTGTAGACGCTTGCTCAAACAAGGAATTGTCAACCCTTTACATATATATCACTCTGATTCATATATGGATACATGAGAGTATCACAAAAAGCTCCTGTGAAAGAAGTCAGTTTCCAAATTTTTGTGAAGTGTCTCTCAACCTGTTTATATAAAGCTGCTTACTTTCTAGCACAATGCTCCTCATGTGTCTTTTACAATTGATTTTGGGAGCTTGTCTCCTTGGCCAATGTTCCATCAAAGCTTTTATGCTTTGTTAACTGTGTTAAATAGAGTTAAGCAAATTGTGAAAATTCACACATTTTTAATGTTTACAGTTTTACTTTAAAAGTCAAAAGCTGGGATTTTTTGTCAAAGGTTACTAGTCTGTATTTTGATGGTTTAAAAGACAACAGTCTTGAAACATACCAGACAAACTGCAATCAACCGTTTGCTTAATAAAACAGTTTTTTACTGTCAATGGTGCATCTTTTGTGTTTTTATCGCTTGAGTTTAAAAATAGAATTAAAAGTACTTTCTTGATTTCAAATTTTTATGTGTTTTGTTTGGTCTATTGTCCCAAAAAAGTAACTTGAAGATGAAACAGAAAATATTTTTATTAGTGCTACCCTTGGATCGCGTTAATTATAGATCAATCCAGTTCAATTTTTTAAAGATTAAAATATGGAATTAATTTGTTGGTTAATTAATCTTATAAATATAGAGAGAATATTACACCTATTTAGCAGAAAATATCTGATAATTGGGCTGATAAATTGCTTATGGCAGAAAAACTCATTTGGGTTTCATTTATTGAAAACACATGATCATCAGCAATTGTAAATACTATGATACCAAATTCAAGGATATGTAGTTAACAGAGCTTTAAATTAGGCTCCTCCCACTTGCTATAACGCATTTGCCGCAAGCTGACATGGTGGTTATATTGCGCTATACGAGTAAGTTTGTTCTAGTGAGAATGTTGCTGGTTATGCGGGTCCATGCATACATTTTGTTTGACTAATAATATATAGTAAACTTGATTTATCCACTATTATAATAATTTTACCATTATTATTATTATTATTTATTTATTATTTTTGCTTATCATTATGGCTATTGGCGGTCATTTACTACTTTCTCCGAAATTGCAGACATTTATGTTCATGGTTGTAATTTCAACCATTTATAGCTTTAATTATTTTTTTGTTAAGTCTAGTTTATCATTCATAATTTTGCTCAGTAATAGTAAGCAATAACATATATATTGTATGAACAAAAGTTGAGCAAGTCGTTCAAAGCCTCTGGGGCTCGCACAAAACAAAAACGTAAGAAGTACATTGCTCCTTCTTTGGAAACGGCTGACCACAAATTGATTATACCGTTGAACATGATGCTTATGTTTCTTCAATGAACCATTGCAGTTGATATTTGCTGCAACATCGAAAACTTCAATCCAAGAACGTTCCTAGTTGCGGTTTATCAGTTTTACCAGTTTTGAAGTTTCGAGTCATGGTCAATAATTTTTTTCAATTGCCTAACACTGAAGTGTTTAAAAATTTAATTAAAAAGTATATGCATCTTATTCGAAAGTTTATCTACAAAATTTGCCTGTACTCATCTACTTTGATAATAAAAATTCAAGAAAGTTAACAAACTGCAATAAATAATTTGTAAATTATCAACAGCAGATTCAGATTTATTTCATGGGTGACAATTTCTAAACTTTACAAAAAATCAAACTTTTATCCAGCTATACGATTACACATAACACAGTTGTGGCCAGAGAAACGGTGAATACCTTCCAAGCTCAGTACTCTTTTTACAATACAACGACCAGTAGGTCAATATTTGTTTGATGTTTAGCACATTAGATATTTATTTTATATATTCTGTCATGAATGTCAGCTGTGGAGAGCTCAAAATGGTACTAACAGTATGGCGTCCGCACTCTGTCCAAAGAAAAACAAGTTGCGTGCCATTGTTATCTAAGACTAAGTGTTTGTAGATGAAGTTGTTACTATTAATTATTTTTCACACAAATGATTTTTGCCTCTTTTTAAAGTATTTAGTAGAAAGCTCCATTTTTTCATACAATGTATAAATTGGATTTACTTTGTTATTATCTCTTACTAATGCGATCATTTCTTTTATTGTTATTATTAATATTATTTTTATTATTGCTAGTATTGTTACCACTTTTACAAGCAGTACTGGTGAGTCCATTTTTTCATGATTATATTTGTTGTTGTTATTGTCACGGATGCTGACGCCATAGTCAATATTTGTTATTATTATTATCATTCTTTCTACAGTTCACATTCTTTTGCTTTTATAATTTCTCTCACTTTAATTATTATTTTCATCATAGTTGTTATTATTATCTTAATCATAATTATTTATTGTGTAGTGATAAAAGTCAGATACTGTGACAAAGTACAATACTGTGATGAGTACTAGTAGTTTGGACCAATATGGTGGTGAAGCCGGAGACTTCATAGAAGTCATCTCCTTCATCTTGACACAGTTTTTTCCCATTTTATAAGATAAAAAGCCATTTCAGCATAAAATAAGTTATAATAATGAAAGCAACAAAATGATTGAGTAATCACAGGATGTGCTCTTGTACAAAATCATTAACCAATCAGGAGAGGGTTGGTCGATGATGAACTCAGAATGAAGTCTATTTGACACGAAACACTTTCTAATACAAAAAACACAGAGTAAGACCAAAACAAATATTGACATACGTTACACAATACTTGAAGGTATTCGATCCCTACCTTTGTTGTTTTGTATGTCTGAAAGGGGAGTTTTTGGTATGAAAAGGGGAGAAGCAATCATTGGTAGATCAGACTTCCTGTATTTATACTTTTAGTATATCAACTGGTAGTTAGAAAGATAGAAAAATTACTTGTACTGTTGGTTCTTTGGCAATAATAAATCGATCGCACGTTCGTTTGGTTACAAGACATGTTTTATTTTTTTAAATATAAGTGAAAAAATTATATTCAAAACAATCACCACAACTTATACACTATTACTAAATTTCTAGCACGAATCTTTCTTTAAAATTTTTTCTACAAAAAATCACACTAAATCAGTATGTGAACAAAATAGCTAGCTTTGCACTGTTTGCGTCTATTCACAAGTCTCCAACAATTACAATTGGTACCCCAATTAAAAGCTACCTAATGATGTTGAACTCATGACCTGCTGATTAATACCTATGCACTCTAACCAATAAACTGCGGCAGCTTCTATTACAAAAAGGGTCTCTAATAATACTTGCTGAACTTTGAGCTATGGCTGCAGTTCACTGTTCGGCAACAACAACCGCATAACAAAATAAATAAAGCAATCGTACTGCTGAGCACAAACAAAAATATATATTTCTTAGCAAATAACATGAAGGGATAGAGAGCATCACTCAAAGTATAATATAATGGTTCTATCTTGTCTTTGAATAGATAACTTTCACATTATCTATCTTGTCACAAGTGGTGACATGTCTATTACATCATGGACTTTCTATGATTGTTTTGTAGGAAAAACCGGTGGAGTAGAGATAAGGGATTTAGTGATAAATACTACAGTTCAAAATGATACCATGTAAAACTTATTTGATTTTGCTGAGTTCAATTTTCTCTTTGGTTTTTTTGCGTTCCTTTTTCTTCAGTCACTACATTTTCCTCCACTATAATTTCCATATAAGTATTTCTGTAGCTTTTGCTTTGGTAATCCCATCCAGCAATAGTCAAAAAGAGAGGACGTTGAAAGAATTTCAAGATACAGGCATGTTTTTATTTTGAACTGGAAGTTGTTCCCTCATGTATTGGTAAATGGTATATGTGCAGCCTAACCAAACTATCACTTTTATATGACTTTGAACCAGAAATAATTATGTTAAACAACAAACTATAAGACTGCCTAAATAAAACTCAATCAGACCTTATGTAATAAGTAGCTTTAGATATGCATGAAAGATGAGATACACAAACTTCTCGCTTTGATTATTACTGGTAGAAATTACTAAGTAAAAAAATACAAGTAAACTAATAGCTTTCTTTAAAAATTAATAATTTGTCATTTGATGGCAAAAACTTGTTATTTAAATAACTTAAACATGTTATTTATCTAACCCTCATTAGTATGGGTTACCTAGGATGCTTTATTTGGTAATCATAGAATGTTTTGTTGACAATCGATATATGATTTTACTACATAAACCGCCCTCAATAATTGCGTTTTCATTCAATCATCTTTCTTATCCATTTGCCAAGTTCATCAAAAATTTATTTAACAGGACTATTTACCACTCCAATAGCTTGTATCTGGCCTCATCTACCCCATATATAAATAACGCTAGACATTAATGTTGTAGGTGGAGACAATTACAAGTATAAACTGATATTATTTGGTTTACTAATTAATCTCAATTACTCATCACAGTTTTAACTTTGAGTTTATCAATTAACTTCAATCAACCTCCAATTAGCTGGTATTTACCGTCTGCTGAATTTTAATCACCGCTTCTTTGGTCACTTTCGTTATTCAAAGTTTCTCATAAAAAAGTTTAAATATACCTGAGCTCATTCAAATCATTGCTGTTTGGTTATCTCCCCACCCTCAGTTGTCTGTAATATTAAGTTGATAGTAATCAGGCTATCAGAGTTTTATTAGGAAACATCTTCTATTTACTGAACATCAGAAATAAATTAAGCAATGAGGGATTTCCGAAAGTGCTGAGGGTTTTTCCCTTTCAGTTCACTTTGTATGTGCATTCAAACACATTCCCATTGGGTAATCTTACTCACAGTGTATGACATAATTACTAGCTATTTGTTAGTTATAGTCAGGGATTTATAAGTTGGTAGTTCTTTATATAACTTTATCTACATCTCCCCTCAGCTGGTGGGTATATAAGGTAGAGGGTTTGGTTCTCTGTTTATTACCTCTCTGTTTTCTCTCAGACTAACTTTTATAATTCTTGTGATAGAATTACTACTGTTTAGTTACATCAGCATGTTGCAGACGATTTTCTTTGCTACTCTGGTTAGTATCTCGATTATAAATTTTATTGTTGTTGCTCATTTTAGAAATGTCACACAATATATTCAAAAGGCTTAAACTGAGAGATAAGTAGTTATAAACATTATTTTTACTTCGTAAATAAAAATTGAAAAAAAGTAATGCAATGGTTTTGATATCATAAATTTTTGAAAGTTAATTTCAAACAAAAACAATTGTAACTTTGAAACGTGAAAAAATTCTTGTTTTTGATTCTATACCCTAAATTAAAACATGGTTTTGTACAAAATTTATTTTTCCTTGCGTAAAAGAGTCTTCCGAACAATTTTGTGCAAATGAAAGCTATGGTGTGCTATTACTGATACTTTTAAAACTAAGTATTTGCTAATGTTACCTAATTTTGCTGTAAGAAAATAAACCACCAGTGAAACTGTTAATAAACACTTATAGCTACACAACTTGTTGGTACAATCCAATCTTTTGGTTGATATTGATTTGTTTTCTCTTTTTAGTGTTCAGTAGCAATGAGCAATGCCAAACCTGTCAGTGATGAACCGTTGTGTGTTTCACCAACAAAGTTACCTCCTACATCAGAGAGTAGAGAGTGCTACAGACTTTCTACTTATGACTTTAAACAACTGAGAATCACAGAGTCTGCAGAAGTTGTATTAGATGGTTTCCATGACAACCGAACTTCTCTGCTTGGTGAGTTTTCATTAAAATAAACTTTAAAAATTTAAAATACAATTACTTTCTCATAAAAACTAAGATTATTCATGGAAATGGTTAAGAAAGCTTGTTTTAAAAGTTTCCGGATCTCATTATTGCGCAAAGTTGAGACAGGAAGGATATATTTGCAGCATGTAAAAAAATTACCCTTAAAAATTGTAGAAATCCAAGTCCATGGAATTTTATAAAAACTTTACAATTCAGCTAACTTTTTGATTATATAATGTGTAATGAAATAATATCTCTCCATTACATGTTGATAGAAACTAGCGTATCCCCCAAAGGGATTAAAAAAGCTAATTGTTTGGTTTTAGAATCTTATTAGTGCACAAAGTTGAAAAACAAGGAATATTTTTGCAGCAAGGAAAAAAGACTTATGCAATAAAAATTGTAAAAATACAAGATTTCATTTCAAAAAACATTTATTCCAGCAAAATTTGTGCTATTATAGTTGTTGATGCATCAAATATTAAGGTCACAACACGACATATTGTTTATTTTGCTATTATTACTAAATTAATGCAATGCTTATAATTTTCATAGACTTTCTAATGAAACCTCTACATAGAGCACACAACTCTGTACAGGATGTTACAACTAACACATTTATATGGAAAGTTATCTCCCCACAACTAAATAACATCACCGGTTCTACAGTAAATTATCTATCAGCTAGTTGTGGTGACAAACTAACTGTTAAACCAATGGTAAGTTTATTTGTTTCATCTGCAAAAAGTTAAACCATTTCCATGTTGACTAGATATAACGATGCCTGATACATCCCTCCTATATAAGTATTTGTCAAAAAAGGGAAGACAACTTTAAGAGCTTTCATTAGTTAGTGTTGGGTAGTCAGATTTGTCGGCATTTAAAATTTTGAGTGTTGTGATTAATTTATTTTAGAAACTTGGACAGTGTGTACCTGCGGACGGCCATTTTGTGAGGCATAACGTTTCCGATGTCAACAATTTCAGGTAAGTTACTTCTTTGTCTGTTGATATCATGTTGTGGGAATGAATGATAGAGTACTTTAGTGAACTTACAAACTACTGTTGACACTCACTCGATCACTTTCTAGTGTAACTCAACAAATATCTGGAGACTTGCCAGGTTTATTTCTCATCATCAGCCAACGAAGAGCAAGCAGCCAGCAGTTTTCTTACTGATTCCTAAACCTGATCTAGAGATTACACCTTTCTTTGATTGTGTCATTTATAGGTATGAAGTGTACGACACATCAGTTCCATGTCTGCTGCAGACGATGTCCACTGGTAATATCATAGCTACCGAATACAACAAACACCCAGACTCTACATTGTATGGTTTACCTGTCCACGATGCATTGCTAGACTTCACTCTGCAGGTAAACTGTGTATACATAGCAGCCTTAGTTCTTGTATACACATGACTGACAAGTGCTTATTGGTGGTTATTAAAGGCTATATATGACATGAATATAATCATAGATGGAGTTGTGTTCTCCACCGCGTGGAGTTCCTCAACTAAGTAGTAAAGTCAATGACATCACTTTCTGGAGTTTACATATGATCATAAAAGAACTGATTGATACTATAACACACTGGTATTTGCGTTTGTTCTGCTGCTATATTTCCTAACAAAACTTGTGATTGCTGCTCTCAATGTCATTTGAAGATCATTTTGCTAGCTCACTATAAAAAACTGCCCAATGATGCATTGTCTCTCAATACAAATCACTTGTAACCATACAATGTATTTCCAGCTGTTTGATTGGGCTGAGATTGATTGGTAACCTTTGGATAATATGGAGTTATCTTCTACTTGTACTGTGTATCACGCCGCTATTGTATATGTACAGTAATTGTATGAAGTGTACATATATACGGTAATTGTTCTTTGCTTTTTGTAATGAGATCAGCCCTGCTGATTTGTCCTAAACTATGTATTACTTTATATACAGGTGGTAAGGTGTGTTAACTGCTACATTACTGAAATATTCAACTCCAGCTCCAACTCTACTGGAGGACATAACTTCTTATCTACAGGAAATGAAACTGTTCTACAAAACACAACTACAGCATACCAAACTAATGAAGTCGAAGATTCTCTTTCCACAAACTCTACAACAAATCTAAGCTCCACCCCTTCAGGAGACTCCACCCATTTTACAGACCATACCACTTCTGCTGGTTTCTCTACCTTCATAGGTTCCACCCCTTTTTATCACCAGCTTATATCACTTTTGTGGTAACAGGCTTTCATAGGAATGCTTATAGTTTGGTTTCTACAGTAGAATTATAGATCACCATTCCTCAGTCTCACAGGCTATACGCTGTTGTTTAACAAATGGTATTGTTTTATTTGATGTAACTTAGTGAAGTTCATTTCATAACGTTACATTTATTTGTTTTATAGTCTATTCATACAATAGTTGTCTGTCATTATATTATGTAATGTTTCTAGATTATTTATACTAAATATAATCTATGGAACTTTATACATAAAACTGTTTTATTTGGTCCTTACCAGGTATCCATAAAAACAATTCAGTGTTTAACTTAGCCAATGGAGGCTCATGCTATACTGTAGTGAGCTTTGTTCTTTCATTCACTGGTATTAGTCAAAGTTTGAAATCAAAGTTTTTGTGTAAAGTATTGGTTTCTTTCACACATCTTATGTTTAACTGAAGTAAAACTCTTCATAAAAATGCTTTATAGCTTTTTTCGTTGATATTAAAGAATGGCTCCGGTAATTTCTACATTTATCTGATATGTCATTGATATGTCCTTATGAAGTGCTCCAAATACCAAATTTGTCAAAATTCAATTGATTTCTATATTTTCTTAACACAATTAATGATAAACGTGTTATGAGTGTTGTCTCCCCATTCCAACATCTTCGAAATATTCTGGGAAAACATATGACATACGTAAGTGTTTTAGCGAACGCTAAACTTTTGTTTCATATTTTGATTGGACAATTTTTTTGGATCATGAAATCACTGAAGCATAACAAATAACAGTACAGTGACTTAGGTCATTAATTGATGTAACTAGTAAGTAGTAATAGCGGCATATGTGGTTAGTAGTTAGCAGTAGTAGAAACAAAAGTTTAGTGTTCGCTAAAACACTTGCGTACGTCATATGTTTTTCCCAGAATATTTCGAAGGGGAGACAACACTCATCACATGCTTATTATTAATTGTGTTAAGAAAATATAGAAATAAATTGAATTTTGACGAAGTTGATATTTGAAGCACTTCATAAGGACATATCAATGACATATCAGATAAATATATAGAAATGACCGGAGCCATTCTTTAAGACAAGCTCAGGTTAAATAGTTTCTATTCCATAAACAAAAAAGCCCAAAGCATAAACATACTGTAGTGGATTTTGGGGGGTGTAAAACCACTAGCAGAAGTGGGTAGCAATCGGATGGTATACTGCCACCAGTTGTCTTTAACCTTGAGACAACAACACGTCGGTACTACACCGAAGCAGAAGTAGTGGAGTATTCTCAACTCCACGACTAGTATAGAGCCCTCAGCTCAGACACATAACTCAGTGCTTTAGAGTATATATGCCTTTATTCTTCCATCAGAATACGAGTAAGTAAAACCCCAATACAAACTGATTTCTCATGACAAGGTTCTGCCTTTTATAGGCAGATCACAAGAAGTAAATATGAGTGATAACCAATAATATAAGAGTAATACACAATGCACAAATGGTCAGACAGATATAAATAGTAGGCGAATCAAATAGGTTATATGGCGCCCAGAAGTAGCATAGCAGGCGGAGTCACAAGTCAATGGACCAATCATAAGCCTTCCCACTTCCTGTTGTAGGTCTTTGGTTTTTTCAGCCTCTGTTCCTTGACTTTCAATACTTGTTACGGGTGATTAACTCCTGGATAAGGTCTTCTTCTTCTTTTAGGCTGATTTCTACCCCTCAGTCTATACTGACTCACTTCCTGCCGCCCCTGCATGGTGCATACCGGGTCGGTACTGACTCATGCAGGGCCGGTACTGACTCATACAGGGCCAGTACTGACTCATACAGGGCCGGTACTGACTCATACAGGGCCGGTACTGACTCATGCAGGGCCAGTACTGACTCATACAAGGCCGGTACTGACTCATACAGGGCCGGTACTGACTCATCCAGGGCCGGTACTGACTTATACAGGGCCGGTACTGACTCATACAGGGCCGGTACTGACTCATCCAGGGCCGGTACTGACTTATACAGGGCCGGTACTGACTCATGCAGGGCCGGTACTGACTTATACAGGGCCGGTACTGACTTATACAGGGTCGGTACTTCAGTATTGATTATTCTAGTTATTCTGGTCATCTAATGGCTATAGTAAGGATACCAGAATGTCTGTACACTGCGTTTGCGAATGTTAATGTCATGAAAATCCACTACAAGATTATGGTGGTCCATAACGCGGTAAATAGCCTAATAAACTGCATCTCAAAATGGAACCAGTGCTTGTAATAAATGAACGTTGGCTTTACTAATTGCAGAGTTTCATGCAATAAAACTGTATTTCCTTTCAAATTCTTTAAACCTTACAGTTGTTTTGCAAAGTACCAGACAGTTTTGAAATAATTCAAACGATTTAAAAAAAAATACCACAGTATGTATGCTTTAGAAATAGTATGAACTATTTACAAACCATATAAGGATTGTTGGATTCAGTCTTGCAAACAAATATGAATAATTTTCACAGATTACTTGAAATACCGATAAGTAAACAATGCAAATATTTTATGTAACCAATTTGCATTAAAACCTCTCTGTTCAGAGTTTAGTAAAGGAAGTATCAGTTTTAAGTGGGCTGTAGACTTGTTATCATTAAACAAGTCAAGAAAAACAGCCTGGGTATTTAAAGTGTATCAACAATTTGCTGGGGAGTTTTGAAGGTTTAAACAACTTCTTACACTCTCAAGTGCATAAGAGGCCTATACAGCATTCAGATGTTTTTTATATCAAAACACACAAACCCTCTGAGCCACCACAATATCTAATTTTGAGAGATAATGCCATTTTAGTTTAGAGCAGTAAATTTCATCAACAGGAAAAGTGAAAGGATTCAATTAACTTCTTTCTTTAAGTTTGTTAAACAAAGGTTTCAATTTAACTTTACATATCGATGATATTTGTTTGTTTCCAGTTTAACAAAACAATATATTTCTCAAGGGAAAAATACTAGCCACCAATGAGGATTGAACTCATGACCTGTTTACAAGACAAGCGCTCTAACCACTGAGCTATGGCGGCTTACACAAATAAAGTGCACCATATAATTTGTTGGTTTTTAGGCTTTCATTTCGACCATAACATTGAAATAAAGTAGATTTTTCTCTAAAGTCCAAAATAATTTGCACGATTCCCCACACAATATAACATGTTAT
The DNA here is from genome assembly GCA_945261195.1 of Cryptosula pallasiana. Taxonomy (NCBI): domain Eukaryota; kingdom Metazoa; phylum Bryozoa; class Gymnolaemata; order Cheilostomatida; family Cryptosulidae; genus Cryptosula; species Cryptosula pallasiana. Next base: position 45,952,678 of record OX183132.1, on the reverse strand, counting down.
CCTAAAACATGCCATATATAAAATCATTATTATTCCAAATGCATTCACTGAACTTGCTTTGGCACAAACAAATTCTGTATCTGGATGTTTTGTAGAGAAAATCCCAACCTTTCAGCATAACTACAACTTTAACAATATAATGATTGGGAGAGTGACAAATCAAGGTATAACGAACAATCAATACAGCTAGTGTAATACCATATAGGTTCAGCCCTTGTGTATTTCACTTTTTCTGTCAATTCTGATATAGAATGTTACTTATAAGTGAAAACTTGAAAGAAAATATTTCTTATTGTAATGTATATATTTATATACTTTGATTCAGCAAAATTTCATATAGAAGATGGTAAAAAACTATGAAGGAAATATCTCTCTATACTTAGCAGGGAAAAAATGTGTTTAGAAATTGTGCGTCTTCGAGTTTACGCAATATCTATCATTATTGTTACATTCACACACATCAAATATCAAACAACGAAAACTTACCAATACTTTGATAAACCGCCAAGTAAAAACTGAAATGTTCAAAACATAGTTGAACCTTAATAAAATTAAGAAGTAACATATTTCTTCCAATTTTTTAATAGTTTCATTCATTTTAAAAAACAAATTTGAGCCACCAATGAGGATTGAACTCATGACCTCCTGTTTACTAGACAGGCGCTCTAGCCACTGAGCTATGGCGGCTTACATATGTTTGATGGATCTCAGATAAAATTTGTTGGAAGAACCCTGTACTTGAAAGCCTTGGCTGTATTTTATTTTACTTCAAACTAAAGTTATAAGCTGGATTTTTCCAGGCACCACCAGTGAACACTAAGATTCCCCTGATAGTGGTTACCATCAGACATAATTTCCGATAGCAATAGAACAAGACTGGTGTTTATTGCAAGTGCTCGATTGTCTCATATGAGCAATAAAGTCAATATTTGCCTATACCGGCACAGGGTAATTACTACCCCACCCTTGGATAGCTATTCCAGGCTGGCAACAAGTTTGCTACCATAACCTGAGATACCAAAACTAGCCCAAAAAATTCTAAAGATCCTATCTAGACTTTAACTACCCCCAGATATCAGGATTTTGGGAACCGAGGATTTGAAAGACCAGAATCTCCAAAGGAGGGAACGAAGACTCTTTGAGAGAGTTACTACTGCCTAGCAGAACTTTAACTCGGACCCTTTGTTCTGGCACCAGATACCTTTAAATACTCACCCTTATCTTATTGGCTAAAATTTATATCTCATATGTTTATTTGTGCATTTGTATTGACCTTGTATGTTATTGGAGTACTTGACAAACTAGGCCCAACTTCCTGTCACTTTCTGTGACTCTTCCTATAAAAGTATAAGCTTTGCATTAAGCATTCATATTTGTATTGCACTCACTTTTTTGCACTTCATACAGCATCATTATTTTATTCTAGATAGAGCGGATGTATTATACTACTTGAAAGCACTGAGTCGTATTTTTTGATCAGACGGCTCACCATTGCTGTAAAAGTAGAGTTCACTCCTTTGTAACTGCTTGCCGTAACATCCCAGCACAGGGTCACCTCTGGAGAGAGGTTAATGGTCGGTGTAAGGCCTTGAGAAGCTGACTGTCTTGTTGTGCTGGCAGGCAGAGGTTTGCCTGGAGACAACTGCCCAGTGGATAGATGGTGGACTCCTAAAATCCACTACAGTGAATCACCAGATAAGTAGATACGCGAAATCGTAGCTATATTATGTTCGTTGGAACATAAAGTGAGTGGAATTCTAAATACAAGGCCTGTGTTTGCGTTACCCCTAGATTCACTATATGGTACATGCCTAGTACATACATATAGCACTAAACAACTTGGTTAAAAATGTTACTACATAATATTGCTTCATCTTCATTCTGTTATAGCTTTCAATATGCCAGGAACTACAATGCTGATAATAGGCCCTAGTAGTGATGTTAGCAAACCTCCTTTTTGAAGTCTTTTATTGCTAATCGTTGATTCTCTGACTAGGTTAGAAATTTCCTTTGCACTTCGATGCAATTGACTATATTGAGATGATGATAATTGCATAGTACCATTTGTAATAGCTTTGGCGCAATCCATTAAAGTCATAATGAGATATTTCTTCATATTGGCGATGATGAACTTTGGAACGGCAGTAGGCGCATTGCCTAGTGACAGCAGCACAGTAGCGTTCCTTCTCAACTTCTGTTGTACAGCTATAGTCATCGTAGTATTGTGTTGTTTGTTCGATTAACAAAACAGTATGAGCTGTTTTGGTGGGTTTTTTTTCGTTTATACGGTTTCACTTTGGTATCTATAACTCCATAGGATTGTCCAAGAAAAAATTTCCTAATAAACTGTTTCAACCATTCGTTTGCTGAGTAGTGTCTATGCAGCGAAAAGAATACCGTTTCTTCATCACTTGCTCAAAATCTTCTTGTACATATTTTGATCTTCAGGGTAAACATTTTCAAGCGAAATAGATGACTAACGAAGCATCTCAAGAGGTTTTTAATAGGAAGATATAGTGACTGTTTATCGAAGTTGTACGAATTCCTTTCAAAAAATTTTCTGAATGATAAAACAAACACATATATTCAAGTGGTGACTAGGTTTTGTATATAAAGCTTTGACATTGGCTTTGCCAGAACCTTCATCCATCAGATCATCAATTATGAACCATCTATTTTGTCCGTCTATGGGAAAACTTGTTGTTATATCAATCATCCTTCTATGAAATGTCACTCTCAATACATCGTCAAAAGTGCACCAAAGTAGTAATGTAATTCCACTGGTGGAGGATGAGCTATAGTTTGACTAGCTTCAATCATTCGTAAAATTGCCTGTGTCTTGTCAGAACCCGTCGGTCCAGCTATCATCACCGTAAACGGTGAGCGCAACCTGGCATCAAAGTCTTTGACTGTGAGCTCCATAACGAGTTAGATGTCTTTTACTTGAATAACATTTCATTTTTGCTCCGATTGGAAGAATTCTTTGTCTTTTGTATCTGTTCAAAAACGCTTTCGTAAAAACTGAACTCGGTAACGCCTCCAAAAGTAGAAAAACTGTCAATCAGTATCAGTATTATCGTAACCTTCATCGCTTTTCGTTTTCAAAGTTGGCACAGTATTGTAAACAATTTAATTTTTGCTACCATCAACTGTGTGCGATCCACTCAACGCTCTCATCTCCACAACTTCTTCACTTGACATCTCGCCAATCAATAGTTTTATAACACAATCCGGCTTTTGTTATAGTAAATTATCACACCGGTTCAAACCAGCGTATGATCGTATTCGAATTATAATCAAAACAATGATACAAACCGGAGATTTAAACCTAACAATTGACTCACTGCACAAACAAGCACATAGGGCTCCGTATTGCACTCAATAAAATAATTAACGCGCTCATTACAAACAAACTCTTATCAATCACAATACTGTATATTTATAACAATCAACTTCACAGTTACTCCATAATACATCAATCTACAAACTTGTTGCACATAAAAAAGTACCTAGCAAGTTCTCCTGGGACCTGGTGCGTAAAAGGTACTTTGGGCACCAGGAGAACCTGATTGTCCCGTTTAACACTTCTGAGATCTGCTCCAATCACACTACTCACGATTTCTACTGATATTAAATGTAAGATGGCGCATGTATATGTATGTGTACTATTACATATCTAGAGCACACATATAATACAATATAAATCATGCAAGAGCCACAAAAAGTGAGGCAATTGCGAGTGAAGGAACGTCACACTGCACAAAATAGTTTACCAATCAGGGGGTGGGCAGGTCTACAAAGATAACAAAGCAATTTTTGTTTGTAACCAAAGATTTGTTAATCTGAGCAACTAAAAAAAAATGCTGACATACATTACACAATATTCCAACTCTCTCGTTGTTCTTTTGTAAGTTTAAAGGGGGTTTTTGGTGTGCGAAGGGGAGAAGCAATGATTTGTAGATCAGACTTTCTGTATTTATACTTTTAGAATATCAATTGGTGGTTACGAATACCGAAAAATCACTTGCCAATATGTCTAACAATTAACCCATGGCTTAAAAGTTGTTTGGCTATTTGTCATTTGTACCTTAACATCGGCAAATTGAAAGTAAGATCAAAACCAAATCTTGTGCATACTGCAAGACCTAAAAACTCACAAGTATGATCGAGAAAAAGCAAATTACTTTGTTTATTTGATCTTATATTCAGAGCAAAATTTCCAAAAGGAATAGTTCCTAATAACTACCAGATCACAGAACTCATTGCTGTCAAAATATTAGCCACCAATGAGGATTGAACTCATGACCTCCTGTTTACAACACTGAGCTATGGCAGCTTACACAAATTTATTACCCCATCTAGTTTGCTATTTTTTAGTCTTTCATTTCGACCATTACATTGAAATAAAGTGTTTTTTTCTCTAAATGTAAAAATAATTTGCGCGATTTCCCCAAACAATATAACATGTTATCTTTGAACATGCCATGTATAACATCATTATTATTCCACGTGCGTTCACTCAACTGGCTTTGGCACAAATAATTTCTGTATCTGGATGATTCGTAGAGAAAATCCCTACTTTTCAGCATAATTACAACTTAAACAATATAATGATTGGGAGAGTGCCAAATCAAGATATAACTGACAATCAATGCAGCTAGTGCAATACCATTTAGGTTCAGCCCTTGTGTATTTCACTTTTTCTGTCATTTCTGATATAAAATGTTATTATAAGTTAAAATTTCAAAGAAAACATTTCTTATTGTAATAAACATATTTACATATTTTGATTAAAAAAAATTTCATCAAAAGATGGTGAAAACTTGGAAGGAAATATCTCTCTATATTTAGCAGGGAAAAAATGGGTTTAGAACTTCTGTGCCCTTTCCCCGTACTTAGGGTAATTATCACAGGTACTTCAAGATGAGCTAAATTGGCGATTGTTTGTGTTGGGTTGGTAGTGCGGCAACAGAGTACAAGGCTGTATTGATTGACTAGTTTGTATGTATCCAGAGATCGCTTGAATAGCAATCACGACTTCTCTCAGGCAACCTGCCTCGTAGAACTGGTATAGTTGAACGTGAAAATGATGATTTATTATCACAAGTAAAATGTCTATTATCAGCAACGCATAAAACTGAACACTTAGTACGTTAAGAGAGGTAAGAGTGTTACTCGGTCCTTATAGTCCTTGATATTTTAATCCAAGCCTTCCAGGTATGAGCATCCTCCTGTAGGTATCTAGTATCCCCTACGAATGGCTCCTTGAGATAGGGCTGAGTGTATCAGGCTTCTCGACGACGAGCTACGAGTCTCTCTCTCTCTAGCGAAGTCCAAGCTAACTCTGCTATACGTCTGCCCACTGGGCTCATGCAAGTGTTTATATAGTAAGGCAAACAAAGGGATAAATATAAAGGCATATGATTGGCCAAAAACAGAAGTGTCTCTAAGCGAAGCATAAGTGACATGCACAAACAAGTATAACAAGGGGGCACATGACTTGTGGTGGGAAATCTTGCCTGTGTTTGCCTGGTGCAAGCGTGCAGTTAGCTGTGTTGTGTCTAATCAAGCGTGATTCCTTAGTAAGCGTTAGTAGAATGTAGTAAGTAGTAGCTGTACTGGCTGTAGATAGATGGCCACACTGTGCATTTCCATTACACAGGCCGCTTCAACGATCAGTACTTCCGTACTGATGGTTAACAGGTAAAGGGTGGCCAGATATATATAAGGCCGGGGTTAAATATGTGGATATATAAGTTCAAAGAGCCTCGTAGAGACCGTCAACTACGACCTGTAGTCCGGGTGGTACATACGGAGTATGTCCTGAGGAACAAGACCATGTGCGAAGAGAGTAAATACGGTTAAAACCTGCCAACTGGCAGTAGGGGATTAAATGAGTTCCAAGAGCCTCAGAGAAACCATCGACTACAAGACCCGTAGTCCAGGAGACACATATGGAGTATGGCCCAAGCACAAAACCATGTGCAAAGAGAGTACAGCTCCAAGAGATACATACAGAGTATGGCCCGTAGCACAAAACCATGTGCGGAGTGTATAATACCAAGAGCCTGCCAACTGGCAGTGGAGGGAGCAACTGGACGGGATCAAAAGATCAACCGGCACACTGCGGCGGTGCGAACACACCAGTGTAGAGTCCGGGAAAGAGAAGTACACGCCATACTTTAAAACAGGCAGCCCCGTAAGGTCTGCTGGATGTCTTTCAGGTGGGAGACCTTCAACTTCAACAACTCTGCTCGGGGCCTCAGATGGTCAATTCCGGCCTCAGTAAAGGTAGCCGCTAGCACTCTGGCTCTCATATCTTCTATCTCATCCTCCATATCTTTAATACGTTCTCCTATAGAAGACGCCCAGCGAGCTCGGTTCTGTAGAAACTGTAAAGTCAGGCTAACCTTTGAAGCAGGGTCCATGGGAGGCGTGGGGACGACTGTCACAGTGACATCTCTCACCACACACGGGGGTGTAGAGACAGGGGGGGCAGGAGACACTACCATGTCGTCAGAGATAGGGGCAGCTGTAGTACAGGGTTTTCTTTGTACTTTCCTCTTAGGGATCCGGTAGCCGGTCAAGGGAAGTGATATCAACGGTGTAATGCCAGACCGCACTGGAGGGGATTCTGTTTGAGTAGGAGCGGGGAGCGAGGGCTCTGTCTCCACAAGAGTAGAGGAAGCAGAAGGGGTGATAGTACCTGTTTGAGTAGGCCTGCAGGGTCCAAACTCCTCAGAAGATGACCAATGTTGGTATCTACGGAAGGCCGGAAAGCTTTCTCCATCAACGGCATAAATGTAGCCCATACGCTGATAGTGTTCTGTATCTTCTGGTCCAGCTCCTCGTTTCTTTTGGTGACCATAAACCCTGTCACGGGAGCTGGAAGAATACCGGCACTTGCAAAAATACCTAACAAAGTGCTGGTGGATGTGTACGGAAAGCTGGCGCATGTTTTTGGCCTGGTGGCAACATCTCTGGCAGGTACTACGTCTGGCCTTCTTCAACTGCTTTTGTATAGCCTTCTCAGTAGAGGGGGCTATCCACTGCAGTAGCCGACAAGCTATGGGTGGCTTTTTGCCAGATGCGTGGGGAGCAGTGAACTCCTCGGGCACAGTGGGGGTAGGGGGCGGTGGTGCCCCAACATCTACTAGCTGCACTACGGGAAGAGTAGCAGGGGGGAAGAGCCAGCTTCAGCTGCAGAGGAGGCAACGGATGATGTGGAGGCAGGCACGGGGGCGCCCCAACCTTACGCCTGGTAGGTATGAGATACGGCAAAGGAGTTTGCTCAACTGACTTCAGGTTAACCTTCCTGAGCCTCGTAGATGAGCAGTCTGGCTTAGCAAGGGGAGAGCTGGTGGCCACGGCAGTCGTAAAGACGTCCTGCCCAGAGGGACCAAACAGCAGAGAAACTCCTCTTTGTTTACTTGGAGCAATCTTACCTAAAGATTGCATCCGTTCCCGTGTAACGGCGTGTGACCTACGGATGGAATCATCCGCTTTTACAGTAACAGTCACGATACTGTGACTTGGCTCTGCACTGGAAGAGGTGGTAGGCGGTGCCATATGGGGGAGGGTTCAGAAACAGCTTGCTGTGAAGTAGGTATACCACGTAGAGGGGACACGGTAGCAGAGACTGGAAGGGGTGGAAACTCTGTACCTGACCGACGGGAAGGGGAGGAATGCCTCAAAGCTAAGGGATCCTTTGTAGAACTATGCTTTGAGATCCAGTTTTCCAGTTGGTGATCTGAAGGAAGGAGTGACAACTTACTCTTTACCGAGCGCCCATGTTGCACCGACGGGGAGACCTTTTGTGTAGGTGGAGAAGATCGACAGGCGGAATTCTTCTCTGGCGGATGCTCTGCAGCTTCATCAATCTCTATTAGAAATCCTTCCTCTTCCTCTCACTGAAGAGCAGCGTCTGCGACAGATGAGACATCCTGAAAGTGATCCATTGTAGGTTGGAAATAGTTTTGAATAAAGTCAGCAGTGTAAAAACACGTCTTGTAGCTTTAGAAAGTTGCATAGCAATGGCGGTTCCCGCGCCCAACAGGTATTGTCCATGCTTAGTTGACAAACAGGCGGGGGCGGATGCCTCACAACTTGCTGGTTGACGGGTGCGGTATTCAAGTGCCCATTACTCTGGTCTGGGAATGGATATGAACTTGACTCTTTCCCATTATTTTTCCTAGACTGCTCTCTATCTAACGGTGTCCAACACAGGGGGTTGGCTACATCCCATCTAGGTTTAATATACTCTCTTCTGGGTATCAGTTGTTTTGGCAATTCTCTGAATAATTTCTTGATTAAACTTTTAGCAAGCACATCAACTTTGTTCACTTGATACACTTCCTTCAAAGGGGTTGAAGCTTGTCCAGTGGTGGTGAAAGACTCTATGCCTCCTACTGGTGGCCAGGTGAGCGTTTCAGTGGAATCCAAATCATGTGAGTTGTTCTTCATTTCACACAATTTATTCCTTGCTGTCTGTGGATCCGCTCCTTCTGTTGTTGTTGTAGCTGACTCATTGTAATGCGTGGGCGGGTCATCACGTCCACCTGGCTTCTGTACTAGTATGCTAGCTGGCTGGTGTTCTCTGTGGCTGGGCACTGGATTTGCCTCCACCTGTTGTTGGGGCAACTCCCACACACTTCCATCATTCCTTGCTAAACTATTTAACAGATCTGTTTCAAACTTGCTGTGAGTGGCTGCTGGGTTGGTAGGCAGCGACTCTCCTGGCCGCTCCAGCTCAGACTCTCTCTTGCAATCTCTCTTGCACTCTCTGGCCACTCCTAGCTCAGTCACTGCAATCTCAGTGCTCTGCTTAGGCACTCCAGGCGGTTTGTCCTGAATGACATCAATTTGCACGCCTTTCTTTCGTAACCATCTGAGAGCCTCTGTCATACATTGTGGGAGGTTGAAATGGTCAACAGCATGAATGTTGATGTCTTGGAGGTGACAGTTTAGCTGGCCAGTGGGAAGGCAACTCTGCGCTCTCACTTGGTACAAGTGGGGTGTATCTCCATCGATGTGTAGCTGTTCAATGTGGGAGATCCTGTTGTTGCTTACCAGTCGGCTTCCTTATATGTACACTGCATCTCACGCCCTGAGATCACTATGGCATGTTCCCCAAACTTCAAATGGCAGTCGTGGTCAGTCAGGAAGGGCATCCCCAGTTTAGCATCTTCGTTTATACAGCTAGCTACAAACGTAGCCGCTGTCCTTATATGTTTCAGCTGTAGGGCTGCCTTCACTGTTCCTTGGAAGGAGATTTGTGTACCATCTACCATAATTCCGTGTGGCTCACTCGCTCTCTTCCTTTTCTTCACTGCCTGAGGCAAAAGGTTGAACACATGCTTTGATAAGAGGTTCGTTGTGCAACCGGTGTCAACGAGGAGCGTGACTGACTGATCCTCTAACCTCCCGGTAAGGAAGTAACTTGCTCTGTATGGCCTCTCTACTTTCTACTCAGGTATACGGGTGGCCTGTACTTCAGTAGCACAGGGAGGAGGGGGCAGCACTCTGACTAGTGAGTGTGTGGTGCGCTCCATTGGTTGTCTAACTGGTACAGCTACCGCTTGCTGAGCTAGAGCAGGCTGGAGCTTCAAGGGGCCGGTGAACTGCACCAGCGGTAATTCCAACAGGGATGGCATGTATAGTTCGTTCTGAACATGCTTCTCTCCCTTCCTCTGTAGGGTGACTTGGCCGTCACTTGCGGGGAGTAGTGACTCACCAGGAGGTAGTGGCTTACTTTTCATCTGTCCTCTCAGAGGGCCGGCAGGAGAGGTAGGCAGCTTGGCATGGCCTGTTTCAACCCACTTCTGCTCCATTCGCAAGGGCGCCTCATCTGAGAAGGGTAAAGGCACAGGGTTCTCTCTCTCTCTGTCTCTCTCATTCTCTTTTTCCACCCTTTTGCCTTTTCACAGGTAGCCGGTGTGGTAGCTACTGTGGGCGATGCTCATTTCAAGCCACCGGAATCTCTCTAAGTGTGGCGGCAGCCGGCTGTCTGTTTGGACAATATCTGCTGTAGTGTCCAGGCTGTCCACAGCTCCAACACTGGGGAGATGAAGGATGAGCTGTTGTTAGAGGTGGCCATTCACTGCCAGGCATGGTAGGTGACACGAGAAGGGTGGTACACTGCATGAGGAGTCTGCACAGGAAGTTGAAGAGCAGGCTGCACCACAGGAGGAGGCGCATGTACTGTCTGTTGCCACTGCCTAAACTGTTGCATCTCAGTGGCCATTTCCTGCAACGTCTGTAGTAACCGTGTCATGGTATCTTCATGCACTGGTGCTTGCTGGGAGCAGGATGACGGTGTCTTGCCACTGGGTAAAAATAGTCCAGTTCTCTATGAGCTGGTGTAACTACGGCTGCTGTTGGTGAATGACGGTAATGGGTCATGGAAGGTTTATGGTATTCCTCATCTTCTTCCTCCTCTTCTTCCACTACATGAACTATGTATGGCTTGTTGTCTGTGAAGGCTCTTATCTGTAGGAATTCGCCTCCCGCGTGAACAGCTTCTTCTAGGCTTCTGGGGTTCACCGCCAACAAATGTCTTTGTAGATATGGGTGGCCCAGGGTGGTGGCAAACGTTTCTAACACTAGGCGTTCCACATGTCCATCCGACAAGTCTTCGTAGGCAACATGTACTAATCTCTCTACCTCATTATTATGCTCCCGCAATAAAGTCTTTTAAGCTTTCTTCAGCTCGGCAATTTTTTGCAGGGGGCGTGTCAGACCAAAGCGAGCACGGAGCGTGGTGAACACAGCTCTAAGGGTATTAGGCTTGCCACACTCCAGGGCATCTTCTCTGAGTGCTTCTCTTATACGTAGTAGTGAGGCATTATCATCCCATCCATTCACCTCAGCAACTTCCAAGAACCGTCCAATGAAGTATTTCACGTCTCCATGATCGTTGTACTTTGACGGTTTGAAACTGGTACAGGTGCACGGGGGTGGAACACTCCTCGTAGTGTATCAGCTAATCTGTCCAGAGCTGCTGCCTCTGGGGTGCCGGCTGGCAATCGCCCTTCACTCTTGGCTCTGTGTGCAGCCATACATGGAACTTTTTCTTCTCTCTTCTTTCTCCAGCTGGAGGGGGATGTTAGGAAATAAGGGGAACAGTATCCGTGGGATGGTAGGGGGATGATCTACCAGACACTGTACGCAAGGGGGGAGCACCAATACTCAGGGCAAAGGGGGAAGAAGTATCCGGTGTGTTTGGCCGTTAGCTATTTCTTGCAGTACCGGGTGATAATGTACTGAATCCCACTGCTGCCACCAATGTAATAGTTTTCCCAGTACTTTGGTAGCTATCACAGGTACTTCAAGATGAGCTAAGTTGGCGCTTGTTTCTGTTGGGTGTGGTAGCGCAGCAACAGAGTACAAGGCTGAATTGGTTAACTAATTTGCATGTAACCAGAAATCACTTGAATAGTAATCACGACTTTCTCTCAGGCAACCTGCCTCACAGAACTGGTATAGTTGAATGTGAAAGTAATAATTTATTATCACAAGTAAAATGTCTATTAGCAACAACGCATAAAACTGAACACTTAGTACGTTAAGAGAGGTAATAGTGTTACTCAGTCCTTATAGTCCTTGATAATCTACTCCAAGTCTCCCAGGTATGAGCGTCCTCCTGTAGGTATCTAGTATCCCCTACGAACGCCAACCAATACCAATATTATCATAACCTTTATCGCTTTTTGTTTTCAAAGTTGGCACAACATTGTATACAAATTAATTTTTGCTACCATCAATCGGATCCAATCCACTCATCGCTCTGATCTCCACTTCTTCACCTGACATCTCGTTGATCAATAGTTTTATAACACAATCCAGTTTTGGTCATAGTAAATTAACACACCGGTGTATACCAGCGTATGATAGTATTCAAACTATAATCAAAACCATGATACAAACCAAAGATTTAAACTTAACAATTGACTGACTGCACAAACAAGCACATAAGGTTCCACATTGCGCTCGATAAAATAGTTAACGCATCTATTACAAACAGAGTCCTATCAATCAAAATGCTGTATATTTATAACAATCAACTGCGCAGTAACCCCATAATACATCAATCTACAATCTTGCTGCACATGAAAAAGTACCTAACAAGTTCTCCTGGGAACTGGTCCAGAAAAAAGGTACTTTGGGGACCTGGAGAACCTGATTGTCCCATTTAACATTTCGGAGATCTGCTCCTATCACACTACTCACAATTTCTACTGATACTAAATGTAAGATGGCGCATGTATATGTATGTGTACTATTACAAATCTAAACCAAACATATAATACAATATAAATAGGAGCAAGAAAAATTAAGGCAATCGCGGATGAAGGAGAGTCAACCTGCACAAAATAGTTTACCAATCAGGGGGTGGGCAGGTCTACGAAGATAACAAAGCAGTTTTTGTTTGTAACCAAAAGTTTGCCAATCTAAGCAAGCCAAACATATGTTATACAATATTCCAGTTTTACAGTTGTTGTTTCGTATGTGTGGTGGTGTTTTTGATATACGAAGGGGAGAAGCAATGATTTGTAGATCAGAGTTTCTGTATTTATATTTTTAGAATATCAATTGGTGGTTACAAATACCGAAAAATCATTTGCCAATATGTCTAACAACTAACCTATGGCTTCAAACTTGTTTGGCTATTTGACATTTGTACCTTAACAGCGGCAAATTGAAAACAAGATCAGAACCAAAACTTGTGCATGCTGCAATAGCTAAAAACTCACAAGTATGATTGAGAAAAGCAAACTAGTTTATTCATTTGAGCTTACATTCCGACCAAAATTTCCAAAAGGAATAGTTTCTAATAACTACCAGATAACAGAATTCACTGCTGTCAAAATTTTAGCCACCAATGAGAATTGAACTCATGACCTCCTATTTACAAGACAGGCGCTCTAACCACTGAGCTATGGCGGCTTACACAAATAAATTGCACCATAAAATTTGCTATTTTTTAGGCTTTCATTTCGGCTATAACATTGAAATAAAATGTTTTTTTCGCTAAAATTCAAAATAATATGCACGATTTCCCAAAACATTATAAACTGTTATCCTTGAACATGCCACATATAACATCATTATTATTCCAAATGCATTCACTGAACTTGCTTTGGCACAAACAAATTCTGTATCTGGATGATTCGTAGAGAAAACCCCTACTTTTCAGCATAACTACAACTTTAACAATATAATGATTGGGAGAGTGTCAAATCAAGGTATAATGAGCAATCAATGCAGCTAGTGCAATACCATATAGGTTCAGCCCTTGTGTATTTCACTTTTTCTGTCATTTCTGATATAAACTGCTATTATAAGTTAAAATTTCAAAGAAATCATTTCTTATTGTAATATATATATTTACATATTTCGATTCCAAAAAATTTCATATAGAAGATGGTAAAAACTAGGAAGGAAATATCTCTCTACAATTAGAAGAAAACAAAAGTTGTTTAGAACTTGTGAGCCCTTGTTTTTACATGATATCTATCATTATTGTTACATTCACACACATCAAGCATCATACAACGGAAATTTACCAATACTTTGATAAGCCGCAAAGCAAAAGTTGAAATGTTCAAAATATATATGAATAAACCTTAATAAAATTAAAAAGTGATCTACTTTTTTCAATTTCGCAATGGTTTTATCCATTTAAAAAACAAATTTGAGCCACCAATGAGGATCGAACTCATGACCTCCTGTTTACTAGACAGGCGCTCTAGCCACTGAGCTATGGCGACCTATATGTGCTTTGAGGATATCAGATAAAAGTTGTTGGAAGAACCCTGTAATTGAAAACCTTGGCTGTATTTTAGTTTAGTTCAAACTAAAGTTATATGGTGGAATTTTTCCAGGCACCACCAATGAACACTAAAGTCCCCTTGATAGTGGTTACCATCAGAAATATTTCCCAATAACAATAGAACAACACTGGTATCCTTTGCAAGTTCTCTGTTGTCTCATATGAGCAATAAAGTCAATATTTGCCTATACCGGCACAGGGTAATTACTACCCCACCCCTGAATAGCTATCCCGAGCTGGCAAGAAGACTGCTGCATTACCTGAGAAACCCAAACTAGCCCAAGAAACTCTAAAGACCCTTTCCAGACTTTAAGCACCCCCAGAAATCAGGATTTTGGGAACCAAGGACTAGAAAGACCAGAATCTCAAAAGGAAGGAACAGAGACTCTTTGAGAGAGTTACCACTGCTTAGCAAAACTTCAACTCGAGCCCTTATTTCTGGGCACCAGATACCTTTAAATACTCACCCTTATCTTATTGGCTAATATTTATATTTTGTCTGTTTTTTTGCGCATTTGTATTGACTTTGTATTCAGCATTCATATTTGTATTGTGCTCACTTTGCGCACTTCATACAGCATCAGCATTATTTTATTCTAGATAGAATAAATGTATTATACCACTCAAAAGCACTCAGTCGTATGTCTGAGAAGAGTGCTCACCGTGTTGTAGAAGTTGAGTTCACTCCTTTGCAACTGTTTGCAGTACCATCCAAGCACGCAGTCACCTCAGGAGAGAGGTTGATGGTTGTTGTCAGGTCTTGAGAGGCTGACTGCTTTGTTGTGCTGGCAGGCAGCAGTTCGCCCGGTGACAATGTTAGTGGAGAAGTAGTGGACCACTAAAGTCCACTACAGTGAATCACCATACAAGTAGATACGCAAAATCTTAGCTATCTCACATTTGTTGGAATTCTAAATACAAAGCCTGTGTTTCGGTTATCCCTTGATTCACTAAATGTTACCTATGTATAGCTTTGAACAACTTGGTAACAATGTTACTACATAATAGTGGTTCATCTTCATTCTGTTATAGCTTTCAATATGCCAGGAACTACAATGCTGATAATAGGCCCTAATAGTGTAGTTAGAAATCCTCATTTTTGATGTCTTTTATTGTCTATCGTTGATTCTCTGACTAGGTTAGCAATGTCCTTTGCGCTTCAGTGCAATTGACTATATTGAGATGATGATAATTGCATAGTGCCATTTGTAATAGCTTTGGCGCAATCCATTGAAGTCGTAATGAGATCTTTTTTTGCTTTAGCGATGATGAACTTTTGAATGGCAGTAAGCGCATTGCCTAGTGACAGCATCGCAATAGTGTTCCTTGTCAACTTTGTTTTGAAGCTATATATATGAGCTGTTTCGGTGGGTTTTGTTTTATTTATATGCTTTCACTTTGGTATCTATAACACCATAGGATTGTCCAAGAAAAAAATTCCTAATAAACTGCTTCAACCATTCGTTTGCCGAGTAGTGTCTATGCAGGGAAAAGAATACCGTTTCTTCATCACTTGCTCAAAATCTTCTTGTACATATTTTGATCTTCAGGGTAAACATTGTCGAGCGAAATAGATGACAAACGAAGCATCTCAAGAGGTTTTTAATAGGAAAATATAGCGACTGTTCAGCAAAGTTGTGTGAATTCCTTTCAAAAAAAATTTCTAAATGATAAAACAGACACATATATTCAAGTGGTTACTAGGTTTTGTATATAAAGCATTAGCATTGGCTTTGTCAGCACCTTCATCCATCAGATCATCAATTATGAACTATCTGTTTTGTTCATCTCTAGGAAAACTTGTTGTTATATCAATCATCCTTCCATGAAATATCACTCTCAATACATCGTCAGAAGTGCACCAAAGTAGTAATGTAATTCTACTGGTGGAGGATGAGCTATAGTCTGAATAGCTTCAATTATTCGCAAAATTGCCTGTGTCTTGTCAAAACCCGTCGGTCCGGCTATCATCACCGTAAACGGTGAACCCAATCTGGCATCAAAGTCTTTGACAGTGAGCTCCATAGCGAGTTAGATGTCTTTTACTTGAATAACATTTCATTTTTGCTCTAATTGGAAGAACTCTTTGTCTTTTGTATCTGTTCAAAAACGCTTTCGTAAAAACTGAACTCGGTAACGCCTCCAAAAGTAGAAAAACTGCCAATCACTACCAGTATTATCGTAACCTTCATCGTTTTTCGTTTTCAAAGTTGGCACAGTATTGTAAACAATTTAATTTTTGCTACCATCAAACTGTGTGCGATCCACTCAAAGCTCTCATCTCCACAACTTCTTCACTTGACATATTGCCAATCAATAGTTTTATAACACAATCCAGTTTTTGTTATAGTAAATTATCACACCGGTTCAAACCAGCGTATGATCGTATTCGAATTATAATCAAAACAATGATACAAACCGGAGATTTAAACCTAACAATTGACTCACTGCACAAACAAGCACATAGGGCTCCGTATTGCGCTCAATAAAATAATTAACGCGCTCATTACAAACGAATTCTTATCAATCACAATACCGTATATTTATAACAATCAACTTCACAGTTACTCCATAATACATCGATCTACAAACAAGTTGCACATAAAAAAGTACCTAGCAAGTTCTCCTGGGACCTGGTGCGTAAAAGGTACTTTGGGGACCAGGAGAACCTGATTGTCCCGTTTAGCACTTCGGAGATCCGCTCCTATCCCACTACTCACAATTTCTACTGATACTAAATGTAAGATGGCACATGTATATGTGTGTGGACTATTATATATCTAGAGCAAACATATAATACAATATAAATCATGCAAGAGCAACAAAAAGTGAGGCAATTGCGAGTGAAGGAACGTCACACTGCACAAAACAGTTTACCAATCAGGGGGTGGGCAGGTCTACAAAGATAACAAAGCAATCCTTGTTTGTAACCAAAGATTTGTTAATCTGAGCAACTAAAAAAAAAATGCTGACATACATTACACAATATTCCAACTCTCTCGTTGTTCTTTTGTAAGTTTAAAGGGGGTTTTTGGTGGGCGAAGGGGAGAAGCAATGATTTGTAGATCAGACTTTTTGTATTTATACTTTTAGAATATCAATTGGTGGTTACAAATACCGAAAAATCACTCGCCAATATGTCTAACAATGAACCCATGGCTTAAAACTTGTTTGGCTATTTGTCATTTGTACCTTAACAGCGGCAAATTGAAAATAAGATCAAAACCAAATCTTTTGCATACTGCAACACCTAAAAATTCACAAGTATGATCGAGAAAAAGCAAATTACTTTGTTTATTTGATCTTATATTCAGAGCAAAATTTACGAAAGGAATAGTTCCTAATAACTACCAGATCTCAGAACTCATTGCTGTCAAAATACTAGCCACCAATGAGGATTGAACTCATGACCTCCTGTTTACAACACTGAGCTATGGCAGCTTACACAAATTTATTACACCAAATAAATTGATATTTTTTAAGCTTTCATTTCAACCATAACATTGAAATAAAGTGTTTTTTTCTCTAAAATTCAAAATAATTGGCACGATTTCCCCAAACATTATAACATGTTATCATTGAACATGCCACATATAGAATCATTATTATTCCAAGTGCATTCACTGAACTGGCTTTGGCATAAATAAATTCTGTATCTGGATGATTCGTAGAGAAAATCTCTACTTTTCAGCGTAATTACAACTTTAACAATATGATGATTGGGAGAGTGCCAAATCAAGATATAACTAACAATCAATACAGCTAGTGAAATACCATATAGGTTCAGCCCTTGTGTATTTCACTTTTTCTGTCTTTTCTGATATAAAATGATATTATAAGTAAAAATTTCAAAGAAATCATTTCTTATTGTAATATTGTGGTGAATTTTTATGACCACAACTTTTGTGCAAAGTCCCCGTGACAACTGCTGGGTGTCAGGCACCTAAACTGAGCCTGGTACAGACAGAACACAAGCAAGTAAGCTGGTAGAAACACTACCGGCCCTGAGGCATTCACTACCGGCCCTGCAGCATTCACTGCCGGCCCTGCAGAGGTACCACCGGCCCTGCAGCACACACTGCCGACCCTGCAGCATGCACTACTGGCCCTGCAGTGCCATCACCGGCCCTATACCGGGTCGGTGAGGTAAGAAGGGCTATAGCTGAGAGCCCAAAATGATACCAAAGATGCAGGAGCCCGACTTTGCAGCTTAGCTATCCTCAGACAAGACCAAAGAAAAAGACCACAAGCCATAAGAGCCAGGCACTAGAGCTACCTATTACACCATCATGAATCAGCAATATTGACTGATAAGCTCCGCCCCCATTTCTGGGCACTTTGTGTATTTAACCTTATATTAGCCAATGATGCATTTTATTATCTATATCTCATGTTTTGATTAGTGCAATTACTTCCTGCTTATTTGGGCCTATGTTTTCCCCTGTTCTGCCTAGAAAAGGCAGAAAACTTCTCATTATTCTTTGTACTGTATTGGGATTCTTCTTGTGATCGTGCCAAGTAGCATAATACTTTAGCGTTGTTATACCTTGCTGGGTTGTGCTTGTATAATAAACTATGACATACTCATTGAGTTGTGCGTTTGAGCCGTGGGCTCTGAGAACAGTTGTGGAGTCGGTATACTCTCTGTTGGAAGTTGACCTCTGGAGTGAGGTGTTGTTGGTGGACGTTTGGTCAGCCCCCCAACATCCACCACAATATATATGTTTACATATTTCAATTCAAAAAAATGTCATATAGAAGATGGTGAAAACCAGGAATGAAATATCTCTCTACAATTAGAAGAAAACAAAATTTGTTTAGAACTTGTGTGCCCTTGTGTTTACATGATATCTATCATTATTGTTACATTCACACACATCAAATATCATACAACAAAAATTTACCAATACTTTGATAAGCCGCAAAGCAAAAGTTGAAATGTTGAATTTCGCAATGGTTTTATCCATTTTGAAAAAACAAATTTCAGCCACCAATGAGGATTGAACTCATAACCTCCTGTTTACTAGACAGGCGCTCTAGCCACTGAGCTATGGCGGCTTATATGCATCTTACGGAACTCAGATAAAAGACGTTGGAAGAACCCTGTACTTGAAAACCTTGGCTGCATTATTTTAGTTCAGTTCAAACTAAAGTTATATGGTGGAATTTTTCAGGCACCACCAGTACAGACTAAGGTCCCCCTGATAGTGCTTACCATCAGAAATATTTCCCAATAACAATAGAACAAGACTGGTATTCTTTGCAAGCTCTCTGTTGTCTCATATGAGCAACAAAGTCAATATTTACCTATACCGGCACAGGGTAATGCTACCCCGCCCCTGGATACCTATCTCGGGCTGGCAACAGGACTGCTGCCATAACCTGATAAACCAAAACTGGCCCTAGAAACTTTAAAGACCCTATCTTGACTTTAAGCACCCCCATATAGCAGGATTTTGGAAACCGAGGACTAAGAAGACATGAATCTCGAAAAGAAGGAACAAAGACTCTTCGAGAGAGTTACTACTGCCTAGCAGAACTTTAACTCGGGCCCTTATTTCTGGGCACCAAATACTTTTAATTACCCACCTTTATATTATTGGCTAATATTTATATCTCGTATGTTTATTTGTGCATTTGTATTGACCTTGTATGTGATTGAAGTACTTGACGAACTAGGCCAACTTCCTGTCACTTCCTCTGACTCTGCCTATACAAGTATAAGCTTTGTATTAGGTATTCATATTTGTATTGTACTCACTTTTGTGCAGTTGATACCGCATTAGCATTATTTTACTCGAGAAAATTGAATATCGTTTCTTCATCGCTTGCTCAAAAGTTTCTTGTACATATTTCAATCTTCCTGGTAAACATTGTCGAGCGAAATAGCTGACGAACGAAGCAGTTCAAGAGTTTTTTAATATAAAAAAATGGTGACTGTTCAGAAAAGTTGTACTATTTCCTTTCAAAAGCAAATCCTGAGTGATAAAACAGACACATATATTCAAGTGGTGACTAGGTTTTGTATATAAAGTATTAGCATTGGCTTTGTTAGCACCTTCATCCATCAGATCATCAATTATGAATCATATGTTTTGTCCATCTCTAGGAAAACTTGTTGTTATATCAATCATCCTTCCATGAAATATCACTCTCGATACATCGTCAAAAGTGCACCAAAGTAGTAATGTAATTCCACTGGTGGAGGATGAGCAATAGTCTGAATAGCTTCAATCATTCGTAAAATTGCCTGTGTCTTGCCAGAACCTGTCGGTCCAGCTATCATCACCGTAAACGGTGAACGCAACCTGGCATCAAAGTCTTTGACAGTGAGCTCCATAACGAGTTAGATGTCTTTTACTTGAATAACATTTCATTTTTGCTCCGATTGGAAGAATTCTTTGTCTTTTGTATCTGTTCAAAAACGCTTTCGTAAAAACTGAACTCGGTAACGCCTCCAAAAGTAGAAAAACTGCCAATCAGTATCAGTATTATCGTAACCTTCATCGCTTTTCGTTTTCAAAGTTGGAACAACATTGTATACAATTTAATTTTTGCTACCATCAACTGTGTGTGATCCACTCATCGCTCTGATCTCCACTACTTCTTCACTTGACATCTCGCCTATCAATAATTTTATAACACAATCCAGCTTTGGTCATAGTAAAATATCACACTGGTTTATACCAGCGTATGATAGCATTCGAAATATAATCAAAACAATGATACAAACCGGAGATTTAAACCTAATAATTGACTCACTGCACAAACAAGCACATAGGGCTCCGTATTGCACTCAATAAAAGAATTAACGTGCCCATTACAAACAAATTCTTATCAATCAAAATACTGTATATTTATAACAATCAACTTCACAGTTACTCCATAATACATCAATCTACAAACTTGTTGCACATAAAAGTACCTAGCAAGTTCTCCCGGGACCTGGTGCGTAAAAGGTACTTTGGAGACCAGGAGAACCTGATTGTCCCGTTTAACACTTCTGAGATCTGCTCCTATCACACTACTCACGATTTCTACTGATCCTAAATGTAAGATGGCGCATGTATATGTATGTGTACTATTACATATCTAGAGCACACATATAATACAGTATAAATCATGCAAGAGCAACAAAAATTAAGGCAATTGCGAGTGAAGGAACGTCACACTGCACAAAATAGTTTACCAATCAGGGGGTGGGCAGGTCTACAAAGATAAAAAAGCAATTTTTGTTTGTAACCAAAGATTTGTTAATCTGAGCAACTAAAAAAAAATGCTGACATACATTACACAATATTCCAACTCTCTCGTTGTTCTTTTGTAAGTTTAAAGGGGGTTTTTGGTGTGCGAAGGGGAGAAGCAATGATTTGTAGATCAGACTTTCTGTGTTTATACTTTTAGAATATCAATTGGTGGTTACGAATACCGAAAAATTACTCGCCAATATGTCTAACAATTAACCTATCGCTTAAAACTTGTTCGGCTATTTTTCATTTGTACCTTAACAGCGGCAAATTGAAAATCAGATCTAAACCAAATCTTGTGCATACTGCAAGACCTAAAAACTCACAAGTATGATCGAGAAAAAGCAAATTACTTTGTTTATTTGATCTTATATTCAGAGCAAAATTTCCAAAAGGAATAGTTCCTAATAACTACCAGATCACAGAACTCATCGCTGTCAAAATACTAGCCACCAATGAGGATTGAACTCATGACCTCCTGTTTACAACACTGAGCTATGGCAGCTTACACAAATTTATTAAACCATATATTTTGCTATGTTTTAAGCTTTCATTTCAACCATAACATTGAAATAAAGTGCTTTTTTCTCTAAAGTTCAAAAGAATTTGCACGATTTCCCCAAACATTATAACATGTTATCTTTGAACATGCCACATGTGAGATCATTATTATTCCAAGTGCATTCACTGAACTGGCTTTGGCACAAATAAATTCTGTATCTGGATGATTCGTAGAGAAAATCCCTACCTTTCAGCATAACTACAACTTTAACAATATGATGATTGGGAGAGTGACAAATCAAGGTATAATGAACAATCAATACAGCTAGTGAAATACCATATAGGTTCAGCCCTTGTGTAATTCACTTTTATTGTCATTTCTGATATAAACTGCTATTATAAGTTAAAATTTCAAAGAAATCATTTCTTATTGTAATATATGTACTTACATATTTTGATTCAAAAAGATGTCATACAGAAGATGGTGAAAAAAAAGAAGGAAATATCTCTCTACAATTAGAAGAAAACAAAATTTGTTTAGAACTTGTGCGCCCTTGTTTTTACATGATATCTATCATTATTGTTACATTCACACACATCAAGCATCATACAACGGAAATTTACAAATACTTTGATAAACCGCAAAGCAAAAGTTGAAATGTTCAAAATATATATGAATAAACCTTAATAAAATTAAAAAGTGATCTACTTTTTTCAATTTTGCGATGGTTTTATCCATTTCAAAAACAAATTTTAGCCACCAATGAGGATCGAACTCATGACCTCCTGTTTACTAGACAGGCGCTCTAGCCACTGAGCTATGGCGGCCTATATGTGCTTTCAGGATATCAGATAAAAATTGTTGGAAGAATCCTGTAATAGAAAGCCTTGGCTGTATTATATTTTAGTTCAAACTAGAGTTATATGGTGGATTCTTCCAGGCATCACCAGTACAGACTAAGGTCCCCCTGATAGTGCTCACCATCAGACAAATTTCCCAATAACAATAGAACAAGATTGGTATTCTTTGCAAGTTCTCTGTTGTCTCATATGAGCAACAAAGTCAATATTTACCTATACCGGCACAGGGTAATGCTACCCCGCCCCTGGATACCTATCCCGAGCTGGCAACAAGACTTCTGCATTACCTGAGAAACCAAAATTAGCCCAAGAAACTCTAAAGACCCTATCCAGACTTTAAGCACCCCCAGATATCAGGATTTTGGGAACCGAGGACTAGAGAGGCCAGAATCTCAAAAGGAAGGAACAGAGACTCTTTGAGAGAGTTACCACTGCCTAGCAAAACTTCAACTCGGGCCCTTATTTCTGGGCACCAGATACCTTTAAATACTCACCCTAATATTATTGGCTATCATTTATATCTCGTATGTTTATTTGTGCATTTGTATTGACCTTGTATGTGATTGGAGTACTTGACATACTAGGCCAAGTATTTCCTGTCACATCCTGTAACTCTGCCTATAAAAGGTATAATATTTGCATTCCGCATTCATATTTTTATTGTGCTCACTTTTGTGCACTTCATACACCATCAGCATTATTTTTTTCTAGATAGAATAAATGTATTATACTACTCGAAAGCACTGAGTCGTATGTCAGAGAAGAGTGCTCACCGTGCTGTAGAAGTTGAGTTCACTCCTTTGCAACTGCTTGCCGTACCATCCAAGCACGCAGTCACCTCTGGAGAGAGGTTGATGGTTGTTGTCAGGTCTTGAGAGGCTGACTATCTTGTTGTGCTGGCAGGCAGCAGTTCACCCGGTGACAATGTTAGTGGAGAACTAGTGGACCACTAAAGTCCACTACAGTGAATCACCATACAAGTAGATACGCAAACTCTCAGCTATCTCATTTTTGGTGGAGTTATAAATATAAAGCCTGTGTTTCTGTTATCCCTTGATTCACTAAATGTTACATATGTTTAGCTTTGAACAACTTGGTAACAATGTTACTACATAATCATGGTTCATATTCATTCTGTTATAGCTTTCCATATGCCAGGAACTACAATACTGATAATAGGCCCTAGTAGTGACGCTAGAAATCCTCTTTTTTGAAGTCTTTTATTGTCTATCGTTGATTCTCTGACAAGGTTAGCAATGTCCTTTGCACTTTGATGCAATTGACTATATTGAGATGATGATAATTGCATAGTGCTATTTGTAATAGCTTGGCGCAACCCATTAAAGTCATAATGAGATAGTTTTTCGCATTGGCGATGACGGACTTTTGAATGGCAGTAGGCTCATTGCCTAGTGACAGCAGCACAGTAGTGTTCCTTCTCAACTTTCGTTGTAAAGCTATAGCCATCGTAGTATTGTGTTATTTGTTCGCTTAACAAAACAGTATGAGCTACTTTGGTTGGTTTTGTTTTATTTATACGCTTCCACTTTGGTATCTCTAACACCATAGGATTGTCCAAGAAAAAAGTTCCTAATAAACTGTTTCAACCATTCGTTTGCTGAGTAGTATCTATGCAGGGAAAATAATACCGTTTCTTCATAACTTGCTCAAAATCTTCTTGTACGTATTTTGATCTTCACGGCAAACATTGTCGAGGAAAATAGATGACGAACGAAGCATCTCAGGAGTTTTTTAATCGAAAAATATAGTGACTGTTCAGCGAAGTTATACGATTTTCTTTCAAAAAAAATTCTGAATGATAAAACAGACACATATATTCAAGTGGTAACTAGGTTTTGTATATAAAGCATTGGCATTGGCTCTGCCAGAACATTCATCTTTCAAATCATCAATTATGAACCATCTGCTTTGTCCATCTCTAGGAAAACTTGTTGTTACATCAATCATCCTTCCATGAAATATCACTCTCAATACATCGTCAAAAGTGCACCAAAACAGTAATGTAATTCCACTGGTGGAGGATGAGCTATAGTCTGAATAGCTTCAATCATTCGTAAAATTGCCTGTGTCTTGTCAGAACCCGTCGGTCCGGCTATCATCACCGTAAACGGTGAACCCAATCTGGCATCAAAGTGTTTGACAGTGAGCTCCATAATGAGTTGAATGTCTTTTACTTGAATAACATTTCATTTTTGATCCGATTGGGAGAATTCTTTGTCTTTTTGTACCGGTTCAAAAACGCTTTTGTAAAAACTGAACTCGCGGTAACGCCTCCAAAAGTGGAAAAACTTCCAATCAGTATCAGTATTATCGTAACCTTCATCGCTTTTTGTTTTCAAAGTTGGAACAATATTGTATACAATTTAATTTTTGCTACCATCAACTGTGTGCAATCCACTCATCGCTCTGATCTCCACAACTTCTTCACTTGACATCTCGCCTATCAATAGTTTTATAACACAATCCAGCTTTGGTCATATTAAACTATCACACCGGTTTATACCAGCATATGATAGCATTCGAATTATAATCAAAACAATGATACAAACCGGAGATTTAAATTTAGCAATTGACTCACTGCACAAACAAGCACATAGGGCTCCGTATTGCACTCAATAAAATCATTAAAGTGCCCATTACAAACAAATTCTTGTCAATCACAATACTGTATATTTATAACAATCAACTTCACAGTTACTCCATAATACATCAATCTACAAACTTGTTGCACATAAAAAAGTACCTAGCAAGTTCTCCTGGGACCTGGTGCGTAAAAGGTACTTTGGAGACCAGGAGAACCTGATTGTCCCGTTTAACACTTCTGAGATCTGCTCCTATCACACTACTCACGATTTCTACTGATCCTAAATGTAAGATGGCGCATGTATATGTATGTGTACTATTACATATCTAGAGCACACATATAATACATTATAAATCATGCAAGAGCAACAAAAATTAAGGCAATTGCGAGTGAAGGAGTGTCACCCAGCACAAAACAGTTTACCAATCAGGGGGTGGGCAGGTCTACAAAGATAACAAAGCAATTTTTGTTTGTCACCAAAGATTTGCCAATGTGAGCAGCTAAAACAAATGCTGACATACATTGCACAATATTCCATCTCTGTCGTTGTTGCTTTGTATGTTTAAAGGAGTTTTTGGTGTGCAAAGAGGAGAAGCAATGATTTGTAGATCAAACTTTCTGTATTTTTATTTATAGAATATCGATTGGTGGCTAAAAATACCGAAAATTCACTTGCCAATATGTCTAACCATGAACCCATGGCTTAAGACTTGTTTGGCTATTTGCCATTTGTACCTTAACATCGGCAAATTGAGAACAAGATCAGAACCAAATCTTGTGCATGCTGCAAGACCTAAACCGGGCCTAAACCCTCGCAAGTATGATCGATAAAAGCAAACCAGTTTGTTTATTTGAGCTTATATTCAGAGCAAAATTTCTGAAAGGAATAGTTTCTAATAACTACCACCGAATTCACTGCTGTCAAAAATTTAGCCACCAATGAGGATTGAACTCATGACCTCCTGTTTACAAGACAGGCGCTCTAACCACTGAGCTATGGCGGCTTACACAAATCTTTTACGCCATATAGTTCGCCATTTTTTAGTCTTTCATTTTGACAATAAATTTGAAATAAGTTATTCTTTTTTTCTGAAATGCAAAATAATTTGCATGATTCTCCAAACAATATAACATGTTATCCTAAAACACACCATATATAACATCATTATTATTCCAAATGCGTTCACTGAACTGGCTTTGGCACAAAGAAATTCTATATCCGGATGTTTTGTAGGGAAAATCCCTACCTTTCAGCATGACTGCAACTTTAACAATATAATGATTGGGAGAGTGTCAAATCAAGGTATAATGAACAATCAATACAGCTAGTGCAATGCCATATGGTTTCAGCCCAAGGGCATTTCATTTTTTCTGTAATTTCAGATATAAAATGTTGCTTATAAGTTAATATTTCTCTGAAAATGCTTCTTATTGCAATATACATACTTTAACAATAGCTTTTTTTAGATATATGTCATAGAGAAGGATGGTGAAAACTAGGAAGGAAATATCTCTCTCTATTTAGCAGTAAAATATTAGTTTAGAAATTGTGCCCCACCCAGCTTGTAATGTATTATAATATATATAGCACTATTATTACATTCACACACATCAATTATCATACAATGGAAATTTACCAATACTTTGATAAACCGCCAAGCAAAAATTGAAATGTTCAAAATATATATGAATAAACCTTAATAAAATAACAAAATGCGGAATAATTTTTTTTAAAGTTTTTAATGACTTCATTGATTTTAAAAGTTAAGTATAGCCACCAATGAGGATTGAACTCATGACCTCCTGTTTACTAGACAGGCACTCTAGCCACTGAGCTATGGCGGCTTGCACACCCTAATCTATTGATCTTAGATAAAGAAATGTTGAAAGAACCTTGATAAGCTAGTATCTACATTTTGTGCGATTGAATGTCCTGGCTCTAGAATGCAGCTTTTAACAAACCTGTAACAGTTTTATTACATTACAGACCTTTGATCATTCTTTAGTGGAAAATTCTCCCTCAATCAGATATCCTGCTATGAAGCAGAATTAGTCAACTATCTTACATTCACTAACGAACATATAGATAGTAGAAATCCATATAAACTCATTTCAGCTTGTTTTCATTTGCAACCTCTTGATTTCACTTGTTTATATGAAAAACTGACCACCAGATAGAATGGGTGGAGTTTTTCTATTCAAATATTTCTGGGGGCCACCAAACTGGAAAGGAGAATCATCTTTGATGACAAGATTACAAAACATAGCGACACATTATTTATTTTTAGAAGTTGTGCCCTCATGAGTTAACGACCACTCATTGTGCGCCAGATAATATAATACAGCTGTTATAGCTACAATCATAATATGTAAGACGCTATATATGGGGACATTACTCCAAAATATAAGAATTCAAGAGTTTCAAGCTTTTTCATTATATACTTGAAAATTATTAAAATAATCGACGAAATGTTGAAAAATCTTGCAGACTTTCTTTCTCCATTGATGCTGCAGACTTTTCGATGAAATTTATACATAGAGCAGCATACGACTCTGTACTGGATGTACAACTAATTCATTTATATGGCAAGTTATCTCCCCACAACTAAATAACATCACTGGTTCTACAGTAAATTTTCTATCAGTTAGTTGTGGTGATAAAGCATCATCATTATGCAACAACAAGCAAAAAGCAAAACTTTCAGCGGCCAAAAATATTTTGACCGCACATCTGCTCACTCTAAATCAGTCCAGCGACCACAAACAGCTTTATTACCTGATCATTGACAGAAGTGGTGGTAAAGCTCGTGTTTTAAAGGTGTAAGTATACTTGTATGACAGGATAGCTCCCAGAGGTAACAGCTAATTGCTCAGCATTGGTGGGTGAAAAAAAAGTGCATAAAAAAACTCCCCCTCATCTGCCTGCTCTTTGTTCCAGGCAGGTGTGTATATTGTAATTTTTACAGAGCTGAAAAAACTTGAATAGTCGTCCAAATGTAAGAAAACTCTGTGCTCATGTTGTTTCTTTGCAATACTTGGGAAGATTAACAAAGTTGATGAGCTTCCATCTTTGAATTGCACAAGCGCTGATTAACCAGACGAATAAAAATAATTTACATAATCATTTTATGCAGGTACTTCCATAAGATCGTACAAAAGCACAAAACGAAAGCAATTAAAAAAGAAACATCATCACTTCAATTCAATTGTTGCCATCAAAATTGACTCAATATTTTACTGCAACAACTGGTTTCAAAATTCCTAGTTTTATAATTTTCGCAACTGCAAGAAACTTTATGCCAACTCATTAGGTGCAATATTAACATATACATATCTATCACATTCAACCGACTGCTTTCCTCTCTGAGAAAAAAAACAAAACCTGTCAGTATTCAAATCAAACTTATTTGAACATCTTTTAAATACTAATCGATTATTTTGAATAACCTGTACTACAGTAACCTTTCTTGTCTTCTGATTTTTGTTTTTCTAGTTTGGCACTTTGTAAAGTTTTTTCTTTTTGTAATATGATAGCGATGCCATATATATGTATGAACATATATATTATCATAACTATACTTCCAGTTATCAAAATGAAAGTTATTCTCTCTTACCTTTATCTATAGAGCAAGGAGTTATGTGCTTAATATCAACTATCAGATCTTTATTAGACAAAGTAGAGTAAGCTAGAAATAAATGTACAGCGAATAGTGAATAGCGAGTATGTAGTGAGTATGTAAAAAATAATGTGATGAGGGAAAACCTTTTCAAGATATTGAGATCATAAAACGTTCTCTGATACAAAACTGATAGGACAGTAAGATGAGGATTCAAACCACATGCTGCACAATGACAAATGGCATGACAAGTCTATCAGCGACAAAAGTGGTCAACGAGTTTCTCTAAAGCAATTGTCTTCCTCTTTTCTAACTTGACCAGTTCTGCAAGAAGTTGTAGTTGGGTCTTTTCTGTCTTTTGAATCTTACCCGTATTTTTTTTTTTCGTTGGTGGTTGAGGAGTTTCGTGGCTTGTACTCGGAGGTTCCTGTTCTTCACTACAACACAGTAAGAGCTGGCGATAGTTGAGACTTTCATGGGTGCTAAAACAGATATTTAGTAGCTTTCCATATCAAGACGTCGTAGCGCTACCCAATGCTGTCATGGCTCAGTGCTTCTCAATAGCGAGATAAACCATCATGCTTTTCCATGAGCCAGCAATACAGTAGGCCCAAATGTCATGAACCCTAATTGGCTAGTCAACAGCGACTTTGAGCTAATCAGTCAATGAATGAAACTGTATGAAGTAAAATTATTTCAACCAACTATTAGTTTTAAATGCTTTTTTTGTGTTGTTTCATCTAATACTTACTCCACAGATAAAATTTTGAAGCAGCAGTGCTTTGCTAATGTGTAATTCATCTATTAAATTTAAAATAATTAATTATTATTATTCAACTACAGCCAATTGATTATTAACTACTATTATTTAAATTTTATTATTATTATCAAATTCTAAAATAAGGAAAAAAACAATTAATATAAAATAAAACACATAAATATATTTGTGATCACTAATTCTGCATCATTTTTAATTAATATAAGTGGTCTTGAAAGGCAACTGTCTTATATCACTGAAATTTCTGTCCAAATTATTTAATTATATTGACTGCAGTGATGCTGGAAATGCAATACACGCATGTGCAAACCAGTAGCGCTACGGCATTCCCTTTTTCCATAACGCTTCAGTGGTCTGGTGCTATTATTAAGTCGCTACTTAGTAGCGACTTTCAATAGCGCCACATCATCACGACTGCAGTAGCTATATACCCATTTCCAAAGGGGGAAAACCCGTGGCGCAACAAAGTCGTGACATGGAAAGCTACTAATTACAAAAAAAACGCGCAAATGCGCAAAAAATTTATTACTGGGAATCCCAAAAAATAATTATTGCGGGCTCATACAAAACAATGGACAAATTCTGGAAATCCCCGTAAATAATTGGGGTTTCCCCATTCATTGAACACTTTTTTAGGCTGCGCGATTTTCTCTAATGCTGATACAATTGAAACTTGGGCTTCATCAATAATTATTTTTCTCAGTAAGTTGCTCTATTTTTTAAAAACTACTACAAACTGATGATTTTAATGAATCTTTCTAACATAAACTTTGCAATCTCATAAGAACTGAAAGAGTTTAAATAACTCAATAAATTATAATTTATAAAACTTAGCTAACTATCGAGATCAAAAACTTTTGAGCAAAAGAACATAAAATTCTCAAAATACAACTCACCCAGATTCTATCTCTGATGTGATTGATGGGTTAACAATAGCATCGCTAAAATAAGCGTCCAGAATTTCAAAATATTTGAAGCGTTTTCTTTGTTTTCCTAAAACCATAGTCAAAAGCGATAAAGGCATATGGCTTTTCACACAGAACCCAACAGGCATTCACCCGATGCTGATCTTATAAAATAAAGAGCATTGGATTGTAATGAGAATAAAAGCAAAGCTATAATTATTACTAACCTTCTACGGAATTACTCTTCTTTTCCGCCATGTACATTGATTTCAGCTTACGAAATTTACTTTGTATCTGCTGTTTAGACAGCGATGATCCCTTTTCTATGAATTTATTAGTAATGTTACGCCAATGCTGCAACAAAACACCTCATGATAAATGTGACATCAGAACTTTTTCAATATTGTTTCTTCAAGTTAACGCAAAGTCGTTTTTATGGACTGCAACTTTATCTTTTAAAAAAAGACATTTATTGCGGCCTATGCAAATGAGTTTACAGATGTCAGCAATTGTAAACAAGATATCTCCTGTAGAAAAGACTATAATGTTAGTTGCTAAAAGTCAGGGCTGCAGTGAGGATAACATATCATTATTGTTGACATAAAACTTGAAGGAATGTAAAAATAAAATTTCATGTTCCATAGCAGGAAACTTGATGTGTTTATTTCTAGTCAAGTTTTGATGCGTTACTGAACTGATCCGAAAACAAATATGGGTTCGCATTACAACAAAACCAACATTGATATGGCCTTTAGCATCCAAGAGCGTTAACAGAACCAGAAAACTGTCACAGACTTTACGGGGTAAATAATCTGGAATCCAGATCTCAGACTGCAAGAATGATTTTATTTGTCAACTTCATTTTATACAACAGCACACATATATCTAGCTGTAGTTACATCCAATGCTTGCATTCACAGCCAATCAAAAACAGAAATACAAAGAAATTTCCTTGGTCTGATTTTCTGTAAGAAAGGCATGGAGACTAATATTCATACATTTTGTCACAAACAGTAATCTCTCCAAATAAATTAAAAAAAATTTTTAACAATCGTGAGACGCAAAACTTTTTCAATAATAATTAAAAATCAATTTCGCATTTGTCCAGCTTTCTAAATCTGATTTAACAACCTCAAGCCTTTATTTGTATCATGAAATTGTTTCACAAAACATGCTAAAGTATTTGCAAAAGTGTTGTCTGCGTCAATGATTTGTTTTAAGTAAATAAAATTGTTTAACCAGATTTTATTAAAAAACTTGTAACCAAACGTTTAAACCCAAACTTTACAGAATTTTTCTGTCTTTGAAGGATGCAGACGATGCAAATATAACAAATAGGATAA
This sequence comes from Cryptosula pallasiana, assembly GCA_945261195.1. NCBI lineage: Eukaryota > Metazoa > Bryozoa > Gymnolaemata > Cheilostomatida > Cryptosulidae > Cryptosula > Cryptosula pallasiana. The sequence goes on along the minus strand of OX183132.1, from coordinate 45,920,990 downwards.
TAGATAACAACAATCAATGAACAGCTTGACTTCAATGAATAGTTGTACTAAATAAATCAACAACTGAGACAATAAGTTGAACAAATCATTTTTGATCTTGTTATTAACAAAGTTTTGTGTGCCAATGCTGAAAAACATACTTGCAGTTTCAATGAAATTAATAGTATATGATATAATCTATTGTTCAGGCAACAGAGTAACAAACGCTCAAATAAACATTGATGAGATGAAAACCTACAGGAGTGAGTATCTATACACTTGAAACAATCAAGAATGCGTGTTAGAGAAATGCGAATACCATTTTATTATCAAGAAGCATAATTCTTCACTCGTATAAGGATGGCCTAACTCATATGTTTTTTATCAAAGTTATTGCACCAAAAATGAAAGTAGAAATTAGTTTTCACAAGTCATTTTTTGAATGAATCTCAGCATATGATTGGTTTAGTAATGACCTATGTATTTCTTTAACATTCCGCTGACGAGTATTTCATATAGAAAAATGACAGCGGACTAACTGAAGCTTGAATGTTACCTTTTTTTTGAGATCCTTGCCATATTCTCTGTACTTGCTCAAAGTGGGAACGTGTAGTGAACATAAAAGATGAATAAGTTCATCATTAAACTCTGTATTTGCTTCTGGAGTGACATGACTCTCTTCCAAATCTTCTTCATCTAAATATAGCATAACTTTGAAAGAAGTGCCTTAGTGTGTAATGTATGTTAGCAAGCTAGCTGTAGAAAAATATACAGTATGATATAAAAATACATAACAAATATTAAAACCAAGTTTTTACCAACCTTAGTCAGACATACATATACTGTTTTGCAAAAAAAACCACAAAGAACAAAACAAGATGAAGCAGAATTTTACTAGGTACATTTAACAATACTTTGTGAAAATTTATTAGCAGCAGGTTATAAAAAAGATCGTAAGGTGATAACCACATATCTACCATGTTCTTCAAAAGTCTCAACTTTTATCACTGTTGGAGCCAGGAGCTTCCTAGAGGGTCTTTTCCTTCTTTTAGCTGTGAAAAGAGCTCAAAATTGCAGAAAGTCAAAGAGCAGAATAAAAGCTGATTACACACAACATTGTTTTACCTTCTTAGGTTCTGGTTACTTTTACAATTATAAGTGTCGTTGGTAGCTGAAAAAATTTTGGAGTTCTTTTAGTGCAGCTATTTGTACTGTAATAATTCACTATTTGGCACTTTTGTCAAAAAGGTTGAGAATCCCTGGTTTTAGAACCATGCTATCGCGCTACTAAACAGTTATAGAAATGTCAAATCTTTAGTGCAGCCTGTCAATTTCTGCCAAATATTGTAGGGAGTCTTGATTTGACCATTTTAATAAAACGCTTTGCGGATTCATTTTATTATTATTGTTCCTTTTATAACTTCTTTTTATAAATTTCTCTGTCAATTTTTGAGCAATGTATGAATGTGTAATTCCTTTGGTGAACCAAATAGTTCGTTAAATAAGGTTAAATAAGATGAAGGCTCAACTAATTTGCGATAGATTCATTGAAACTTATTTATTAACAATGATTCTTATCAAAATTCATCTCATAATCATTATGCTAGGAACTACAAACTAGCCGATCTGCTGGTAACACAGGCTTACTGCAGCAAATTTGGTGGATTTTGGACCATTTTTTGGAAGTTTGTTGTGTTTTGTTGTTGGTGTTTGGAAAGTAAGTCATGATTTGACAGACTTGTGTTCACGTGCTGGCCTACTGGTTTAAAAATAATTTGGGCAGCACCCCACCTAGAAAATACCAAAAAGTAAACCCTCTGGGCTGTCGATACTGACCTTTTTTATTCCAATCAGATGACTACATGAGAAGCAGCAACCTCGTGCTTTCAAAGTTTGTTCTTGCAAAAGGCGCTTCACGCAAAATTTCTTCACATCACCCGAGTCTCCTATACTAACAAATCCTAACCCACGGGGGTGACGAAAAGCCCTCATCTCAGCTTCGAAATTACGGGCACTCGTATTAACCCGTATTACTGTTGTGAGGATCTACATTACTGCCGAAGAAAATAGAGACAATGAGCCCGGTAATAATTAATCATCTCGGTCACTATAATCAGTTAGGTAAAGGCTGCATCGTTTTTACTTTTTTCGGCAAACGGTTGAAGCCTCTCTTGTGTATCTCCGCAAACATTTTCGCGGGCTGTTACGAGTTACCAATAATGTTAAAGCTGAGATGAGTACCCTTTGTCGCCCCCATAAACTAGGACTTGCTAGTTTAGGAGACTCGGGTGATGTGAAGAAATTTTGCGTGACGCGCCTATTGCAAGCACCAACTTTGGAAACACGAGTTTGCTGCTTCTTATGTAGTCATCTGATTGGAATAAAAAAGGTCAGCATCGACAGCCCAGAGGGTTTACTTTTTGGTATGTTCTTGGTGGGGTGCTGCCCAAATTATTTTTAAGCCAGTAGGCCAGCACGTGAACACAAGTCTGCCAAATCATGACTTACCTTCCAAACACCAACAACAAAACACAACATAAAAATCAGAAAAATGGTCGAAAATCCACAAAATTTTCTGCAGTAGGCCTGTGGCTGGTAAGCATCTGTCAGTTTATGAAAAAATGAGAGTAATTTATATGAAGAAAACTAATTAATTATTTATACACTATTATTATTACTGCCATGAATAATAACCAATATTTTTTACAACCATTATTTTTGTTATCAATGCGAATCGATTTGAAATCTTTGTTTATTAAAAAAGTGATCTCCCTCTGACAGATGATTTTGGGGTTGACGGCGTTATCTCAATAGTTTTGGATAGGTATAAACCTACAGTGACCACTAGTGTAATACCTAACAAAATTAATTGAGACAATACCATGATGAGACATCGCATCATATGTAAGTTATTGGATGACAAAAAAACTTTGGCCTATTCGAGTCTAGCCCTACATGTTGGTACGAAAACAAATTAATGAAACCAAAATTGAAAAAAAAAATGAGCTGCCGTGGCTAAGAGCTAGAACAGAAAACATCACTTGTGTAGTGAAAAATCTCTTTGTATAAAACTTTGAAATGAGAACTTTGGATTTTTTTAAAAAAAGCTGTGAGAATATACAGAATAAACTGCACTCAAGGCTTGTAGACGAGAAATCAAACTGCACTAATTCACCAATACTAGACTAGCAATTTTATGTTCAACTGTCTCTGGTGGATCAAATCGTCAACTGGCAATTGATATCTGAAATTTTCCATGAAAATAAGTATTTTTCCGATCATCTATGATTGAAAAACAGATTGTGGCAAATATATTGAAATAAAGTATTATGATGAAGAATTAGCAACCAACGAAGCAAAGCACTTATGCTTGATTCCTGTAACTTGACTCTCGGTAATTCGCCTGGATGAATTTCTATTATTTCATAAAACAATGGACAAATATTTCCAAAGGGGCTTGCTTTAACGAGACAATAAAAAGTTGTTGCACTATTACAACCACAACATCCTAAGGTAAAATATTGTTCTTGCATAATAATAATAGTTCATTAATAATATAGCGTTTACAAATTGATCACGAAATATGATGTCACGCGTCAAAAGCATTGATATAAATATTTGTAGCACCCGTTTTTTTTCAGTTTCCGAGTATTCTGGAATTACTAAGTTTTCAATAACTTTGGACCACAGTCTGCTAGAAACAAAATTTTAAAAGGGTTTAATAGGATACACTGTGTAGAACGAGATTAACTAATCACTGCACTGCTTACATAATTGTAAACTTGAAAAAACATTTGTAAACCGCGTTGTAAATGGGACTTTTCACAGTGCGCCACAGCATCTTATGATTTTAGTTAATGTTATATCACTAGCCTATCAGATTACCGACCTGTTGATATACTATTTGTTATAGATCATTTACATCTGGAGGTAAGAAAATAGATTTAGTACTTCCCTCGCCAAATGAAAACGTAATTTTTTTTATATAACTCACAATGAAGTGATTAGTAACTCACCGCAAATATTAATTACGTACGCTTGGTCACGCGTCACGGATATCACTCTAATGTATCAATAATGAGGCGTAAAACTAACCCCTGTGCCAACATGAAACAAAGTTAATTTTTGTGCAGAGAGAGTCATTTTTAAAACTCATTGTCTCAGTAACTATCAATGAAAGACAAAAAAGTTTACCACTATTGTGACTGCAAGATATGATTCTGCGCCATGATATTTTTTTAACGTCCCAAGGCTGGTTTGAAAAATCAATTTGTATTGGCTAAATAATAAAAGTTATTATGATTATTAATTTAGCTAGTGCAGAACTCATGCAAACGTAGCGTATATAAGACAAAAGGATTTAGATGTAAATTCGTGCCCCACGGTTTTTCTAATTTTTGAAATATTTCTTCGTGGCTAACTTTTTAATAACTTGGGGTAAGAAAATGCTAGAAACAAAACTTAAAAAGGTATCAAATGGACACAATAAACCGCATAGGTTTAGCCAATAATTGCATTGTCTTCATGGCTGTGGACCTCAAAAATAACGGGTGGAAAATGCTTCATAAACCTGCAATTTCCTATTGCGCCATGGGCCCCTAAGACTTCAGTATGTCATTCAGATTCTCTGTTATTTTACCGACCCTGTGGTATACTATTTATCATCGAGCAATCACGTGATGTAGACAAAACAATTTATTTACTGGAGAGTCACATTCAAATAATTAAAAAAATATTAAAACGTACCATTAGCTAATTAGCGTGACGGGTGGTCATGCGTCACTGATTTTGCATCACCGTAACAATACCATTGTCATCAATCAATGCTTAATTACCGGGACCACAAACCATTGTTTTTTTAAGCAAAAGTACTTTTTCTCAGTTACTTTTCTGAGACAACCACTGGTGTGACACAAATAAATTTTGCACCACTGGATGGACAACATATTTTTGTAAATGCTGATGCTCTATTTGAGAAAAAATTGTCAAAATAAAAATTGCACTTGCGCTAGCTAATTAATTGATAATCATCATCATCATTAATTAATTATAATTAATACTACTTAATGATAGTAATAAAATAATAATAAGTAGTATAATTGTTATTAGTATAATTGTTATTATTATTATAGAGTAGAAGAATGGTAATAAAATAAATCAAAGATGCTGCATGAGCGCAGCAGCATGATGATGATGCTGCGGTCGTGAATGAATCATGATGATGATGATAAAAATAATCATAAATAATTAATAATGGTTTGAATAATGACTATAAATAATATACATACACTACTAAGCAACACTTTATTTGCCCAAAGTTTAATTAATAATAGAGAAACTATTATTGCAGCTTATCCCACTAACCATGCAATATTACTGATTTACTTGCCATGTTAGCGCCCTAACGGAACTGGCAGCTTAGAAAAAAGTCAGTACTGGAACAAGTATTTAGCCAGAGCTCAGATGGGTCAACCATAGAGTTATTTCCCCTCGGGTCAACGATGGCATATTATTTGATCGTTGGTTCGGCCCGAGAAGAACTTGAAAGCTGCGCTCAATTTTCCGGTTTTGCTTCATCAGTTATTGCAGAAGTTGTCCCATTCCCACCCAAGATAGAACATGCTTGAGTGGACAACCCCTAGTTGCCTGGAAATCACCTTGGTATGTTCAAACTTTTTGGTATATATGTTGTGTTTAAGTCAATGACAGAACTTTTTGGTGAAACTGGGATGCATTCCTCATGTCAATGATGTACAACTGGGTCGCAAGCTATCCAGTCCGCCATTTTTCTGCAATACAAATATTACATAGCCGAATGATGATTAAAGAATATTATCTTGTCAAACTCACCATTCACTGGTATTTCATTTTCTACCCTCGGTTCGCTTGGAATTCAATTTCAAATGAACGCATTATATAAACGGCGAAACATACCTTTGGTTAGTCGCAAGCAAAAATCTGCGTATTAATACATCATTCCGGGTTCAGCTGTAAACGCAACAAAATAAATGACTTTGTGGTTTTTTCTTTGTTGATAACTAATTAGTAGTTTTTATTTCCAAAGTGCATTAATCAAGGGAACAATTATTTTATTGCCCCTAAGAAAAGCTCTGAAAACAGTTGTGCATAAGTTTGAAAAGGTTTTTCCAGAGTGTATTACTGGTGTGGTAATAACATGCAGAATATATCAGTTTCTTTGGCTAAAGTTACAAGAGAGAATATAATTCATTCGTTTTCTGCTCAACAGGAACATTCCAAAAATGTGTCTTGTTTATTTGTTAATGAATTTTATTTTCATGCTGGCTTGTGGAATGTCTTGGGTTATTTTTATGTTTAGTAGTTGGTAGATGTACAAGGCATGCTTTCGGTGTCAACAGGGAGAAAAGTTTCCGTGACTACATTTGCTAGCATGACTTCCTTTTGATGTACTGAAAAATATTGTTTAAGAGTTGTGCTCTCAATGTTATAATTGCAGAAATTAAATGACAACAATTATGAAATGTATTTTCTATCAGAGCATTAAAAGTAGCTCTTTGATCACACATCGCTGCACACAATTATTTATGACTATGATCCATGCGGTGATATAAATTTAAAAATGTATTCAAGTAATAACTCTTTACTTTTGTTGCAATGCGAAACCTCAGCCCAAGTTTTAGGCCAACATGTGAGGCATTATGTATATTTTGCTTGGAATATGCTATGCGTTTTTTATTGGAAGTTGCATGCCCCATCGTTATCTCGGTAACTTTTAAACGGATTTCATTGGATGATTGGTTTAGTGGGGTTTTTTGTGCTGGTTTGTGCAAACCAGCAAAAGAACCCACCCACTAAACAAATCATCCAATGAAATCCATTTAAAAGTTGCCAAGATAACGATGGGGCATGCAACTCCCAATAAAACACGCATAGCATATTCGAAGCAAAATACACATATGCCTCAAATCATTGAATCAGAGCCGTATATATGCGGCCCTGCATTGAACTACTTATATTTCAATGTCTCAAATGTTGGCCTAAAACTTACGTTCGCGAAACCTGTCTTTTACACTTGGCATATTCAATGACTGCTGCTTTCTATGGTTTTTAGAAATGTAGGCTGTGCAAAAATATGGAACGCTTCACGAATTTGCGTGTCATCCTTGCCGCAGGGGCCATGCTAATCCTCTGTATCGTTCCAATTTTATTATATGTACCTCCGGGGAGTGTACATTAATAGCTATGGATAATGTGGTTATATAATCAAATTTCCCGCAATATTATAAACGGTGCCGTCACATGTTCTGTATTTTAACGACGTCACAGTTATGACGTTTTGTATGATTGCGCTGTCATACAAGCAGTTGTTCCCTCTCCTCTTAAAGGATAGACAACGTTCATCCTAAAAAATTATTTAACATTTATTGCGGGGATCGAGACAAATACGCAAGTAGTGCAGAGTTTCTCTACTTTAGTGAGTAAACTTAGTTAGTTTGTTCGGTTCAAAAATCGGCGACGTCCAAAGAAGATAATCTATCTATAGATACGTTCATAACTGTCTATATTATTATATTCCCAACTATTCTCTTTGCAACTTCTGCAAAAACTCAACGGCCGCAAGCGACGAAAATCTGTTCAGTTTTTGGTTCAATCATTGTTTACGATTGTCGTTGGTGCAGCAATGCCAATTGTTCTAGTTACCTGCGCCATTCGTTTGGTAAGTCAGTATTCAGCTGTCAGTCAGTGAGTGTCTGTGTGCGTTTTTATTTATGATAATCTAATGAAAATAATATAATAATTAATAAATATAATAACTTAGCATGTTCATAAATAACAGATAAAATGATTCATTATTATCACCTTTTATTATTAATTATTTTATAAATAACTTTTAAATTATATTTAATAATAATAAATAAATAATAATTACTTTTATTTATTATTGTTATTTATTATCATTGTTCTTGTTGATTTCCTCAGCTGTGCAGCCAGTGTGAATTGGTGTCTGGTTAGAACCCCTAACCTGAGACATCCAACACTTTCCTCAGTATAGTGGCCGTTCCAGTAGAGGAGAAAATTGAATCCTGTCCACTTCCTTCTGCTGTAAATCTATCATCCCCAGATATTTTTCTAATTTTGCCACTGCTCCAAGTGCTCCTACGACAACAGGAATCACAGTTACAGATGTTTTCCAATGTCTACGTAATTCTAATCTTGATGTTATCAACTCTGCCAAACTTCATACGCTCGTTTCCTGTCTCCTCTCTGCCAGTAGTATGATGACGACCGACTCCTGCCTGGTTCTCCGCAAAAAGTCTGCCGGGCGAGGTAGCTCGAGCTTGGCTCTCACTCCCATTAACACCGTTCTCATCTAAATGAAATGAATTATGAAATTTGAAAAGCACAGCATTTTAGTGATGGGGTTCAATTCATTACATTTACAGACTCAAAGCAACGTTCAACTATACTTTAACACAACACAAGTTGCAGATTTTGCCCAGGAGTTTATGAAAAAACTAAAAAGTGAAACTGCCATTAGAGGAACAAGGTCTGCAATGCACAATGGGAAAACAGAAAGGGATTGACAACTCTAAAATCTCATTTTCAATACAAACAAGACAACACAACTGTAACTATAGATAAAAGTAGAATACCTTGGCTAAAAAGCTCATTATGAGCTCTCTTGTTCTTGTTGATTGAATAGCACATTTCATACACTGGGCCTCATCTTGTAGCAACGTCACCTTTCAAAGACTCCGTAATCTTCTGCTTTTCTTGGATCTGTTTTAGAGATCTAGATTTTTTGAAGCTAAAGCTAAACATTTATACTATATTTCGACAGATCCCTAAAAGCCGTGTAACTCTACTACCTTTCATCCCTTTGTTGATAGCATTATGTAGAACATACCCAAAGCATGTGAGTCGAACGAATGTGAGTTGCTCTAGAGCTACCACCATGCTGGTTCCTGCATCAGTAGTAATGGAGGAGACAGCTCAGATGGGCAAATTGAAGGCTGTCAGTGCTTCTTTTACTCGATTGGCGATGTTCATCCCTGTATGATCTTTCGGCATGTAAACGAACTGAAGAACTCTTGATGTCATTTTGTACTGCTGGTTGATGAAATGTACAGTTATCACTAGGAACGGTTGGGTCCAAAAAGACCAAGCGTCTATGATGAGGCTGCAATGCGTCGCCATAGACATTTCACTTTGTAGGACTTTCGTATTTCATTATAGAGGGTTACGACTTGTGCACTCATAACGCCTTTCCAGTCTTCTCAAAAGGCGCTTCCATGACTCATGCTCTACTGAGCTTATTGGTGCCATAGAATTACAAGGAAACACTGTTATGTCCCTGGTGATCTGTGTCAATTGAGAGGAGCTCTTCTCATACTTCATTGACTTATCCATAGACTCCCTCAATGTCATTTGTTGCATTCCTGGTCCTTTGCTCACAGAGGGCTTGCTTTTTAGCAGGTCTGGTCTGCATACTTTGCATTTGGTCGGGTGGTACTTCTGCAGATGGTTGAAGAGATTTTTGGTAGAGGACTTCTGAGTTTTAACTTTTCCCACTCCTAGTGCTGCTGGCGGCTTTGAGCACAGGTTACATGTCACCTGCAAAAAACCACAACCAAAAACCAATCCTATAATAAGGCCACTTTCAAATAATTCCTTGATACAAGTACAATTACTGTACAGACCATTTAAATACTACATTGATGTGTACTGTAGTGGCTGACATTTATTGTTAGTGGCTAACTGACATTTATTGTTTAAGCAGCCGGTAATTTCAAGTATAAATCAGCACTCTTGACATCAATTTGATCATGGATTCTTGATTGTATTCAACACAATCATGACAGACAAACAATTGTACGTACCTAAGTGTTTGTGCGTGGCTTGACATGTTTGTATTCTTCTGGCAGTGAGAAGTATGTCCAACAAGAATACTTCAGCTTAGCATTTCTGGCTGCACAGCCTGCACTGGTTGTGGCTTGTTCATCAGAGTCACAACCACCATTCTCATCATCAATCTGTTGAGGCTTAGAGTCTACCGTAGCCCTGATCCTACATAAAAGAAAAGAGTGATTGGTTTACAATACACCCTGTCCCTTTGTCAGCTATAAGTGCTAGAAACTCACTCACTACACCTATAAATTATAGTAATCGTAATAATGAGTATCTGACTTCAATCATCATTGTCAGTCAGTCCTAGTTCTTTACCCTGTTTTTCAACTCAGTTCAGTACTACATTCATTTCACCGCATAATGTTTGTTAGCATTTACTAAACCATGTCATACCTGTATATCTAATAATAATATTGCTGATCAACACAGAACAACGGTTTCAATTTCAACTAAGTAGTTTTACTCCTTTCCATAGGCTGCACGCGTGGGTCGATTTTTGTGGATGCTTTAAATGTTGAGGTTAATGTTAGATGATAATGCCTTGAACTACAGGTTGTTGGCTTTGCACTTAGTTATGCTTGCTTTCAGCCCAAAGACAGTTGCACGTGATAGTATTATTATATTTTAATAGTGTTTTTAGAAATCATAAAGACTAAAAAACTTCCAGATTTAATTAAAATTCAATAAATAATGATGTTGAAAAGCAAATAAAATCATTGATATTGATTTAAGTTTATTATAATTGTTATTATTATCAAAAATTTTAGAAATTATTTTTGAAAGAAAATTCACTTCGAACACAACGAAAAAGAACTATTTTATGCTGATAACTAATTAAAATAATACAATTTAATTTGTAATTATTTTTGGGCTGACAACATATATTACTAGCTGTAAAGTGCAAAATCGACCTGTAGTTCAAGGCATTATCTAACACTAACCAAATGTTGATGTATGAGCAGTCCCAGTTAAGCAACTAATTTGCATGTGTTTATCATAATGTTGGCCAGCATTGGCATTAAATAAACCATCAGATCAAATCACAATGAATGATTATTAAAAATAACCTCAGCTCGAGATGGCGTCCTTCCACATGCCAACGAAAAATAAAAGGAAGTGCATTGCGCATGTGTATTCAATAACAGCCAATCGGCAAGTGTTGTAAACCTGTCAGGTTATCAACATACTCGGTTTAACCTGCTATATAAGTACTAAATCAATTATAACGGTTAAGCTTTCAATCACATCGTATTGCTGTTTATAAGACCGCAAGCGTAAAAACCGTGTTAAACCGGTTAAACCTAATAACCGTGCAGCCTTAGTGTTAGTGATCATTATCTCTTAACCGCAAAACTCAATATAGTGAAACCGAGAACTACAGACGGTTCTACATTCAGTGTCAAACTGTTCAAAAATTTAGAAACGAACCCCTTACAAGAGCACATGAAAAACTTAGATGAACAATTAGCATCGATGAATGATCCAGACGATATCTGGCTTGTTTCCTCCGCTAAGCTTGAGGCATGTATTGATAGATCTGTGCCAACAAAAGACCATAAAACAAAGAACAAAAACCTACCAGACTGGTTTGGTAAGAAAGCTAGCAAACTGACCTCTCGACAGTGTAAAACGTATCATAAGCAAAAACGCATAGGAGATCCTTTCTATCTATCAAAATATGAGATGGAGAGATGGGAAACAAAATACGAAATCAAAAAATTGAAAAAAGATCACCTTGTCAATAAGATATGCGGTCCCCTTTCTCGTGGCAACTAAAAATCGTTTTATAAACACCTAAAAAGATTGAAGAAGCAAGCCCCACCCCTCATCAGTCTCACTGACAATAGAAACCACACTACTGAAGACCCAAGACAATGTGCTGAACTGCTCAACGACTTCTTCCAAAAACAATTTTGTAGAGACCGGCAAATAGATAATATACCACAAATCGATCATCTGCTGAAGAGATAGATATATCTGACACTGGAATAGTGAAGCTGATAACGCCTCCTGGTCCCGATGGCATCAGAAAACCGGATCCTATGATAGACTTGCAAAGTACTGCTGCATGCCTAGGCCACTTATTCCGTGCCTCGCTTGCATGTGGGCATCAACCGAAACAATGGAAATCAGCAAATGTAACACCCATCCATAAAGGTGACAACACAACCTGTACATCTAACTACAGGCCTATCTCTCTAACCTCCATACCATGCAAAATATTAAAACATATAGTGCTTCACTGCCTCAACAAGAGACTTGATAGTATCCTTTACAACTGACACATGCGTTTAGGAAAAGCCTGTCATACGAAACACAGTTATGTGCAACAGACCATGACCTTGCTAAGACAGCAGAAACACAAAACTATTCATGCGTTGATATTAGACTTCAGAAATGCATCGAAAAAGTACCACATGCTCTCCTATTGAAAAAAATTGAGACAAATCCCCGATTTAAATCTAGTTTGGACAACCTGGATACAAGATTTTTCGAACGAACGCAGCACGTCGTACTGAAAGGCGAGTACTCAACTTCATGTACAGTATCCTCTGGTGTACCACATGGCTCAGTGCTAGGGCCGATCCTCTTTCTTCTGTACATCAATGATTTACCAGCTGCTGTCAACTGTAAAGTCAGCTTATATGCTGATGACACCTTACTATACCAAGAAGTTAATAATGGCGATGAAATGAAACCCTTCCAAGACAACATTAGTGTCGCAGAAAGGTGGTCACAATGATGGAAAATGATTTTTAACTCTATTAAGTCTCATGCCATGTGCTTTGGACCAAATCCTAAGCCTCAGTTACAATACAAGCTTGGCTTGTCGAAACATTACATGGGTGGAGAGCACCAAATATCTAGGCGTCATTCTTCAACACAATCTACATTTTGATCAACACATAGTCTTAAACACTGAGAAAGCTAGTAAAATCTTGGATGTAATCAAATATACACGCAGTGCTGCACCTAGAAACAGCCGACTGCTTGCATAAACCAGTCTATGTAGGCCTCTTTTAGAATGTACCGATACAATGTGGGACCCTACCAACAAGGCTATTCTAAACTCAATTAAAGGCGTTCAGAGTAGAGCTGTTAGGATTGTGAGTGATCTGGAAGGTTGTGACAGTGTCAGTGAAGCCAGAGAACAATTAGGTCTCCTGACAGTAATCAGGTGCAGGCAAAACCATAGGGTAGCGCTGCTTACGAAAATCCTCCGAGACGAGAATTGACACAGTGTACTTTCATCTAGTTGTGATAAAACAATCAATAACAGACCTGGAACAACGATAGTCACACGTGCTGCTAGTCGTGGAGAGCTCACTTCCATATATGCAACCTCCAGTATGCTTCACAACAGATTTTTACCCAGAACTGTACGTGATATGAGAGTACTACCAGAAAAAAGTATAGCCATTAGACGACTACATGCAGGAACCATGTAATAATGTGAGGGACGCCATCATGGACTCCATCTGTATGACGCCATTTTATATTATTATTACTTACCCTACCAACATGTCTACCTATTTGCATATTTATTCCAACCTGTTGTTCTATGTCTGCAAGTTTCTATCACAAACGTAAATATTTATTTAATTATTGTTTTATCATTAACAACACTTTTTCCACGAAGATATACAAACTGCATTTTGAGTTGTGTATTGTAAGGCGTGGCTTACAAGAATTCTTTGTCCTACCCCTGTATAAATATTTGTGTAAGTGACTAATAAAATCAGAGTTAGCCTAACTCTCAGAAGACTTTCACCTTCCTGGACAACAAAGACAGCCGCAAGCTTACAAGTACAAAGAAGCCAACTATCGGTGCGCAAAAGGCTTGGTGGAAAGTGACAGTCGATTTGACCCATGCTGCGTATTCTCTTCTAACGAAGAAGTACGGTCGAAGCACCTTATCACCACTATAGTTCGGCCACAATCAGTTTGCCCAAACTAGCCCAGAATTTAGTGGGGGATAATTACCAAGTAATTATCGTCATTCATAACACTAACTATTCCATCCTAAGTTCGGCTAACACAGATAACGCACAGCCGAATAGAATAATTACCGAATTGCCACATTGCCTTGGTTGAGTTACAAGCTATAATTCGGGAGGTGTGTACAGGTGTGCTACCACCCAGACAAAATTCCTGTACAATAACACTGTAGCACACTGTTTTCTTCCTGAGGCACTCCACTTGCACCTAGTGATTTGGAGTGTTTTATCGTCACAGAGGTAATTATTATTATTTATTACTTCATCATCACAAGTGTAAAAACATGGCTTTCATTTTTAATTATTGAGACACAAAAAAAAACAAATATTTTTTCTAAAGGGAAACTACTAGCGAAATTGAACTTTTCATAATTAAAAGTATATTTTGACAATTAATTACATTTTTATTATTCCTTTAGTAAGTCAGTCTCATTTGATAGCCAGTAAACAAAATTTCATTTAAATAAAATTGTTTCAATGTTTAGTTCCCCCTTAGCAATATCCAAGTATCGCGGTCTGTGGAATCTCACTCTACTGTGGAATGCCTAAAGTGATAGTATCGCGACGTGAAATTTGGTACCGTTCTGCAGCAAAAAAAATGGCAGTTCTAGCTATTTTCATATTAAAGTTTTGTATATTCATCAACATGTATTGCAGTTGATAGTGTGTGCATGGAATTATGAGTTGTCTTCTCCCAATCTGCTCTCACACAGTTATGGATCATCTTTGTTATCTGAGATCTTAGTGGCTGGCACTGTGTCAGCAATCGTTGTGAAAACAAGCAATGTGGAATGCATCATTGCTAAGGCCAGGTGCTTTGTAGTGTAATGTAGAAGCGTAGCAGAGCATGTGCATTGAAGCGAAGCGTTGGTGGCTGGCAATACAAATTTGCTGCCAGCACTGATTTACATTACAGCTAATCAATGATAATCAGTGTATAAACATGCTGATATTGATCAAAGTAAGACAGACACCGAATTTTTTAACTTTACATGTGTGTACATGGGGATTGCAGTCTCCAGGTAAAGAGATAAACCATTGCTAAATTCTTTGTTGGATCAATGATATATACTATATATCATTGGTGGATGTATAAGATGATATTATCAGGATTGTCATTAGGAAAAGCAATACGAATTTTCTTTACACCACACGAAAGCAAAATATACCTATTGTCTCTACCAACAACACCAAACAGAAACCGTGCCAACTGTCTGTATGTCACATGCCGACGCCTTTTGCTAACATTGTTTTTCTGTCGTTGTAAGCAGTGGCACCATATTGCTGTTTATAGGCAAGCCAGGCAATGTCCAACACCTCCCATTGTAGGCAGATTCTAGTGAATCGTGGTCTCTCCGTAATGCAGTCAAATCTGCCCTGCTGTCCATAGTGGATAGTAGCATCATCCAACCGTTCTTGGCATTCATGTATCTCTTGGCAGCATATTCTTTCTCTGTAGCTGTCCAGCTGTGTGCAGTTGTCACACATGCACCAAGAGTTCAACTCATTCCGATCATTGGTGTCCAATTCCTCCTCACTGCTACTCCCTGTACTTTCACTCTACAAAGTACATGTAACACATGTATATATGCTTCAATACGAATTCGTCAAAATTTATGCCAATTTAGAAACTTGAAAACTGAGCATGCATGTATGTACATTCCTGCAGCTGATCACAATGTCAAATATATTCCATTGAAAAAAAACAGGTATGATACTATGTTGTTTTCTAAACAAAGTATATGTATATACTTACTTCTGGTTCCTTATCATAGCCGGCAATAGCTCTGTTGTTGCATTGACCAACTTATTGTTCAACATCAGGATTTCCACTGTCATCTGTCATAAAGCTAGTGTCCATATCCATAACTGTTTTATTGACTAGTGCACTTGTAGCTGACTGAATGGTACGATTGTAAATTGCTTGTTGGTAGACTAATTGGTTTTATGTGATCGATGTTACATAATCACTCAGTGTTATTATTGACCAGGACCAAATTTCACGTCGCGATACTATCACTAAACTCTTGACTCTACATCAGGAAACAATTATTTTTATCAACTAAGTTAAACCAATTATTCAATGTAGTACACCGCTAGGTAGCTAACTTGTATACACATAAATAAAAATTAACAAGCTGCACAATTACTATTATGAGTCGTGACAGATTTGAGCTAAAGTACACAAACTTTGAACACATGTTACTACTACTGAGACAGGTATGAGAAGAATTCAGCAAAACCAGGTCCTGTAAATTACTGGCTATCAGCTTATATTTAAATCAGTACCAGTAAGGACTGTTTTCCAAAGATATTTAAAACAATGGGTTATGAAGTGCTATGTACAACAAGATGTTCTACTACTGTTTTTGCAGGGTCATATGGTACCAAATCGGCTTCATTATATTGTCTAAATGATGATACAATAATTTATTTATATCATGCGTAGTGTAAGTTATGGTAATAAAGAAAATCACGTAATGATAGAATAGTATCAATCCAAAAGTATTCCTAATTTAAAATATATTATTATAATATAATAGTAATGGCGTAAAGTTGTTACTTGTAAGTAAGCACTATTTTTCAAAATGGCATCTGCCTTCAGTTGGAATTTTTACTTCTATGATTTTCTTCTCTGTAAATTAAAACCCAAAACCCAGTTACATAAAGTGTTCCCCATGGGTCTGTTCTCAGACCTCTTCCTCTCTCTCCTATACATCAATTACTTTCCTCAAGTAGTCCGATAGTATTGCCGACTTTCTGCTGCTGAGGCAATATTAGGCATTTTCAGATCAAGAACGTCCATGCCTCGAAAAAATTGGCACGGAAAAGCGCTTCCGAATGCAATTTTGACGTTCGTTCCTGGCATGATTTCTATGCTTAAACGTTCAAAATCAAAAGTTCACTTCATCGGAGTTATCTTTTTCTTTTTTTCTAGTGTCGCAGTGAATAGTAAAAGACGCATCCTGCTGAGGTGACAGCTTTTTAGTTATATATTATAAAAAAAGTAAATAATAATTTTGATAATTATTACCAGCTACTTATGTCTTTTACTAATTACTATTTTTCATTTTTAACAATGTTTATTATCAGTTGGTGATGTTTGGCTAATTGAATAATTGTTTTTTTTTACTAACTAAAGTATAATAAAATAATTAAAAAAACTATAAGAACTTATAATAATATTAATGATGATATCATTTGAATAACAGTAATATTAATAATGAATATCATACATTTTTGATATATTATAATTATTTATTACAATTTTATTTTAATTCACCATCCTCGGTAAATGTGTCCAAAAATAATTTCAAAATCAACATGCTTCAAGACTTGTTATTATTTATTTTATTATTGTTAGAAATGAAACTTGAGGCCTCATCACTCTTGTCTTGTTATTGTAACTAACGTAAAAGGGCTCATTATTTGCAAAAATATTTATTATAGGAGAACTCTACGCATTCGGATCAAGAACGTCATAGGGTGGACGACCCCCTGAACGGTAAAACCACCGTTCAGCATAGAGTTCCAAAAAACAGGTTTTGAACTCGCCGAAAAACGAAAATTTCGCCCATTTTGGCATGAACATTCTCGATCCGAAAATGCCTATTATGCGACACAAGTGACAACTGAAATGTTAACGTGACATAAATTCACTTCTTGAATGGTCTTCTTAGCAGATCAATTTTAATGTGTCCCAATGTTCATTTTTGTAAGCAGAGTTGGTGAAAACTCACAATACCTTTTGAGTAGCCAATTGCTTAGGCCAGTACCACCACACTCCTATTTAGGTGTTGAACTGTAAAGCAATCTAAACTGGGATTCTCATATCACCAATATTTGAAATAATGCCACTCAGCAGCTTGCAATGATTGGACGAGTTTTAAAATGTTCCGATACAAAAGACAAAAAATGTATATCCCTCACTGGTAAGACTCTGAATTAGAATATGCAGCACAAGTGTGGGACGCCAACACCAACACCCATTAAACAGATTGAGAAAATCCAAAACAAGGCTTTGCGCTACATCTTTATTGTCCAAGGGCCAAGTAAGTTTTACTCAAATTTGTAAACACTCCAATTGTGTCCCTTGAGAGTAGGAGAAAAAATGATCAAATTTAAGCTGTATTTAATATTCTCGGAGAAAAGAATAGAATCTACATTTCAATGTATAACTGCATGTTTCTATAGCAACCCCGTGTTAAAATTATAATAATAAATCAGTAAATCATAACTATCCACCAGTAGTTATGTGGCGAATAGCTTGCCCATTATAAAAATATATGCACATTGGACATCTTTATTTGATTGCAGTTTTTGATAAGTTTGTTGTCACGTTAGCATGAATGAAATATGAGAAGTAGTATGCCCACTTGTCGAGAAGTCTATCGGGCAAAAAATTATATCTAATGACCTACATGCAAAACATAAGTATTTTATGAAACACTCTTTTTTGTTTACTTTGTGTTTGATAATCAGCTGTTGATAGTATTGGGTGTCCCAGATGAAATTACCTTCATCTGTTTGGCGGTACAAATCCCAAGTGCCTGTGCTGTAATCGTGAAATATTGAAAATCTGGTAATACAACAATATTGCAAATACAGTGGAACTTGGTTAACTCAGCACTGATATTTTGAAAATACGGCTAACTCACCTACTTTGATGTGATTTGGTTGGCTACATTCAAACTGGCTTGTTGTAACTGAATAATGCCACTAAATTTTTGTCCTTTATCCTTGATAACTAGCATGTTTATCATTATCATTTATCATTATCATTTATCATTATCATTGTATCATTAATTACGAGGCTCAACTGCAAGCACTGTTATGAGACATCAATTATTAGCTTAACACCAATGCTCCTTCAAGCAGAACGCTCTACACTCACCGCATTGACATCTCTATCAACAAGTGATGGTACATGCCCATCATTAGTGTGATGCTCATGCCAGAGATAGTGCATTGCTATTTTTAGCAGCAATTGCAACCCAACTACAGCAGAGCACTCTGTAGACAACTGTAGCTGAGTAACCAGTCATTAAATAAACAGACAAATAAATATTTGAAAAATTAAAAGTTCTCACTGAAGTCTGTAGCAGAAGAAAGTTTTTTATAGCTGACTGTTTTAACTCAGAGTAGTCATATACATGTATATAGATCTTAATATTGCTGTATTTTATTTTCCTGTATGCTACATACTATTTGAATCCATAAACATAACATGCTAATGGGTCAGAAATCTCCCACTTGTTGTTTCTGATTATTTGAACGGCTATTGAGTTACTATTGATTACTGTTTCAACCATTAATTAAAGGTGCCAGTTTTTTAAGCTTTTGTTTACCCTAGTGGCCATAATAACATGATTACTTTTTTACGGTAATGTATTTCTAACAAATTCACCAGCAAGTTTAGAAAAGACAATTATTTCGCCCATCCTTGTTTTTACAGCTAATCATGTTTACACCAGCAAAACATCAAAACATTTGCTCGCCTTGTCTAAGAGAAAGCCTGACTTGACAGCTGTTTGAGTTCTTCAATTGTGTTGGTACACATAAAATAATTGTTGTAATTCACAAGTACAATGAAGCCAAGTTACAACAATCCTTATATAAAGATGTTTATGTTAGGATCAGGTTATTATGTCTTTGGGAGGTATCACTCGGTCAAGTTTGGTTTGCTAGTTTTATATCCCAAGCATCCCGCTCTGTTTTATGCTACCTCACTAATTTTCAGCTGCCTCAATAATCCGAAACCTCGTCCTCAAATTAGTAGTAAAGAATAAAAATTATCACAACTATAAATTTCACATTAATAGTATTAAATAACATTTTATTACAATTTTACTCCGTTTGCTGATGTAGATGACCGGACCAACCTATGTTGGTGATGAACAAAGCGACCCCGCACTGATGAAAAGTCTCGGTGCCATACTAATTCAACAGGCTGGCAACCATTTGTATGTATTTGTTTATTTTTTTAACTACAATGTAGAACATTAATATTAAGAATACCAAAGTTTATCAGTTTTATAAACTAGCAAAGTGGTTGTGTTACATTTCATTTGAAAAAAATGAAGCCTTCTCAGATGCGATTATTTTTCCATTTCAAATAGTCAAGCCGAAGCTTTGCCGTGTGCAGACTATTTTCCAGGGGCAAAAAATTGCTATTTTTGTGATCAAATATTATATACCTTTGACAAGAGCCGACACTCATTTTGTTATTATAGCAAAGAATGGAGGTCCGAGGAGCCTCCCCGAGTTGTTTTGGAAAGATTGGAGATGTTAGGTTACAAGATAGTAACCTCAACTGGAATTGGTCAGACCTGCATATGGACCTGTCAGAAATAACATGGACCGTGTTATCATTTTCTCTACTTTGTATGTGCATTCCATTTTACGAGACTTCCATATATGACATTTCTGATGATGCCATGGTTTCTGTCAATGTTTGACACCTGTCAATGTTTGACACCTGTCAATGTTTGACACCTTTCAATGTTTCACACCTGTCAATGTTTGACACCTTTCAAAATTTGACACCTGTCAATGTTCGTCACCTGCCAATGTTTGACACCTGTCAAAATTTGACACCTGTCAATGTTTGACACCTCTAAATTTACTCATGACATTACTGCCATTCAGCGGACACTTCTCAATTAACGTCGTTCATTACATCATCGGCCATTTTCTTACCACATGACAGTTATCATTTCAACTGCAGGAATGTCACTCATTTTAATTTTCAATTCTTAATTGGCAATATTTTTTTCTTAACAACATTCTGGCTGTTTAATGCTTAACACTTTTGGTGCTTGGTTATAGCTATTTCACTGAAATGTTTCGTCTCATCCTCAAATATTTTGATATTTGCGGATGCATTATCAAAATGAAAGCTTTTTCATGCATTAGAAACAGTCAAATTAGTATTACTTTATTTATTTTATTATATCTCAAGTCTAACACTGGCTGGTCTTTCTAAAACAAACCGTATTTAGGTACGCATGCATTTCTGTGAAGTATTGCTAAGTTTTTACTACTAACTATTATTTTATGTTATTATAACATAATTCCGTGATATGCATGTGTGAATAAAATGGTTGAGTCTACTTTTACATAGTCTTTATGTAAAGTATCAGATCTGCCAATATTAGTCTCGGTTATTTAAATATCTGACAAAGTGTTTATAAATTTTTACAATTGATGAGTTGAAAAAATATCAAGAGTTGTTACATTTTTCCATTATTTTTGGAAAGGTACATGAAAATGCCTCAGCATAATAGCAACGCTGTTTTTTTTTACGAAGTCCACAACTCCCACATCTGTATTGAAACATCTTTATTAGGACAACTAGTAAATATATTCGGATGTTTTAATACGGATGTAGGAGTTGTGTGCTTCCGAAAAAAAAAATAGCTGACAAATAATAAATATATGACTTTGTTAAATTGGCTCAAAACAATTTTTGTTTTGCAATTAAAGTTTTCTAAAAAATGTATTTGAAATTTATTTGTTTAGACAGTATCACATCTGTTGGATGGAAAATATAGTTTTACTGCCTAAAACTCCGTATCTAGAAAAGGCAACATTAACAAGTCTTGGGCAAGTCTTCCAAAACGCTGAACCCTTTGTTGTGAATAGATATAGTTGAATAGGCTGGATACGTACTGGGGTGACCTCTCCACTAGTTTTGTTATGTAATCAATGTGTGGATTATTTTGAGAATGTTGGACATATCTGGAGAGAAAGCATCTCAGTCATGACCCCTGATATTTTCAGTTTCGATTCTCGAAGGTTGTCTGAAAATATGCGGCAACAATATTGTTATACGTTGACTGCTCAAAACAATTGATGCTGTCTCAATACCAAAAACTATCCAAGTAGGAGTTCAGCCAATCAAATGGGAGTTGCATTCGAATGGTAGAGCTCGTATGATTGATTCAAAGGTTGTGGATTTTTAGGCTTTTTCATAAAATTTTGCTGTGATACAAATTTATCTCAATTATATAGCAAGAAGTGAAACAATTTACTGGGACGTGAATAAAATTGAATTTTCCATTATAAATATGGTGATGAAGTCTCACGTATTTCCAAAAAATTAAATATACAATCATTAAAATCACTAATAACAAACTCAGCATGTTTCTTGATTCTTTTTTTTTTATAAATAAATGTTAATTTTTAATTGTTTTTTTTATAATCAAACATTAAAACCCAAATCGTAATCGAACAAATATTTACTATAATTTTTGTGATAAAAACTTTTGTTTTTTCAAATTCTCATCTTTAGTGGAATAAATACACTCCTCAGTAAACTTTTACTAGAAAAAAGAAGTGCAAATTAATTAAATAAGATAATGGAAAGTCAGAAGTTAGTTTTTAGTCGCTGCCTTCTATGACTGCTGCTGCCATTCCAGATTTATTGCATTAGTACAACTTTTGATATTCAAGTAAGTAGTTGGAAGTTTCATGCAGTTAATGGGATGATTTTAATCATGTAAGCGAAAGCAATGCGTTACAATTGTAAAACAAAAGAAAATTGGTTTTTGCGTGAAGCTTGGCGGTTGTTTCTTTTTTTTTTGTTAGAGCGGTTGCACTCTAAAATAAATCATTGTGTACTGATACAGAGGATATACTCCATTTCATCTATTTTGAAGAAAACTTCTCTGGCAGATAAATGCAACTAACATAAATCACCAGGTATAAACTGAAGTCACACGTACATAGACACATAAACTTCGCAATTATTTAACAAAATCCAACTTCAGTGACTTTGGTAAACAATTTTTGTTACAACTCTCAGCCTACAAATCAGCATACAAATGCTGAGATCCAGGGTCGTTGCATGTGAAACAATATGTTATTGAAAACAGTGCTATAAAACTTGTGCGTTGCGATTGGTTTATCAAGAATGTGGCAAACGAATTTTTGATCCCAATACTATTTAATAACTTTTATGTGATGATTGATAGCGATCAATTTTTATCGCTGACGCAATTAAGGAAACAATCGCTATGTTCAATGGCTTTGATCATTATACATGTATGTACCAGCAGCATAATTGTAGCGCAGACAATACTGGCACTTAGCCAGTTTAGAGGTCAATTGATAGAAGTATATGCATGGATGAAGTATAGCAGGATTGCCAGCTACGGCCGTTCAATATAGCTTTGACCACGATGCGAGTGGGGCCGTTTATGGGAGTGGCCATGACAGTGATATTTACGCAGTATCCGGTACATACATGGTCTCTTGTGGAAGCAGTGCTCAGTTGTCTTCTCATTAAAAAAGACAACTACGCCGCTCCACGCAAAAAAGTGACGAGTTTCCGGTACGTTCTTGTTATTGGGCAATTAAAAAATTGCTGTGCGTGCTGCAAAAAGATTTCAACACAACCCGCGGTCCCTTACTATAGCGTATGTCAAGACATCCTTGTAAAAGTCGCGCAGTTTCGGTCTACATCCGGTACCAACTTTGCCATTCAAATTGCCTCACCTGATTGGGCGCAGCTGGCAATCCTGTTATACTTCATCCATGGGTATATGATGTTATTATTGCACTGGTCGTTTCGCTGTTAGTCAGTGATGCCCATTACTATTGCAGACATTTCGCCCTTGAAAGAGCTTCCATGATAGTGATCCCAAATTTAATTGCAATGAAAATGAAACGTAATCTGAAATGGTACATAAAAATGAACCATTACATCAGTGAATTACATGTGATTGAAAAAGGTTTTGACCATAATGATGTCAGTCTTCCAACAGAATTGCTTAATACTGGTTACTGCATGTTGTTTGATGTTAAATTTTTGCAAAATAGCAGAACACTACCTGTTTCCCAGTTACGAACACCAAATTGCCATGAAAAAAACTAAACTAAACATCAAATTTGATTTGCTACATTCCAAAACCGTATTTTATTCTTTCTGCCATGCTAACACTACCATCTGAACAAATAATATCTTGCTACAATAATTCCATATGAGACAGAAAGCATCTTCACTGACATACAAACAGTCTGCTAGACAAGCATTAAGTAGTTGTCTTCTCTTACTAGCAAGAAAAAGTAACTCCAATTAACTTTTACTGCAATATAATATTTTGTATTGAGCTGTACACATACGCTATAAATATAACACCATGTAAAACATCGATATGAACAGCTGCAAATCTATGGTTCAGGAGTTTTTAGACGTAGAATAAAGACATGATCTAACAAAATTAGCTGCTAAAGCTGTTACACTGTTACATAAAGCCTGAAGTGTATATGATATTGTACATAGTCTTTTATAGCGAAATAAAAACAGCTACTTCTGGGGACCATCCATCACCTTCTTTATGAAATCTACAAGCATAAAGGATTCATTTATTGGTATGTTTTGATTTAAGTGTCTTTTGTTAGCAAGTTCACTGTCATACCAGGTGAAATTACAACTGTTATATAACAAATGTAACTGTTATATAACAAATTTGACTCTTTTATAACTAACACAACTGCTGTATAACAAATATGGCTGTTATATAACAAATTTGACTATTATATAACATAATATAATATATCATAATTATAACTGTTATACAACAGTTATAACTATATAGCATAGAGCACAACGATGTAAGCATGTAGCAAGTTACCTTCAAACTTAATATTTCCATCCAGGTCTTCTTGTGTATCAGTAGATTTCATTATTTCATCGACCTCCTCATCTGTCAGTCTGTCTCCTACAATACAATACCACTAGACATCATAGCACTTAATCAGTCAAAAGAATATTTAAACAGTTCTTTCGCCATTTCCTTTGAAATAAAATTTTACTTGTATCTATTTGCAAAACATTTTTTCAGCTAACTTCAGTGAAAATCTTAACCAAATTTTAGAAGTTGTCCTCTATTGTACTTTTACTAGAAGTTATGCTCCCTTGTTAGAAGCAAGTTGAGTTCTTGGCATTCAGTCAAGAGATAAACCAAGCGGATTAAAAAATTGTCAATAAGATAACCTTATGATTTAGCACTTAATAGTGATAGAATTGACGGAAAATTCAAAAGAAGCGATTGAAAACTTAAAACCTAAACGCCGTTTGGTGAAAATTGACAAGAAAACCCATCGATGCAGCGGCTATATTTCTCAGCGAGTGAAAAGAGCAGCATTCCAGTAAGTACTAATGGACAGCAATAAATAGGTAGGGGTGTAAGAAGAAGAATACAAAGAAGGGCAGGTAGTAGATGCTGCCGTAAATATCACAGTAAATGATTATGATGTTGAGCTTACACGCTGACTAAATGTTAAATACAGGTTTTATATACAATTAGTGGTATCGCAGCAGCGCTAATTAGCAGCCTGTGTAGCTCTGCAGCCGGTACAAGCTTGCTGCCGACATCATTGTGCGCAGGTACCAAGTTTGCTTCACGGATATTTGCGCACATTTCGTTGAGCGGTTGTCGATATCACTTACCCATTGCAGAAAGAACGTGTCGTACTTCTGCTGATGACACGTAACCTTGACCTTCTCTGTCAAAAGTCTTAAAAGCTTCCATGAAGTCAGCGAAAGTTCCGGCATCTTTAGCAGCGAGTACGTCTTGGTAGATGGGCATCAGCTGATCTAACTTGTACTGCTTCTCTCCTGAAAGATCGGCAGCGAATAAAACGCACACCTCTGAAAAAAGTTAGTGGTTTGCGACAATCGAAAACCCAAACTAGATATTCCTATTTCAATGAAGCAGTGTGGCTTCCTTTTTAGAGATGGCGCTATCTAGCCTTAGATACAAGTCAAGTATAACTCACCAACTTAGCTGGTGTAACTGAGTGAAAACCAAAGTCTAGACATAAAATGACAGAGATGGCTCCGAGAATGGGTGTAAAGAAGGTTGATGAAGGGGCATGCAAAGCCTGAGCATTAGGAAATGGTTTGTAAGAATGTTGAAGTTCCACCTGACAGGTATCATTCATGGTAGTCAAGTATATCCAGCAAAAAATTTGAAAAAAATTAAAACGCAAATGAATAAGAAAGCATACTGGGAGGGTAATCATTTCAAGGGAAACACATTACCTATTGTTCCTTCAGCGTCCTAGATCAACGGAAATAATATTGCCTAAACATTACCCAAATAAAGTGATGGAAAAAAGAGCACATTATTGTAATGGAACAGAAGAAAACCTTTCATAGCTGGAAACAAGTGCATAGTTAGACATGTAAAAATCTTCAAACAGAGGGAGTTGAACCACAGACCCCTGAGCAAGCAGACCACCTGTCTACTGCATCAGCCATTCGTGCTCTCTCATTCATGTGTCGCTAACATACCCATCTTTTTACACCCTCCACTTTTTAGTATCTGCTCTTCTGTAGGGTTTAGTCCAAGTGATCGCAAGAAGTCTCCGACTTTAGCGGCGTCTACCAGACTGTCTCTTCCATCCCAGAAGTCAAATAAATCAAATACTTCCTTACAATCTGCGAACATACACCATGAAACTTGAAGTGGACTGATTCTATAATTTTTATGACTAGAATTCAAATTTGAAAATAAAATGTTTTGGATTTATCTTCACATTGTTGGTCTGTTTAGGAATAGCAGCAATGGCCGCTACACAATCACCTGACCCGCCAGAGCAGCACACGTAGATGATGTAATAACCACAGCTATTACAGGCACATTTCCTCCGACAATAAAACTCATACCTCACACGGCTAGCTGCCATATTTGGCTCAATTAACTAGTCAGCTGATTACGGCAGCACTGCTTCGACCATAGTCATAAATATTTCATTGCAAAGACTAGCCAGCCATTGATGCAAAAATAAAAACTACAGGAAGTGTACCAGTTCACAGTATTGGTGTGATTTACACACTGAAAGCTGCTTGAAGAACGTGAAATGCTGGAGGATTTGAAAAATGCCATAGATTAGTACGTTTTCTGATAAACTAAAATTATGATTAATATTACCCACAGCCAGTCGCGGAGTTACTGATTATTTGAAGCTATGTGAAAACTTGTTTTAGCAGCTTTAACATTCGATCATATAAAGACAAAAATTTAAAAATAAAATAAACTCAAATATTCAATTTTTTAATGAATAAAAACAATTTTGAAAAATTAGTTTGTATTGAAATTCTCAATGCTTGCAGGAAGTGTGTAGACTGAAGCTAGCGATTGATAGATGAATTTATACAGGGTGATGTCTAAATTATTACCTTCAATTTCATCTGGTGATAGCTTGGCCTGCAACATAGACATCAATATTAAATGGGACAGCATACACATTATGAGTAAAAACAGACAAACACATCTATTGATGTTCGCTAGATCAAACAACAAAGAATTGAGATTTTCTCACAACGTACGCAAGAGAATGCCAATGAAATCGCTAAAACCAATGAAATTTAAAAAAGGAGATATTCATATTCACTTCACTCGGTATTCACACAATTTGTGAGTGAATCAACCACGGAAAATACAAAATCAATTTTCACAAGAAATAAAACCATGACAAGAAATTGTAGTTAGACGAAAGCTAAAACCACAACTAACGCAGGGGATAGATACATAAAACAAACGACGACTCACATGAAAGAACAACTCACCATGGTTTTACTCAGTTATGGAATATCCAACAAGCGTAATGTACAGCTGAGATATAAACAAGTGGAAGGCAGCAAGTGTGGGCAGCAGATGAACAGGCAGCAACTGTGGCTGCCGCCTTAAGGTTAATCTGTAATTACCTGACAGCTAATTGGCAGGGGTGGATCTCGCACAAGTGAAAGGGGAAGATGCTAATTAGGGTGTAAATTTAGGCTAGAAGCAACCAAACGGTTTTATACATCTAGTTAGAATACTGCACCGATTTATTTAAAGGAAAAATTGTTATGTTCATGAAAAAAATAATATATATCTATTGCAGCATCAAATTCCTAGCTAAATTTTGAATTGTGTTTTTGCTTCTAATTGACAAAACACGACAAGAAAAACAAACAAATAACAAGCCATATGGTGATATTCTTTAAACTTAATCGACTATTGGCTGTTGTTACAATTGCTATTGCCATGGTACACTTATCCGGACCACGCAGCTCTTTTGCTATTTAGCGCCAGTTCATAACAATCCACATCAACTGCAGACATCCACTCCCACAGGCTATATTATCCATCTCAAGCCGTATATTTCATACACCTGCAGTATAACAATGGTATGCCTGAGTGAAACCACAGACACTACCTACAAGAATACAACTCGTGGACCAAAGGCTAGGATGCAAGGATAATTATTTTCTAGTACTAACAATGTGTATTCAGTGACCAGATTTGCCGAGGTAATTAAATCTATGATCTGCTGCACATGCACTGAACCTTTGCTCACCTTCTAGGGAAATTTTCTTTTAATTTTACAATCATTTATTTTTAACCACAAAAATGCATTAATGAAGCAACTTTGCACTTCAGAATTAGGTTTGCATGCATTTCGATAAAAAACTACATTGCTCAAAGCAGCAAAACTGCTTTGTAACATGTTTTTTTTTCTCACATGAAAATTACGTATTTATTCTCTTTTTTATAGAGCTATGCACGAATGCCTATGGCAAGCATGCTGGGTAGTTTGTCAGATTATATTAGCGATATGGAATGTCGTTACACGCCCACACACAAACATAAAAAAACTCAGTGCAGTTCGCATGGAGAGAGCTGCAACGTTGTACTTGAATGTGAAACGATGTAACTTCTCGGTAAAGGCTGGTTGAATAATGTTAGTCTATCTCACTGGATGTTTCTAACGGCTTATGTTGATATATTTACTTCGGACATGCTGAGGTTTGATTGGTAAAATAAACCACATGTCAAGGTTAACTATGGCAAAATCAGCCAGACATCAATGCACCAGGAAAAATGTAGATTGTTAAACTTGACTTCCTAAAATTTCCATGTTTATCCCACTGGGAAATTTTAGGTTCTGCTCTATTTTCTGGTGGCTCTATATTCCAATAGATCTATGTTCCAGCAACTTTGGCTCTATGTTCCGGAGAATGGATTTCCATAAAAAAATGCTATTGTAGAGCCTCAGAAAAATGGACACCTAATTCCACAAGATACTTTAGCCAATTTCTTCTTCTATAAAACATGATATTTCCTTTTATAAATTTTTATTATTATTCAAATAATCATAGAGCTATTACCGTCATAAAAGTTGACTTGAAACTAAAGAAAAGTCAGCTTTTGAGCAGCTTGAAGTTAGTGCAATAATTTTAACCTCATCCTATTCAAAGCAAATCACCGCTCCACAAAATTCTTTTTCTATGAAAAGTAATTCAACGGAAAATTGGTCCAAAATCACCGGATCATAGACCTACCGGAATATAAAACCACCAGAACATAATGCGTTTGCAGAAATTCTGTCCTCAAAACAAATACCTCCCTAATCATGTACCAATACCATGTTGTTGTTATATAACGGGGAGTCATTCTCCCTTGGTTCATTTTTGAATGACTAATTCGTGAATAACTCGCAATAATCGGCCAATTTCTAATCGTTCTCAAGGTTGGATGCACACGAATCTGGCAGAAAAAGCAGTCGTAAACACACATAAGTTTACTGACTTGTCTTCTCTTACAACAGCTGTATGTAACACAACCTAAAGAAAGAGAACTTAACAACAATAATAAGATAATATTATTATTATAATTATTATGGCCTTGAATCAACGATCGTTGCTCGCATGATGACAACTCGTTGTTCCTGTTGCTCTTTCCAAAACAGAGAGAATAAGAGTATTCGCGACCTCTGTTCGCCGAACGCATTGCAATAAAAATAATCAGATCGACAATAAATTTAATCAATAAATAATCATTTTGTTCGAAACTCGTGGGTCAACAAAAAGTAGCTCACTGAATAAAAAAAACAATCAACGAGTATTTGTTTATATTGTTCGTAGGTCGCGAATGAAACTGAACACTAAATAAATAATAATGAGCGAGTTGATTTTTTTCATTTTCATAGACCGCTTATACACCCTTGAAAAATAATTCAAAATAATTGCAAGCGATCAAAATTTACTAAATTGAAGGGCAGCTTGACAAACTATTCCAGTTTGTAGCAGTTCAAATTTTATTATTTTCTTTTTATTTTGAAAATTGGGAGTTATCTTCTTTATAATTTGTTCGGTAAACTATAAAATTTCATTGAATATTATGTTGTTCTAAACTAATGTTCCGTTGTATACGCGACTTAGTGAATTACGAACACCTGTTATTTTTTGTATTTTGTTCGACGAACAGGTCGCGAATACTCTTATTGATTGCCATAAAACGGCTGTTTTTAATCGCAATGCATAGATAAAGTGCAAACCAGTGTTGTTCTTGCAAACTCATTGGCGCTAAATTTCTTGCGAAGCCACACCGTAAAGAAATGCTATTTTGTACTGGTCGGAACAAGAGAAATTCGCCCATTCACCGTGATTGCCCAGGATCATCTATTCGTTGTTCTAATGAACGTTACAATGATGTACACTCTAATCAAATGACAATGCATGAGGAGACCACTAGAAGAAGGTTCCAGAAGCTCTCACCTGGTATCCTGGTGCGTACCGAGACATCTGACAGAGCAGTAACGAGCTCCACAAGTCACACATGTGTAGTCAGAGAAGTAGCCACAGACAGCGCAGAAGTGACGGGGCGGGTACGTAGGAGACGGTACCAACGCTGTAAGAAAACTTGGGCCTTCCTTCTTAGCCATTTGCTAAAGTGTATAATAAACTAATTACATAACAGATATAGTGAGAGTGAAGTATTCAATAACAAAAATGAAATTGAATAACTACACCAAAATAATGTATGAATTATAAAAATTATTACCTCTTCTTCCACAAGAGCAGCAAAGTTCTTTTTTAATCGGTACCTGAATGACTCAGATCTGCTTTTTTTCTTCTTCTTCGCTGATAAAAAATATTTACGATTATAAAAAATTTCTCAGGACACTGAAAAAATAAAAAAGCACAAACTCTATTACCGATGCTTTTCGAATACAGCTGAGATATTGAAGAAAAAACCTCGAGCTCGCTATGACATGACGATTTAAACTTGAAAAAAAAACATCTACAAGACTAGTTGCTGATAAAAACTAATGAAAATGCGAGAGATGCTGCTGGATGACGGCCAAGTGGAAAATTAGAAAAAAAAATATTGAACGTGTGGGCAAATAGTGAGAGAATAAAACTCCAAAGTGGTGAAACTAGAAAGTTGCCACGAGCCTACTTCTACTACTACAAATAGTACTGCGAGCACTGACCACTGCAAGTATTAGTACTCGACCACTACTACTCCTAGTAATATGACCAGTACTACTTCCACAACCATCACTACTGCTACTCCTGCTACCACTGCTACTACGACTGCTACCGTCACTACCTCTACTACTAACACAACCATTACTACTACTACAACTGCTGCTGCTACTCATTGTACTACTATCGATACTACCACTATTACTACAGGTATTACGGCCATTATAGCTACTACTATAGCTACTAATACCAAGTCCTAACGCCAACAAATGTAGAAGCCAATCACCGAGTGAGGAATCCATAGACTCATCAAACTTTGGCGCTTTTTTGCTCATCTTCAAGTCAGCATGCGGATCATCCTGGAAGTTGTCTTGTTCTAAAGCCTCTATGGCCTTCCGGAGTCTTCTCTGCCGAGAGGCACTGTCAAGGACTCTCCTTCCGGCCATCTCCTTCTGTCTCCCTGCATTAGAGTCACAAATACTGATATAATACATTTGCTTTAGCTGTGGTTATAGATAGCGAGCTGATGGAATTCTCATCAACCACAGCGTTGAGCTGACAACTCCACAAAAAAGGATTTTGAACTAGAAAACCCATGGACAATGCAACCATATTAAAATTATGCACGAATTGATAATACATCAACGCATTGAAAACAACAAAAAATATTTGGAAAACACAATTCTAAAACATACCTGATTCTCTTTCTCTCTTCTCAGTCATATTTATTCAGGAAGTCACTGTCAGTTTATAATATCTACAAAAAAGATTACAAGACTAATTATAGCAATTTGACCAAACTAGGGCCGAAAGGGTCATAGCAGCAATAATTGTCTTTGAAAATGTCACCGGTCTATCGCAGCTAGTAGTTTGAACTTTCAATACAAATAAAACCTAAATTCCGTTTTCTTATTTTTTGACCTAACTTTAATGGAAGAAACTTTTTGTTTATTGAGCCCTACTGCATGAATACTGTATGACAGGTTTATCGATATTTTACTAGTTATGATATAGGTTCATTCACCCGTAGAACATTTCAACTGTGCCGCAAAATTTACATGTGCTGTTGTCATGAGAATTATTTCAACTTTGAATTATCAAAAACATTAACCAAACAGGTTTTGGTAACTTACACATGTGACAACAAAACGAATTAATCTGATAATAATAATTATATTGTTATTTTTTACTACTATGTTTTGGCCGGTATGGCATCAAGAAACTAAGCTAATAGATAATTTTATTACTCACTAGTTTCACTTCATCAAAATAAATAAGTGAATAATAATATTTTTTATCATTCCCATTTGACCTTATCTGTATCCATGAGTAAAATGTTACTAGTTAAGTGAATCCTTCTATGAAAAGAGAAGAGTCATCCCGTTACTGCTCTATCTATCGTCTATCAAAAATCAGGACAATTCTTGAGTTCACCTTTGGCTCGACAGTGTTTTGATCTATTAGGAGGATTGGGCTTCCAAAGTTATGAAAGAATGACATAATGAGAAAGATCTGACCAAGTTTTGTCATGGAGAAAAGCTCATTGGAATTCTTTTTGGATGGCAATATATCGTACTTCTTCTATCGTTTTAAAGAGCTAATCATTACAGTTGGGACATAATTTTTCTGACTTCAATTGCGAAATTCCCACCATTATGCAATGGTTAAGCAGACTTCCCTTTGAAACAATATTTTTGAACATACATTTTACAAATTTTTGACAATAGTTAAAATTTTAAATGCACCTAATGCTACAATCACTATTACGGACACTTGAAAAGAAATTGTAGGAATCACACCGTTTAATGCTAATTTTGTATGTTGCAAACATCACGAAATGTGACACTGGGGTAAAAGTATTATAAAATGTACACATCTATGACATCATAAACTTTACCGAGTTATTATGACGCGATTATTCTACTCCATTATAATGGTAATTCCAAAAACCTCAACAACCATCATCACATCAAACTACAACAACTTAGTACCAGATGTCTATGGTTACATAAATCTAGTTTGTACTTAACAAACAACTTGAATGATTAAAAGTTCACATGGTGACAATAGAAAAACACAATTTTTTCAAAAGATGGCAATAGCATCAAATTGTTCATGGCTATTTAATTTTATTTTCAGTTTTGTTTGCTTTTTTGGGTTTATTTCGATGAAAATGAACAGAAAAAATCTGTCAATTAGCATTACTAGTCAAAGTTCCTGGCCCGAGCCAACAGCAAAACCACCAGCCAAACTGAGGCGACCCCCGAAGTTCATCAAGTGAAGCCTTAGGGAGAGTTTAAATTCAGCTTTTTTCTTTAAGTCAGGTATTTTAGATGATAAACTATTCCACTGGAAGCTAGCCAGGAAATCTACACTCTGATGACCTGTTTGTTTGTTGTAGTAAAGGTGAATTTTAAATGATAGGAGAAAAACAGTGATACACAGCTTCTTATCCATATACCTGTGAAACGTAACATCCCAAATTATATTCATGAATAATGGCTCACAATGCCTTTTTCAGCCACAGAAATTTGCTGTTATTTGCATACTCATTACAAAAACTATGAACCTACCCATGTATCTAGGGTCCGTCAATCTACATGACTTGGCTACTACAAATATTGCGATGAAGCATCCCAGAGAAGTAGCTTCATCTTGTTTATTACAAGTTTGTTCATTAGATACACCAATCAATAATATTCAACTGCATGGATTGACTAACATTGTCAGCAGTTTCTTTAGAGAACTTGATTATTTTTTTTTCATGCCTGCAACCAAATACAAATCGTAGTTGGTTTCCAACTGGTATTGACAACAGTCAATTAAGGAAACCTGCCAGATGAGACCTATTAACTTCTAGATCATCGGAGGTAAAAATTCCAAAATGCTCTTTCATGCTGCTTATCACAGTTCTCTAGCTTATAGATACAAAGGCATAAGGAATTTTATAAACATGTAATGCACTATCTAGAAGACAGTAGCAGTATTGTTTGTTAATAGTTAGCAGTACGGGTGGGGGCAGCATCAGCAGTAGTAGTATTGTGAGGGACGCCAATAGCAAGATGGACGATCGTCATAGCAACATTTATACATATATTATGAACACTCATGTAACTCACAATGCTACACATTTACCAATTTATTATTTACGTTTTAGAATATTTTTCCACGAAAATATTTAAGATAAATATTTTCTATTATGTTTTTGTTTTACAAGGCGTAGCTTGTGCACATCTTGTTGTATTTAATATCGTGTAAGATCAAGAACAAATCAGAGTTAACCTGACTCAGAAGTACGATTGCTATCAATAATACACACAGGAAACAGTAACAGCTCTCACAACTACAGCGAATAACGGAGCCTAGTCGAAAGAGTGTATGGTCAATTCGACTTATAACACTCACGGCCACCGCCAACGACAATAATAGCCTCTAGTTCTTCTACTGAATAGTCAGTGCAGTCAGTCTCTCTCACGGCACTTTCTGTAGGAGCCAAGTTTGGCAGCAGACAATTATCACACACAATATTCATACAGAATTAATCACACAACACTTGCACATTTAATTGTGATATCTAGTGGTTCAACCTGACAGTGGAAACTATACAGATGTCTGGCTACCTTGTAATAGTAAAATCCTGTACAGTATTATGTACAATAAAAAAATAATAATAACGGTTGCAGTACAAAAAACATGGTTACTGTAATAAATTATTACATGGATGATGATGGTGATTGAATATAATTTGGTGGATTTCAGTGAGCGATCGTGTGTGAGCAGTTACACTAGGAGTTATCCTACCTTGATTACGAAGATGTTAGCTGTATGCCTAGCAACCTGAAGAGCCTGCGTACCAACATATTCTGGAGACGCCTTAGCCAAGCACAGTAAAGAACCTACTAGGAATCATTCTGGTAGCCATCTTGACATTAGTAATTAAATATTATTATTACCGTTGTTGTGCGTAGTTGCTAATGCGCACATTCACTTTGTATATTCATGTCTATGTCTGGTGCTTCTGTGTGCAACTTATATTGCGCCTATTTTCTAGCTGGCAGTTATATTTGAATTAGCTAATTATATTATACTATTTTTATCCAATTGTATGTTGAGGATTTCAACTGCGTGATTTGCATAATGTTTCTGTAAGTAGCAGGGCAAATCACCCAAGCCTCCAGAGTTCTCGGAGTAGTTGTGCAAGAGTTGAATCACTGTACGCGTAGGTAACATTGTGACTCCTCGTAATCATTAGCTGGAAGTTTAAGTGGTTTTGTCGAAGCACCTCTCACTGTTGTAAGTTTTGTATCTTATCGAAGAATTGTTGTCAACTACAACTCTCCCTGTAATGTACAACTTGTGAAGCAAAATTACACTCGCTGAATAATTAAACACTTAGAGATTAACTACACTCTCTTCGTAATTATTGCAAGTCTGCCTAACTCGATTGCTGAAGTTAACGCTTTTGAAAGTCTATCAATTGCTGAAATCTATGCACGTGCTGAGTAAGCAGAATTGATAGCGGAAATGGATCTGGCTGTGTTGCATAACAGATCCCCGTATTGTGTAGACAAGCCTCCTGTATTGAGACAGCGTAATTAATTAATTGACTAAACACTGTACACGGCAGAGCTATACCACCGGTTGGTAGACGCTGTATCACGGGTTTGTGCCTTGACACTAGTACGGCTCGCTACCACTTGCCCTAGTGCTCAATAGCTTAGGAAGCTAAAATATACAGTGGTCCAGTAAAGGTGTTGAGCCATTGCATCACAATAAAATCCTTTACAATACTAGTACTGCAGCTATTTTTTGTTGCTTTCAATCATCAGGGAAATGTTGTTGTTCATTGTTTATATCCTATAATAATAATAAATTTTTAACTTATAATTATTATGTTTTTTTAATCAAGTTACTCAAGTTGTTATTGTACTAACTACTTGTATGTATGTTTGTCATTGATTATTATTATTATTACTCTCTGAATTTGTTTTGATGTTACAAAATGAAATGATCTGAAATAATAATTAGAATAATAATTATAATTAATAATATAACAAGATAATTATTATTTATAATTATTAATTAAGTAATGAATAAAAATAATAATAATAATGATGATCACCATCCATTAAATTTAATTATTATATTATTTATTTATTATTATCATAATAATAATTATATATATGCGACCACAGCAGTGAGCCATGTATGATTGGTAACAAACAGGAATTGTATTAAGAATACTTAAAAAAATTATAATAATAATATATATAATTAATACTACAGTATTATAATATTATATTATTTATTATTATGATTTTTTTTAATTATTTTTAATACAACAACAATTCCTGTTTTTTGTTACCAATCATAATAATAGTACATCATCATGGCTCACTGTGTATGTGTATCGTCCTTATTATTATTCATTACTCTCAATACTAGTAATACTACCGTTATTGTATTATTACTAAATATGATGAGTATTCACAACATAAACGGTTTCTTCACCCGCTTATTATACTAGAGCCGCTAGACAACTACACGAGCAGAAGTTTGAAAACTGAGAAATGGGTGTTTGATTATGAGCGTAAGTTTTCAACACAAAGAAATTATTCCGGGTCCCGGTTTGACCCTCGTTTATTTTATAGAATTCATTTGCAGCCGAGTAAATATAATACGAATAACATCATTGGCTTCTCGTAAACTTATTATCGAATTAAAATCAATCTCTTTAATAGGTTTTCCCCGTAGTAGTTACCCTTTGAGATTGAGAACCTCAAGTGACGGAGGTGAAGTGTAAAGCCTGGTTCACATACATCGTAGATGGCTCGCAAGTGATCGTGGATCCCTCGTGCGACGGATCCGCGATACATGTTCACATAAACTTGGCAAACCCACGATCGCAAGAAGTATAATCACTCTCTTGGCTGGGAGGTAATAAAATCTCGAAACACGTCTTCATTGACCAACGACTACATACATACTAAATGAATTATCGTTGTTCAATTTACACAAATAATTTATTATTTTTAACAGTTATAAAAATTTTTTACATTTTTGCTGATATTATCATTGAATATTATTCCATATTTTTTAATTAAATTTTAACTGTTGTTCAATGGTGCATTATCATTTTTTACCATCTCTTAATATAAAATTTTGAATCTCAATTTATAATAATATGCTAATTATGCTATTATATAAAAATTTAAAGAAAATTTATATATTTATACATTTAAATCAACTATCACAATATTTCACTCAGAAAATTAAAAATAAATAATAATCAATATGTATAATTAAACAATAATAATTTTATTATTTATTATAATTTTTTGATGGCAGTCATTTTTACATGAGTAACCTTGACCTGAATGTGGTTTTTGAAAAAGAAAGTAAGAAAATTTACTCTCTATCGTACGACGGTCGCACGAAAGTTTGTTCAGCTGAACTTTTCTACGAGCCTCTACGACGTCGTACGAGCCACAGGAAATCCAGGTTCACATACATCGCAGATGGCTCGCAAGTGATCGCGGATCCCTCGTGCGAGCCATCTACGATGTATGTGAACCAGGCTTTATAATAATAATGATCATAATAATTACACTCTGAGCCGCCAATAAGGAAGTTTTTATTGCAGCCTATAATTACTGCCTATGGCAGGTCAGATATCGCAGTGAGCCATGTATGATTAATAACAAACTGGTGTTGCAATTAAGATAACTTCTTGGGAAAAATAAATAAATAAAATTAAATAAATATAATATTATTATATAATTTAATAATAATAAATAAATATAATAATTAAATTTATTATATTATTATTAAATTATTTATTATTATGATGATGATTATTATGATCAAGAAGAATAGTAAATCATCAATCATCATCATTAGATTATTATTATAAATGAATCATCCATGATGATGATCATCATCATGATGATGATCAACTTCAAGTCAATAGTAATAAATAATAATAATAATACAATAATAATAATGCCATGTCATTGGGTTCAACAATAAAAATGTAATACCTAAATATACACTTAGTGGCGAAATACTTGAACATGTGGAAGACACACGCTATTTAGGGGTTAAATTATTGCAGTCTGTACAGGAATGTACTGTCTGGGTGGTAACCACCTGTACATCTCCCGAATGCTCTGCCAATCCTAGCTAATGCAGTGCACAATAATTCTGTAATTAATGTTAACAGGCTAGTACTGACTTTGGTCATGCAAAAGAACAACCGAATCTGGTGTAGAGCAAGTGCTGGCAGTTGCAATAATTATCCAATAATTATTGGCTGCGTCTGAACCTCCCTAGGTTCGACAATAATCTGCGCCGCGATTATTGTCTAGTTCAACGTTTGTTTCGAACTTTGCTGCGCACAATAATTCCGCAGGATTTACTGTTTAGTTTAAAGTTTGTTGCGAACTTTTGGCCACTGACAATAATGGTGCGGTAATTGTTATTTGTCTATTTCGACTCAGTCGAGACCGACAATAATTACACTGGAATTATTGTTGTGTTAGTTTTGCTTCGAACTCCACAGTTCGGATTTCAGTCTGGGTCGAACTAGTAGGGCACCAGGTGCTTTGCGTCGTACTTCTCACCGGAGCGAGGGAATACGCAGTAAGAAAGCGAGCTATCTTACTTTCCGCCAAGCCTCGTGCTTGCTAATAGTTGACCAGCGCTTGTAGTTATGCTGCTTCTAGCTGTGCTGCTTCTTGAGAGTAAGAATCTTCTGAGAGCCAGGCTAACTCTGATATTTATTTCATGAACACCGATATATAAACAAAGTAGGCGGGTATGATTAGCATAAGTCACACCCTTAGGTAAAATCTTGGCAAGCCACGCCTTGCCTTCCATGAAGCACCAAAATGCAAGTAAATAATAATTACGTGGAAAAAGTTAATGAAATATAATAGAAATAATTATTTAATTGTATCCTGGATAATGGCAATATAACTATACAGTTTGGCAAGCATAGAATGCACAGTAAGAATAACGGTTAATAGAAATGTAAATGTTCGCAATGGCTATGTAACTAGGTAAACAATATGGTGTCTCTTTACCGAAGAGTGCCAGCGTCCCTCACACAGTCAAACCTGAGATTTGACAAGCATATTCATGACAAAACTTTACTTGCCAAACGGCAGTTGGGCATGCTAAAAAGGGCATTAATCTGGGCCCCTCAGGGTGCTAAATTACAAGCCTATAAATCACTCTGTCGTCCACACCTAGAGTATGCTGTGGCAGTGTGGGACCCATTTTTGAAAAAAACATATATCAGAAATGGAAAGCCTGCAGAACCAAGCAGTACGCTTATTTGCCACCTCATAGGGAGAGAGAGTGTATCAGATGCAAAGGAAGATATTGGACTTGAACTACTAGAACGACGACGAAGGGACATCTTGCCAAGACTTTTAATGAGAATCCTTAATGAAGGTGATAAACTACCAGCGCTTAATGCTTCATATGATGAGCTCATCAATAAAGCATCCGACACTAACATTCAAACTAGAGCCCAGAGTAAAGGAATACCCTCATCTATAGGTGCAACTAAAACTGAGTATCATAACAGCTTCCTACTATAAACAATAAGAGACCTCAAAATAGATGCTAGCGATTGTCAGACTCACAGTTTAAACAAAACTTGCAAGTTTAATGCTTGTACTACTGTCTAACATAACTACCTAATTACTCGAAAATTTAAAATCACTGACTACCAAATTTTAACACATGAGTCGCACCACTTCCATATTATGTGGTCTAGTGTGAAGACAACTACGAGGTAATACGAGGTAATAAATAAATTCATTATTAATTAACAATAATAATAATAAATTTATGAATGAATTGAAATAATAAATAATAGTAGTAGTGAGTATGTGTGTATCTCATCTGTATGTATTAGTCACAGGCACAGCCAGCTTCAATCTAATGGCTTGGCGGTAGGAGAGAATAGTAGTTAAAGAAGAAAGAGAGTATTGTTGTTGTTGTTGTATGATAAGAAGAATCATCTCTCTTCGTTTAAATCGCTCACCCACACCATCCCAATAGATTGGAGCCGCCTGTAGTCACAGGCCTGCTTCAGAAAATTGGTGTTTTGGGCCACTTTTTCAGGAACTTCATGTTGTGTTTTGTTGCTCCTAATAAAAGTGGCCCAAAACCCACCAATTTTTTGGCAGTAGGCATGTGATATTAGTAAGAGTATTAATTATTATTTAATTATTATTATTATTAGTATTATTATTATTATTGTTATTGTTATTGTTATTATTATTATTATTATTATAATAGTAGTTAATGATTGTTATTGTAAATATATTGATGCTTGTTATACTAATTTTTTAATTTATTTTTATTGCAATGCCAGTTTGTTACTAATCCTACATGGCTCACTGTGTATGATGTTACGCTTGCAGTTCAATTCTGTTTCTTTTGTAGCGCACTCATTTCCAGAGCTGTGTCAAATCAAGGTTTTCATGACTCAAATCATTTGAATTTTTCTTCACATCAAATAAAATTATAATTATGAGTGAGTAAACAATGCAAATCACATTATTGTGTGCTGTTCAAAACCAAATCAAGTATTTGACACGTGATTTGTGGGAATTTTTTTCAAATTATCTTCACTGATGCTATTAGAAATCAAAGAGAATTCAGCTTTCAATAGGCTGCATTGACCAAATTTACTCAAATACACATCACAATGGACTGGTGTGGCTAGCTGGCTCCTGGATAACAGTTTTTCAAGTTGCTTACTTCTGAAAACTTGCATTCTCCTGGGTACATTTTCCAGTGGAATATATTATTGGTATGCCGTCATGCTATTGTTTCACTTTTCAAACCAGCACTTGGACTAGCTAAGTGTATTAACCAGTTCCATGCAATGTATAAAACGTGCACCCAGTAGGCAAAGCATCCAACCACCATAGTTTAGTACCTCTCTAAAAGTCCTTTAGTTTATTGCCTAAAAGTTGTCATCATGCTAGCCTATTGCTATTAGTACCAGCGAGACTAGATAAATGATAGCAAAATCTGGCTCTTCGTTTGTTTAACAAGAGTAATTAGTCTGCATTGTATCAAAACAGTTATCATCATCATCAAATAATGCATTACTCACTACAGATAAGTAAATGACCTGATCTTTATTCAGAAAAGTTCTCATATTGCATGTTAAAACCAAATTTAAATCAGAAAAGTAGGTAGAAAATTGATGAATCAACATCTGCTGATGAAAACACTTGTATGACAGAAAAAAGCAGCATAGTTTTGACTGACCCTTGATTACTGAAGGCTAAACTAGATAGTTTTTTTCACGGCTTATATTTACTTGCCACAATAAAATGCTATAAATTGCAACAATCTCAGGTCAATTACAAGCATTAATAATAAAATCTGCAAGCATAATCATTGATACTTTTGCAAATATTTGTGTCAAATCTTGTGGGAGATCAAATCATGACTGAAAGAAACCAAATCAAATCACCAGCTGCATCAAATATTTGAAACAAACCGTTTTTCAAATATTTTAGTCACCAAATACACAAATAACGGTGATTTTGGCATAGCTCTGCTAGTTTCATCATTGCTGCAATGTCTGCTAGGGCAGGAGGATGAATGATGAAATGTCATTAATATTATTGGATTTATTATTATTACAATTATATTATATTTATTATCAACTTATTATTATAATTGTATAATAGTTATTATCAACTTAATATTATAATTATATTATATCTATTATTAAATTATTATTATAATTATGTTATATTTATTATTAACTTATTATTATGAAGTTATTAATTTTTTTTACTGCGTATTTAATACTTATTATTATCTTTCTTATTAGTGAAAAAGCGCAGTCTGAGAGATTTGTCAAGCATAGTCACAGTGAAGAAACCCAAAAAAATACGGCTGCGGGCTTTTGTAAATTAATGGACAAAATCTCAAAATATCTGTAATTAATTGGGGTTTCTCCACTATTTGAAAACTTTTTCAGGTTGCGCGTTTTTTCTTATTGTCAATTACTATTAATGAATATTGTAATTAGAAAAATAAAGATAATCATAATATAGCTAACACGAGTGTCATTTTTAAATGGGCATTTTTTTCTCCAAATGAGCATCAGCTTTTAGACCAATTTGTTATCCATCCATTGGTGCCAAAGTTATTTGTGCCACACCAGCGATTGCCTCATATAAATAGTTAGGAAAAAGTACCATTGCTTATAAAAACAGATGATTTGTGATTTCACTGTCAAGCATTGCTGACAATGGTGCTGTTACTGTGAAGCGAAATCAATGATGCGTGGCGATGCGCATGCAATAATACGGGGGAAGATAGTTAATGGTAAGACATTGGAAGTTTTTGTTTTCATTTAGAAATGGCTCTTCCATAAAGTTGCTTTTTGTCTGCTTAATGTGGTTGCTCTATGATAAATAGTATACCACTGGGTCGGTGAGATTACAGAAAAATTAAATAATATAAACCAAAGCCTTAGGGGCCCACAGAGCAATAGGAAGTTGCCGGTTTACAACGCATTGTCAGAACAAATTTTTTCAACTCCACATTTGTGTAGGCAGTGCATTGATTGGCTAAACTTGAGCGAAATGTTCTTTCCTCTTGACACATTATCAAATTTTGTTTCTAGTAGCTTCTGGCTCAAAGTTATTTAAGAAATATTTGAAAAATTAAAGCAGTTGTGCGGAACGAAATTCTACATAGATGCTTTGTCTTAATAAATGCTACGCTTTCATGAGTTCTGTACACACCAAATAATAATCATAATAATAAC
Organism: Cryptosula pallasiana; assembly: GCA_945261195.1. NCBI lineage: Eukaryota > Metazoa > Bryozoa > Gymnolaemata > Cheilostomatida > Cryptosulidae > Cryptosula > Cryptosula pallasiana. The sequence continues at coordinate 45,878,044 of OX183132.1, read as the reverse complement.
TATGATCATCAAATGAGTTGTTACTAGTACAGTGGAACCTTTTTATAACAGAACAAACCTGAAAGGACCAAATGCTTTAGTTCTTTATATAAAAAATTCACTATAAATGAACTATAGCATTGTCATAATGCTATATGGCGATAGCTATAATGGTTATAATGATTATCCGATTTGCTGCTTTGGGATGTTGAAGTTTAGTTTGTTATGTGCAATACTTTATTTTAAGTAAGGCTGTTATAAGCAAGCTCCATTGCGATAATAATAGGTAATAAAATGATATTGTTGTTGTAATAGTGTAATACTAATTATCGTACACTACTTTTTCTCTAATCTTACAACAACCAGAAACTCTCTGTCTCATTCGTAGTTAGTGAATTATTATTTTATATTCTCTTTCCTCTTGTTTTACATATTTTGTGCACAATAATACATATTATTACGTTGTATTGTTGGGTACGTAATGTTTAAAACAATCTATCATGATGAAAAAAGTTATACAAAATTGTCTTTAATCAACAGTCAACAGTCTCCAATTCCCCGATTTGGGGCCTAGGGACTTCTACTGAAAACAACAGAAACCACTTGTGAACTACATAGCACCAGAGTTGATGGAATTTGTTGTAGGAGTGTACATGTATCCCCAGTTTGTGTTTTACTGTTCCTGTTGTGTATTTCTACTAAATTTTTCCTGAATGCTTTTTGTTCATTTCTCTGTTCAATGGCCCATCACTCAATTAACTCGTATCTAACACAGACTAGTGAATCACAGTTGTTTTTTTCATGAAAAATGAAATGATGATATCAACATCAGTGCATCAATACAAAGAGTAAAAGAGCGCTTGACAATGAAATAGTATATAATAACAGCGGAATAATGACAGAACCCTGAGGTACCCTATAATGAGCAGCTTATAATTCCCTGGGCTGGCTGAGTGGTTTTTACTGTTCAAGCCAAGAAATAGTAATACCATTCAACCCTGAGTTCAAAAATAAACCAGAGATCACCAGTTTTTCAGCCAAAAAGCGTATGGAACACGACTGAAAGCCTTACAGAAGTATCAAAAAGCTGGTGAACATAATGGATCGAATCAATCTGCTGCGGGTTGTGTGTCTAAACTTTTGGTACATAATAAACTTCATTTGAATCTGTTTAAGAATTAAAACTGAATTGTTATTGAAAATATCACAAGGCACATATAACATTTATGTATTTAGTTTGTGTGCTCGTCAACAAGCCCCGTGACTGGATTCCTATCTGCTCTTACTATTTTCATTTTTATCTGGCAGTATTATATGTGCAAGTTATTCATCATGCAGCATCTCCAGTTGTGCAAAAGAGCATCCAAAATTATAGCCATGATATAAGCTACAATTCCAAGTAACTGACATATTATTATACTTGTACGTGGTTGTTGATGCTTTTGTTAATTACCTCATTAAGACTTTTTTTAAAAAAGAAACTTTGTTTCAATAGGAGAATTCGCAGACTACTGCTGTCTCACTAACTATATATAGCTAACCACCTTCTATTTTCATCTTTCATCAAAGATGTTATTTTCATCACTGTTGATTTTAAAGCACAATTCACTACAGGAAATCCTGAAATGTATAAATCATCGTGTTTTGGTTTTTTGCCACAGATATTGCTTAGAAATTCCCAACTTGGTGTGTAGACTTCACCCTAGCAATCAAATTTTCTGTGAAAAGCACTGCGCACATATGTCCAAAGTTGAAAAAAATCATTTTCTGAGTTTATTGCATTGTTCTTTCAAAATGCAAGAACAAATGACACGCCCTGAATAAAAAATTGGATATAAAGGGTTGCAATCATGCCATTGTAACTAATCAAAGGGATTTTATTTTTAGAAGTCATACCATTATCAACAAAAGCTCCCTTTCGCAATCGTAGACCCATATCATTGTTTTTGTGCACAGCAACTCAATCAAAACACAACATGCAAGATATGCTAGATCTACAGCTAGGTTCTTCTCAATTCATTTATGTGTTTGGGTAATCATGCCATTTAGCAGATCTTCATTCCATCTGTAAACAAATTTGAGGATTTATGATCGCAGTTTTAATACTTATGATTTCGATACTGTATATTTCATCACCTTTGGTTGGTCAAAGCCATTCCATTAACACTTTTATGTAAAAATATTGATTACTTGAGAAATAATGATGCCCATCAACATCATTTCAAGTGATTGGACTGAAAATAACAAATAGTTGGTTCCAATACGAAAATGTTCTGTTGACCCGTTTTCTTTATTGCGAACATAAGCTCAAACATTCTTATCAGGCTGCATTCATGTTGCTGGTTAAATTGGAAGGTGTAATCAGATCAAAACTTTTTAGTATTGATGAAGCTTTCGTCAGAAAGTGCTGTTACTTCAATAAATCATGTTCAACTATGCTCGACTTGACATTGATTTACATGATCTTGTTCATGGTTTTTAGTATCAAAATTTGCTATGAGCTAATGTTAATATTAAACCAATGGAAAAGCGAATGTAAAGAGCCAACATGACACAAATCTAACATGGAATGTTTTGTTGCTCAATTATAAATACACAGTTGATAACATTTTTTATTTTATAACACAAACTTTTAGCGGTACAGCAAAGAAGACAGTTAATCTTGAGCAATATACAATTCTTGAGCCAGCTCAGTTTTTTGGTGTATTCCATTTAAAATGATGGTCAAGATCCAAAACTGCAGGGTTTATATCGTTGAAATGGTAGTTTTCTTCTGCTTCAATCATTACAGATTCTTTTGGCAGTAATGTTAGCTCCCGGCTGATGACAATTTCAAGATGTTGAGATGACATCTATTGATCCTAAGACGGATAAATCTTTAACATTTTCTGATTATCATTATATCCTATTATATTATTATCATTTTAAATTATTTGAATTCAAATGTTTAATAATAACCAAATAGTAGCAAAAAAGAAGTTAATTGCTGGCTTGATGAACATAATTCTTTTTGGTTTTAAAATTTGAAACTCTTCATGGTACGTAATAACCCAAAGTCTAAAAAGGAACTCCCCTGGAGTTTTTTGGGATTGTTTTTTTTTCATATAAATTCAGGACGGATAGGCGCCGTTCCAACACCTAAAAACATTAGCCAACTCACCAAAAACAGCCATGAATGGTTGTCAGCTATTGAATCACAGACACATTTGATGTGTGATACAAATTTTAACAGCAACCATGATATCCTCTAGCTGCTGCAAATATAGATGAAAATACCAGGGGAAACAAACAGCGGCATTTCTTTTTGGCTGTTCAAAATGATATACACTAATATTTTGCATATTCATGAAAAGTTGTATTAAATTGACCTTCCCAAATTATGTAAATTTGGAAAAAGTACCTATTCAAGTTGATGTTTACTCGCCGCGTGCCATTAACAACAATGTATAGCACCACCTTAAGTATTACTTGGATAATCTTTTGGATTATAAAGTGTAAGCACACATTCAGTGTATAGGACATTGAGTATAGAGAACACAACAGGGTCCACACTGTTAACTGCTCAACCGCAAAGAACATCATCCATTTCTTGAACCAAATGACTGTAACAATATAATTAGTGGCACAAAAAACAATTGTGCAACTAAAAGCGGAGTTATCTCCTGTAGTATAGCCAATTTCAAAAGAGTACTGCTGTCACTCTAGTATGAGTAACTCATATTTAAGTTTGATTATGATAAATAGAAAATGGTTGAAAATTATACTGCTATAAAAATATACATTTATATTTCCGTGTTGGGATGATATTTGTCAGTCCTGAGTTGTTTAGAGAATCCTAAAGAAACCTTGGGGATTTTCTTTTGAGACTTTCTGTCATTACTCACCATATTCATTTTAAAACTTTATTGAGTTTTAATTATTATCAAACAAGTAGTTAACATTATTTGCGGTGATTAAGTAATTAAATTCAGTCAAGTTTAATTAAGTTAAAAATGATTGGCAAATCTTAAAGATTTCTCATCACTTCAAAACCAATAGATTTCATCACAGCAACGATGTTTTAATAGCAAAATTGATGTAGCAACTTTTAGGTTAGTGTTTTACTTTGGTTTTGTGGCTTTATCACCTAAACTCCAAAATAAATATTGATATTTGTTTTAATTAGGCCAAGTCTTAATTGCAGACACAATTCGTAGCTCTTTATAGTCTGCCAACTGTTTCCGAACCGAACAGCTTTAAAGAATAACAATGGAAGTCCACAGTGTCTTCTAGACTTTTCATTTTCAGTTGACTTTTTGTAGGTTTGGCACTAACTATGTCATAATGTTACATTGGAAGTGATACAAGACTAGAAACAAACCAGATATAACAGATCAAAAATGGTGAGATATACGATTTTTTTATTCGAGGCATAAAATTTTTTGTGAGAAGGGTATTTTGTTCTGATTTTCCTATTTTATTCTTTGGCTCATGGTCCATTAGTTTGGTTCACCTAATCCCTGTTATAAATATTCTCTATTCATCGTTCGCTGTTTTCCCTTGAGTGCAGATGGTAGGTGTTACTCAGGTCATCAGAGTAGCAGCTACTCACGCTGTTGCAGACACTACTTTCTCATAAATGGTGAGGAATGTACAGATCCTGGGACCATAGAGGGAATCCACTACCTTAATAAACCTTAAAAAATTTGTTCGCTGTTTTCCCACGATCAAATTTGCTAGCTTGTTCTCAGCCTTATGCTCATTCTAATAGCTGCTGAAATAATAAACTTGGCAAACCTTCAATTTTATTAAATTTTTTATAAATAGTCTCAACAAAATATTTTTACATGTCTGTAGAAGTCTTTTTCAAAGTTTTTAATTTGAGATTGTTAGTAAACTTCTATGTTTGACCAAGTGTTGGTAGGGAGTTAAAAGTGACTCAATGTTTGCTAAGGTTATATAAGACTATCAGTTTATATGTAATATATAATAAGCTACAACGACTCTACTTAGCCTTAGAAATTTAAACTTTTATCTTCTAGGGGGACCAGCACAAAACACTTTATCAACCTGCCAGTGCTGGTGAGTTGAATATTCAGGCTTATTACATTTACTGTTCTGATGTGTACTTTTGACCTAAATGAGTAGACAATCAGCTAGTAGACTAGTAGTTGAATCAGTGTTTAGTGTAGTACTTCTTGGTTGGTCACACATTGGGACCTTATCAGTTTTTTTGCCATAAAAAATGAGTTTTGAAAGTGTCCCAGTCCTAGCTTGCTGTAAATGACTGTTTGTATTTGTTTAATTTGATTCTATAATCTTTGTAATGATACTGAACTTGGCCACACAAAATTGCATTTTGCTTACAATGAAAATACCGCATAGAAACAATAATACAAATAATTAGATAGATTAGCATCTATAAATAAGATATTAATCAATCATTAATAACAAATAGTTTCCAGTGACAATTTTATTTATTTTAGCTGTGACGTAATAAAAAATATAAAGGTTACCAAAGACAGTTGTTTTATTCATTTTACCAAGAATCTTTTATGAATGTACCTTTACTTCAACATAGTCTGTTTTTTTGTTTGAAACTAGTATCTTTGTGACTAAATTATTTTTCTTGCGTGACCACCCACAATTAGTCATTCTAATTATTTTGTATATTCTTTTGTAGATGGAATATCCAGGTGAGTAGCCAGTCTGTCTGTTAGTAAATTAATGGCTCATGCCTTGGTAATACGATTCCTGCTTTATTAATTGACTTTTTGTATCTCCTTTTTTGGATTTATGCCAACAGACTAGTGTGGTGATGGGTATTGTATGTGGGGCTATTTTGTTTTACTAAATTTTTAAGGGTTTGTTGTTAATGATATTTGGTTCGTTGTTGCCTTCAATTCTTGAGCTGAATCTGGTTAAAAATCAAATTGTGTCTATATAACATGCTGTTGGGATAACATCAATCTGTTCTGAAATCATTAGAAAATCTTGATGATTTTTTTTAGACTTCCTAGGTGTGTTCACCTGCTGGATCAGTGAACAGCTGCTATTATTTATATTTCAGGACCACATTAGTGGGTGGCGAATGCATTGATCCAGGCTTTTACATTTTATTAAATAATAGTAATTTGTGTCCTTTGATCTAGATCAGTTTGCGAAGACATAAAGCATCCGTCTGCATTAATTATTTTCACACGTACAAGCATTTCAACAACAATGCTTATCGGGTCGTTGATTTTTTACTCGTACCAATAGCGTGATGCTTCGGGAAGTAGCAGATAGTGAAAGCAAGTAAAACTAAATACACAACTTAACATTTGTCCGGTTGGTGACTTTTATTGCGAAGCATTTCATTCTTGATTAACTATAACAATAACAATTATCTTTATTGATTAAACACAATGACTGCTTTTTATTCTCATGGTCAGTTTATTTATAATATGTTATTAATGTATATAATAATTGTAATACTTATTAATAATAAACAATCTATACAACCTATTTGTATGTTAATAACGAGTTATCATATCATAATAATACCAGGAATGAACGGTTTTGAAATAAATGTCACTCACACGGCTATGCATTAATTTCATATGATGGATCGGTAGCGTTTGCTACCTATGAGAATGCATTGTAAATCAATTTTACTTTTGTAAAAAGATAATTAACAACTTTCTTGAGACTTCCGGCTGATACATGTCCTTGAATAATTATTTTGTAGCAGTTTCTATAAATAGTTTTATGACAAAATTTTAAACTAAGTTTTATCAGGAATTCCTGATGCAAATTTTCTATATTTTAGTCGTACACCTCACCAAGCGTTGGACTCCAACACGAGTCAGTATTCTGGCTTCACTCATAGCGGTAATTTAGCAGGAGTTCACATACCTCGTGATAACACTGATTCTGGATTGCGGGATGAAGACTTAGTCACCCCTAATGTTCCTGGCAGCAATATTGGTGACATTAACTCTACATACACCCGGGTAGATGTACCCGCTAGAAGAACCACTTCTATTACATATCGCAATAAGTATGGAATTCAGGCTGTGTCTACTGGTAGGTTTCTTTCTACAGTTGTTTATTTCACTATTGTGTAAAAATATAATAGTAGCTAGAAGGCGTTGCATCTCCATTGTTACCATTTTATCTTCCAAGTAGGGTGGGTTGGAATGTTTTTTAGTTTGTTAATACAACGTCTAAGCTCTTCCCCAACAGTCTGAAAGCTTTCAAAAATGTCTCAATTTTTGCAAATTGTGGGAATACTTGGTCAAATAGTTGATACTATATTAATACTGAAATCAGATTTGGTTGTTCACATATCATGAGTATGTGTTACGGCTAGTAATTTTGGTTACTAAACAGAGAAGTTTTAACGCAATAAATAAATCTTTTCGGTTATTTAGTTAATCATTATTGCAAATAAATGATCCAAAATTGTTATATTTTTTACAATCAGTTTCGGAGACGGTATCTAACAATGGTTTATACGGTTAAATGAATTTTTTTTCATTTCTGCAGATGACTACATTTAAATATTTTACTTATAGGTTATAAATAAAATGGGGGCGACAGTTTTTGGTTAAAAAACCATGTGCTTTGCAAACCTTCCAACTCTTTTTGAGATAATTCAGATAGTTTTGGAACAGTTAAGACTATTTAGAAATGGTACTTATAATGGGGATAGTGCCAATAGGAGTACATACCCCAGGAGTCGCAGGTTTTAGAGATAATTGGTTATGTTGGCTGAAAATATAAATAGGCTGAGGACTTTCGTCAGTTTGCAAGTAGGACGCCCCAAACATTAAGTATCGAATAAAGTAGAAGGGATGTCCTCTCCGAGCCCATTGGTGACATTTACTTTTAAGAGGGCAGAGAAGTTAGTTTATGTAAACTACTGTCTTAGGCGTTTAAGTCACAGTCATACGGTTATAAATAATTTTCAGTCTATGGTCACGGTATCTGAGAAAATGCACATTTCCGGTTTTTAAAAATATTAAAATTATTGCCACATTTGTATTGGTAAAAGTTGCTTGTTTTAGTCCTTGACCAAGTTATTTTTTAATTTATGCTCTGTAAATAATGTGTTCTTTATTCTAAATAAATTTAAAACAAATAAACAAGGTTATAAGAATAAATTAAATTGCGAATCTGAGATGCATTCTTGTATATAATTCAATCTGAGGATAAACTGTTCCCAATAATTGAACTGATTGAAAAAAAAGTCTCCATCCCCATTAGCTCATACATTTTCTAAAGCATTGGTTTGTAATTTTCTAAACCAGCTGAGTCATTTCTAATCCGACTGGCTGGTTTGCAGAAAAACCTACAAGGTTTGAAAGTTTTTACAGTTATTGAACAGGAAATACAGCTTTTTTCATGAAATTTCTCATGATATGTTTATTAAAATCACTTGGCCTGTTTTGTAATACAGTTCATTAGGCTATTTACTGCATTTACCCAAATATTTTTTGCGCAAACCGTCTAGACTATTTTAAAACCATTAATACGCATTTTAAAGCGAAAGAGTTAAAGAATACCAGTACTAGTTATCATAGAGTTAAATCGTTCAATAGAGTTTTAGTGATGGGAAGTATATAACAATAAAAATTGATAATATCCAAGCATTATCCTTGGATGGTTATTGATAAGTTAAAATTTACTTTTTCTCTGCTGCCACAGAGCAAATGAATGTTTTTTATGCCTAACTTATTGCTTGAGATTTCTGCTCAAAATTTTTTCGGTCCTCAAAACAAGAAAATTTTTCCTTCTGAAAAGACACAAGTGTGAAAGTTGATTGAATTAACTGACAAAATATACTGTTTCATCTTTCATTTCTGCTTGAAACCTTATTTGTATTTTTAATATTTTTCTTTCATTTCAGGCGGTGCACATATTACTACAATAAGGTGAGTGATTCTTTAGTATTACCCCCGTATTACCTTACATGGTTAGTTAGTAGCCTCTATACTTTTGAGTTTAGCGAAATGCTTTTAGTATTTTCATTGAGCTGCTAATTATTCAGTAAAGTTTTGTGATAACCGTGGATTGAGTTGGAAAAAATCTTAGTAGATGATAATTATTTGGATTATCAAAATATTTTTTGTTTTTAATATTTTTTTTACTTATCTTGGCTAAAAAAATTCAGTGAACGTAATCAATTTGTCTGTATCATTATAGTTATTTTAGACTCAGGGGTTCGCAAAATTTAAGAGATACTAAATTGAAAAAAATAAAATGGTCATTTTGCATTTATTTTTTATATACATTTATTATTTAATGTTTGCCTACCTATTGTGAACACAAACAAACAAAAGCAGACACAAAAGATGATCTCGTCTATTTGATAGCAGAAGGTAGTTGATAAGTATCCGAGAGTTATTATATGATTAATTATATTCAATTTGCACCTTCCAATTTTTCAAAGAACAATTAATCGCTGAAGAGTTGTTTTTGTTTACTCTTAATAATTTTGAGCCTTTCCGTTATTCATCATAGCCAATGTTGTACAATTAATAGTGTGTGGTTTATTATATTAGAATTTATCCCTAACCCGTGGGTATAAACTTGTGTTGAATTTCTATATCATAAACAAACTTAATTCTTTCTAGCAAAAACAACTCCCGATTGACAAAAATGAAATGATTTAGCTTATTTCCAAAATAATTCTCCATTTTAAATTTTTTCTTCTTTAAATAATGGCGAAAATGATGAAAATTATTATAATCATCATTTCATTATAATTATTACTTGACCTAACTTTGTTATCAGTACTTTTACTGTTGCTTATTATTGAAATGGCTTTATTCATACTTCAATCTAAATGATTTCTTCTGTTTATTACTTTAGTATTCTTGCTACTATTATTGATTGGTATAAACTTGTTATTGTTAATTTTTCTGGGGAAGTTTATTATTATTCACTGTGTAGGTCACTTTGTTATTATGTATTATATAGTTGTAATATTTTTTGTTGTTTAAATAGATTTCTTTTCCAATTAAATAGCAGGGAAGTTCGAAATTTTGTTATCCAGAGGGCACTTTTTTATGTAATTAGGTCATTGGCTTCGTTTTTATTTTTAGGCTGAATTGTTGCGTTTTGGTTTTGTCGTTTATTCTTACTCGGTTTTGCACTAATCTAAGCCGGAAGGTCATATAATGTAACTTTGTATGTATAGATCTCTATTACTCAAAACTTTTAAGCATTTTTAAACATTGTATTGTTAAAACTTTTGAAATTATTGGACATGCTCTGATAACACGAGTTTTCGACTCTATCTTGCAGAGTTATCTACCCTAATGAGTGGACAACCATACCAAGTGCATTGCTTGCCGTCCCATGATTAGACGATCTTTTGCAGTATTTTACCCTAGTCAATTCGTATTAAATGAGTTGTGAAGTTTCAACACTTCCTAATTGTAGTTGACTTTCAAACTTTTATATAATCAAAAATTCCTTCAAAATTCGGAGCGATAGATATTTTGTTATGAATCTGAGAAAAACTGTTTTAAATAAATTTTTGCTTGGGAAAATAAAACATACTGGCCCCAATTCCATGGAAGTTACTCCCTCTTTGTCTCAACTACGCCGCGGGATTGATATTTGATATGAAAACTGCTTGCCTTGTACAAGAAGATGTCTGTGTTATTGACCAATTACACTGTTATTACCGTGGCAACCTTTGTTATAGAGAAGATATGGTACATGATTCAGGAAACAGACGGGTTCACACAATGGCATCAGATGATAATAGTGAGTAAAGTTGATATTTATCTGTTACAGTCCCTGTGATTGGTCGACGAATTCAGCATTGACCAAACATTGAGGACAACAGTTAGCTATAAATTTTATCATTCTGATAACGTTATCTGCTGAATAGGCGCCTGGTAGGAGTTATCTCCCAATGTCTAATGTGATTTGATATTTGAACTTTTTATTACCGCCAGCAGTAATTTATTAATTATTATTATTTTGAGTTTTTATTTGATACTTAATGTGATTATTGGGAGTCACATAGTTTACTCAGTGAGTATCTGATAAATATAATAACAAAATTACCAATAACAATAGCAAGTGTAATATTTAAAATTAATATATAATATAAAATTACTCTATTGCTCTGAAAGTTGGAAAATGCAGCAAAAATAAAGCAATTGTAGTTTATCAGTCAGATACCACGTGTTAGGTCCTTGATGACGGTAATAATTTATTATTAAAAAATTCATAAAATGCGCAACAAAATAATCACGAGCATTAAATAGGTATATGATGTATAACACTGACAATGTTGTATCTGATTTTTTTATACACTGCTACTACATTGTAGCCATGGAAACGGGCCACAGTAATTCACCAGCGGGACATTCCTCATTAATTTATATTCGCTAACTCGAATAAGTCGGTAATATAAAACTACGGTTTTGCCACACAATATTTATGAAATTTTTAACGATTTTTAAATGCCCATGTTGGAATTATTTTATGAAAAAAGGTTGCAAAAGTTGTACTGGTCCCTTGAGTTTGTTGACTCATAACTGTAGACGCTTACACTTTCAAAAGCTTATGAGCGGTTTTAAAATAGTCGACGATATGAAAAATGTCTTAGTTGTTAAAAATAGCTGAGTAAATGCAATAAATAGTCTTATGAAATGGTTCCTAAAATGAAATGAGTATTTATTATTAATAATTGTCCGCCATTGTAGTTGCGGAATTTCATGCAATAAAACTTGATTTCATGTCTAACAACCATTTAAAATTTTTAACCTTTTATTTAGCTGTTTTGCAAATAATCCAAGCAGTTTTGAAATGAATCAGATAGTCTGGAGAACTAAAGACTGTCTCAACACCTTAGATATATTATAAACTATTTATAAACCTCAACAACTATTTGAAGCAGTGAAATTATCTCGACTATTTTGAGAAGTTTTGAAATGAATCAGATAGTCTGGAGAACTAAAGACTGTCTCAACCTTTTAGATATATTATAAACTATTTATAAACCTCAACAACTATTTGAAGCAGTGAAATTATCTCGACTATTTTGAGAAGTTTTGAAAGATTTGCAAATCACGTTGACTTCGATCCAAAACTGTCGCCCCATTATCTTTATAATCTGTCTGCAAAATATCGAACATAGATGACCATTAAACATGAATCTAATAATTTTACCATATAAACGGTCGGTATATATCGTTTCCAAAACGGATTTTCAAAAACAGATTTCTAATCATAAGTGGAATGATTAATATCGTACTTTTGTCACATCAGGTGAGGGAGGTAACTCCTCCCAGGTCCCTATTGTGTTGCTCATGCCTTCAGTCGACTATGAAACATTGTGGATTTTTGGATACTGATCATTAGTTATAGATAATATATATATTGTTATAAATTATAGATGATATATAGATTGTTATCAATTATAGCTGATATATAGATTGTTATAAATTATGGATAATATATAGATTGTTATAAATTATAGATGATATATAGATTGTTATCAATTGTAATTTTCCGTTTTGCTGTAGGTTCAAGCTTATCAAACCTCATACACAGTCTGGTAAGAGTAGTTTCATTTTGATTTATTTTCTGGTTTCGCTTACAGTGTGATTTCACTTTATGTGTAGTTTCACTTTAGAATTAGATTCTAGTTTTGCTTTGGGTTTTTTTTTTCTTTTAGCATAGTTCACTAGGAGGTTTTTATCATACTTTTTGTTTTGTCTGAAATAAGCTGAGTTTTAAATGCTGGGATGCTTGAACGCATGCCAGCATTGAAGAATTTTTTGTTGAATTTTTGAATATTCAAGTCTTAAGCAACATATTGATGTATTGAATAACCCCTTAGGCCTACTCAGTGCTGATCTATAAGCCTGCAAATTACTCCTCTTCCATAAATGCTCGCCAATTTTTACATTGCTTAAAATTGACGTCATCTTCGGACCGGAAGTATATTTATTTAATTGCCGTACAGTATTTATTTGGCCAATCAGAACCCGCTATTTATTTTTATTGTTATTTTATTTATTATTATTCTAGATACTCACTACTGTGTCCATTCTTGCATGATTATCATTTGTTGTTCCCTAACTCACAAAACAAACACGATTTTTTTCTATCCGATTGTTGGAAAGAGTATAAGATGATCCTTGTGATTGTGGTCACATCGGATCACCTGACAAATCACGCAATCGTATCTTGTTGCCATTACACAAATAAAATTTGTGTAATAAACAGGCATTGATTTTGTTTACGATGCATGCTCATAATTGCGTCCATATTGAGAGAAACCACTAATTCCGATTTTATGCGTGCAACGTGCAAATTCAAGCCAGATGAAAAATGGCGCGTAATAGTAAACCCCAACGTTAAATCTTAGAACCAATTTTGGATGGGCATCTTCATAATGATTTCTTATTCCTGTTGCAATGACCCTCAGTAGACCTAAGACTAAATGATTTGCCCAATCAGATTTCATTTTAAGCGCAGACGATGTAACTTCATATATGAAAAATTGCTATTATTTATTATAAATGACCACTCCCACAATCCGACTATGACGTACTCGGCAATCAATGGAAGTTATAGTAAGCTAATGTTTAGCTGATGTGAAGAGCATTTGAGGCCAATGGCTTTTTGGCAAGCTTGTAAATCAGGACTGAGTAGGCCTAGAGGGTTATTTAATACATCAATCTGCATTGAACATGTAAGAAACTCAACAAAAAAGTGTTCAGTGCTGGCACGCTTCAATGTTGAGTTGTCAACCAACTTTTGTCAGAAATAATATGAAACAGTGAAGATAATTTTATTATCTGCGCTTGGCAGCTCAACCGAAAAATAGCTGGTGTCAATTTCTATGGGTGAATCCTGAGGCCAAGTTTCATATCTTTGTGCATAGTATTGTTGCTTCAATGACTATGTTCATTTGAGCAAATATCTAAATTAGGGACCACAGAATGAGCTTGGGCATAGGCTTGTCACAAAACTCTTATTAATTGGTGAAAAGACAATTTCTTATGAAACCTGGATGTTAGTCGCTGTCCGCTTAGTGAACGCAAAGTTACGATTGTGTTGAATGGGCAAATTTCTCTTGTTTTGCAGAGTACAAAGTAGCATTTTTTTACGCTACGATTTTGTCAGAACAACGCTTGTTTGCAAAATTAGGAGTTGTCTTTTCTTTATTTATGCATAGTTATTAAAAACAGTCTTATGACAATCAATATTTCCGTTTTGGATACAGAAAAAAAACACGTTTTAATCACAATAATTTACATGTGTTTCACAGTATCAGAATTTATTGTTTGTTTGCACTATCTTAGTGGAAACAATTATTTATAATGAAAATAATAAAAAATATATTGTTTTATTGATTTTATTCAACTTTCGTTCTTTAGTTTGTCCGGCATATAAATGATGTAAGAAAATCAATTAAATGAGTTTTTTTTACTGCTGCTTGTTCGGCCAGATGTGCGTGCATCCACCTTCGAGAACAGTTCAAAGTCGGATGAGTTTTTTTTTGCGTTCACTTAGCAGAAAGCGCCTTTGCTCTAGCTAACATCTATCTTGTAGGAGTCAATGGAACAGAAGTCGCTGCCTTCTAATATAGCTCGTGAAGTAAGTGCTTTGTCTTGTATTACTTTTTCTGCTTTAGTTTCTTTTAAAAATATAATTGCATTATTTAGAAAGTATTCCAGTATTAGATTTCACGTTTAATATAGTATAAAGAGACAAATTCAATGTAAAATGCACCAACAATAGCGGAGGGGAGATTATTTTTTGCTCTACAAAATTTTCATCGTTTACTAATGATTATAATTAATAGCTTTTGGATAATTTTTTTGTTTGTGAAACATAAATATCCTGAAACTAATTTATTAGCTATAAATTCTTATATTTTTTTGTCTATGATCCTAAATTTCTTACATTGAGAAAATATAAACTTATTGCATGATTATTGTTATTATTATTATTACTCTAGTCGATTATTTTGTCTAGGATGAATCAGGGTTATATGGCCGAGGTGACGGCCAACTGAGCTTTCCTGATGTCGGAGTCCTCACACAGAGTATCTCAGATATGAAAATGGGTCCATTAGAAGACGAACCTATGTATGCTAATAAAGTTCCATTTTTGGAGCGGCCCAAAAAATTTCCAGATAGATATTCAGTGTCACCAGAAAAAGAAGCACATCGAACACTAACTGGTAACTTGGATAGCATAGAGCAGAAACGTACTTTACAACCAGATCCACTTCCTAGACTCAGCCGACCCAGCAGTTCTTCACACGGATATTCATCGATGACTCCTGAAAAGCCTGTTCCCATCAAACGTACTACATCGGGTGGTAAACCTTCGACCCGGCAACGAGTATCTTACAAAAGTTCTATAAGTGCGCCAGAGAATAGTGAGCATGACAGTGCTATCCATTCCCCGCCTACCATGTCTTATGCTACAGAATCTAAAAAGGTGCTGACGCAAGTGCTACCAGGACAGGATGCCAGACCAAAAGAGGTTGGTTCAGCTTTCTCAAAAGTTATCGCCGATGGCTGTGGTTGGTTTAATTTCTCATCCAGCTGATTGCCTTTTCATTCTAAAATTTTGTTTTTGTTTGTCCTTGAAGGTCATGGTTGGGAAAACGATAGTTTTTGGTCGACTGTTCTAAAATACTGAGTGATGCCTTAATTATTTTTTTTAAAAGAATCTTTTTTTCCAAATTTTGTGCAAAAAATTTGTTAAAAGCTCTGATATTTGACACCAACATAATATCTGTAGGAATTTTCTAGATTGCTCTACCGACATTTTATTTTTTACAG